>CM053560.1:2277727-2356579 GCA_028646485.1 Cryptoprocta ferox | reverse complement strand
CAGCCTTTTAATGCCAGGCTCTCTGCTGCCCTGTAAGGCTGCTTCTGGAACAGTGTGAACAGGGTGCAAAGGGGCAGCTTCCCTCAAGAAGGAAGGATGGACTTGGAGGGGGTCGAGGGCGGCTGGGGCAGAGGGGAGTGGATGGAAGATGGAGAGACTGAGGAGGCCTGAAGGGGGGCTACCCTGCCCAGTCCTGGACGCCCTCACAGGCAGGGAGTGCTCCCCAGCACAGACTTCTTGGTATGAGATTTGACTTTGACACTGTCGTGTTCCCTCTGGAACCCAACCCAAGACCCCACTCCCTTCTGTCCTGGGAGAACTCGTCCCACGGGGCAGGCATCTGGATGTGCCCAGGTAGAGGGCCTTGGAGTGCAGTTCAGGGTGTGCACTACAGGTAGAAGGAGGAGGGTGGGGAGCTTCCTGGGGTAGGAGGCTGGTGCCAAACACACTGGCTTCTAATCAGCTACTCAGCAGCTGTGGGACTCAGGCTGAGTAACTCCACCTGCTTGAGCTCCAGTCTCTTATCTGTGAAATGAGTCAGGTGGATTTTCAGATCTCAAAAGGAGGGTGTTCCAGGGGGCAGGATTGGGCCAGGACCTTGGGAAAGCAGAGGGAAGTATGGGGAGTGGCCAGGACCAGGAAAGACGATGGAGACATCCTACCCCCTGCCACCGCCTCACCTGGGTCCTCACCTGCACTTCACCCACATGTGCTGGGTCAAAGCCTTACCTGGTCTCCAGGGGCCTGTTCCATGGGTGCTTGCTCCTCCGCCTCCAGCTCCTCCCCTTGGAGAGCCGGGCTTGTCCTCACCTGCCCTGGGGTTCAAGGTCTCCCACAGAGCTCTCCACCCCATCCAACCAGTCTTTCAAGGCTCAACTTGAGATCCCAATACAGACCAAAAACAGGATAAAATTAAGACGAGTAATACCAAGGGAACCAAAGAGTCCAACGTACATAGCAAAGGAATGACATTCAGAATGTGTAAAGATCTCCTGCAACCCAGTGAGAAAGGTTAACCCAGGAGGAAAATGGGCAAGCAGTTGCGAATAGCCAGTTCACACGCTGGCCAACAAACACATGAAGATACTCAGTTTTGTAAGAAATCAGCAAACGTACAACCTCTTATATTGCCTACTGGCCAAAACTGAGGTGGCCGGGAACAGCCTGTATTGTCAGGGTTAAGAACCAAGCCCTCACTCTCATGCAGAGGTGGGGAGGGCACCTCCAAAGGCCCCACCCGCAGGGGAAATGGTATGCACTTGGGTCCAGCAATTTTTTGATGAGGTATCTTATCCCAGACAAGTACTTGCCCGCACGCCAACAAGTTCCACGTACAATAATCACTACTGTGGTTTTTGTTCACTTGCTCCTTTAAAGTCTTATAAAAGAATTTAGCCTTAATTTTATATTTTATGTCTAATTATTTCAGAGTTAAATCTTTGAAGAGAATACAGGTAACTACCAAGTATCAAGGAGGTAGGGTGTCTGCTGCATTTTTAGCAACGAAAACCTGGAAGACACCTAAGTGACCGTCCAAAGGGGAATGGCTAAGATGATCACGACGTACCCTTCCCAGCTCTGGTTTCTGCCACACAGCCGGTGGTCCCTCCTGGGCCCGCAGAAAGGACTGTGTGAGCCTGGGGTCTAGGGACCAACTCCCTCACATGCCCCAGACTTCCCTCTCCCCCTCCCCACCCCCCAGCGAGACAGTTTCCATGGCACCCCTGGGTCCTTGTAGGATCTCTGGATCCGGCCATGCTGGATTTTGAGCTTTCACATTAAATGAGCCCGTAAATTCTCTTTTTGGCCCAGGCCAGTTGGAGGCAGGACCCAGCTCTTGAGACAGTCCTGACCCTTTATGTACCTGGGACAGTGCCTCTCATCCCAGCATAATTAAAACTGTGTCGCCTTCTCTCTCAACAGGTCCTGGTTTCGAAGGTTAATCACACGGCGGCCATGTGACTAATGCACATGGCAGTAGCATGCAGCCACAGGCAAGAGCGGAGAGCCTGAGCTCCTCATTCGTCCAGTGGAGAGACTCTGCCCCAGAGGCCGCCCTGAGGGCAATGGAGCTCTCACAGGACACCGCTCTGCCTGGCACAGAGCTGGCCTCCAAAACCCAGCTGTTAGGATTCCTTTGTAAATAGTTCAACACAAAAATGTTAAAAGAAAAAGCATACGAATTGTTTGGAAAATGCCAGAAGCCACACATTGATCTATTGCCAGCAGTGCCTCCCGGGGAGAGAATAGGCAAGGAGAAAGGGACCCTTTTAGTTCTTATTCTCTGTACCTTCTTTGTGGTTTGAATCTTTCACAAGGGGCCCATATTCAGATATCATCTGTGTCATTAAGGTAAGTTTTTATTTATTTACTTATTTATTCCTTTGAATAATCTCTAACCCCAACGAGGGGCTTGAACTCACAACCCTGAGGTCAAGAGTCACACGCTCTACTGGCTGGGCTAGCCAGGCACCCAAGTTTTCAAAGAGGCAGTTTCCATTGGCAAACTGCTGTCTCGCGGCCATTATCTCATTGACCTACCCAGCAAGGTAGGTTGGATCGTCAGCCCACTTTACAGGTGGGGAAACTGAGGCTCAAAGGGACAGAGCTTTGCCCACAGAGATGGAACCTATTAGCTTTGTCTTGTCCCAAGAAGGGAAGGCTTTGGTTTCATGAGTTCCAGGCTGATGAAGGCTTCGGCCCCCTCCTCCTAGAAGTCTCTCCTGCTCACAGAATGGGAGGGAGGCCTCAGATGCAGGTTGGGGTGGTGGGTCAGGGACCCTCCCTCCCTGATCAGGGGGGTCGGGCAGGGAGCCAGCCCTTCTAAGCAGCTTCTCCCATCAATTTATCCAACGAACGGGCCCTTAGAGCCTGTCCTGGGGACCAGAGCTGAGTGGGCGAGGAAGGCTTCCAGGAGTCACCTGCACCCTCCTGCATCATCAGTCAAGTCCCAAAGACAAAGTGTGCACTCTGACCCCATCTGTCCCGCACTGCTCCAGCCCAGCTCCCAGGTCAGGCTGCCCGCCCCGCCCCAGGCTCCAGTCCAAGCCTCAGCCTCCCGCAGCCTGAGAGGGACCCTGCTGTCAAAGCCATGCCAGCCATCAGCTGTCAGCCAGGGCTCTCTTTTGCTCAGAGCCCCTCAGCTTAAAGATGCTGCCTTCACCCCTGTTCTGCCTCAAGGCCAGACCCTTTCACATTCCACCGGGAAGCTTGGCCTTCAGGACTTAGGTCCCCGGGGGCCCTTGCTCATGCTGCTCCCTCTGGCCTGGATCGCCAGTCCCCAGATGTCTGCGTGGACCCATTTCAGGTGTCACCTACTAATGGAGCCCCCCCAGCCGCTTTGGTCCCCCACCACACTGTCCTGTACTCCTGGGGGCTTCTCTGTTGGACCACAGGGAGAGGCCCATCTGCCCCTGCAGGAGGGCAGTGGGTGCCCCGTAAATGCTGATGACTAAATGGAGAAAGAGTTAGGTGGGTGGGTGAGGTCAGGACACGCCACGGTGGAGCAGGCAGGGGTGGGAACCCAGCAGGCCTGGTTGGCTGTAGGGAGTGATGCCAGAGGTGCCCTGGAGGGCTGGGAGCAGGAAGTACATGATTCATCCGGGCTACACCAGAGTCTGGGCCACTAGGAAGCCCTAAGCACAAGGGGGAGACTTGGCAGAGGCCCAGCCCGAGTGCAGACTGTGGGACACAGACCTGGCTCCTCGGGTGGGGGCCTGCTCCAGCTACCCTGGGGACGGCCACAGTGGCAGGAGGGGAAGTTGGCAGGCACAGGAAGCAGTGGGGAAGGCCGAAGGCCAAGCTTGTCCCTCCTCCCGCACCAGTACAAGGGCACAGTGCAAGCTGCCAGGCTGTGTGACCTTGAGAAGTGTCAGTGCCCCCTAAGGGCCAAGAGTATCTGGCTAAGCCCTCTGACCTGCCCTGGGAAGCGGCAGCAAGCTGAACACCCAGGGCCATGGGGACAAGCACAGCCAAGGTGTACCAGGCCCAGGACAGCCCTCCACTGTCTGAGCCTCCCGCCTTATTTTCCATTGCTCCCTCGTGGATCAAGAGTTCTGGCTTGGGGCGCCTGGGTGGCTCAGTCGGTTGAGCGTCCGACTTCGGCTCAGGTCATGATCTCGCCGTTCGTGGGTTCAAGCCCCGCATCGGGCTCTGTGCTGACAGCTCAGAGCCTGGAGCCTGCTTCGGATTCTGTGTCTCCCTCTCTCTCTGACCCTCCCCTGCTCACGCTGTCTCTCTCTCTCTCTCAAAAATAAATAAAACATTAAAAAAATTTAAAAAAAAAGAGTTCTGGCTTGCGGGGTGCCTGCTTGGCTCGGTGGGTTAAGCGTCTGACTCTTGGTTTTGGCTCATGGTTTCAGCTCAGGTCATGATCTCATGGTTGGTGGGATCCAGCCCCTCGTGGGGTTTGCCCTGGTGGTGTGGAGCCAGCTTGGGATTATGGGATTCTCTCTCTCTGCCCCTCCCCATAGAACATTCAAAGAGTTGGGGGGGGGGCGCCTGAGTGGTTCAGTCAGTTAAGCATCTGACTTTGGCTCAGGTCATGCTCTCATGGTCTATGGGTTTAAGCCCAGTGTGGGGCCCTGTGCTGACAGCTCCGAGCCTGGAGCCTGCTTCAGAGTCTGTGTCTCTCGGTCCCTGCCCTGCTCATGTTATGTCTGTCTCTGTCTCAAAAATAAACATTAAAAAGAAAAAAATAATAATAATAATAAAAAGAGTTCTGGCTTGCAGTGAAGTGACGGAGAAGGGGACACTGAGGCCCTAGTGCCAGGCCTGGCCCAGGTCACACAGCTCGGTTTTACTAACAGTGGCCTCTATGTGCCAGCCCAGGGTGGGAACACTTCCTCACCTTCCCAAGACCCCTCCTTGGGGGGGCCTGGATCCCTGCGTCCAAAGATACCTTTGCCCTCGGGTGACTCCAAAGGGAAACAAGTTCGGGGAAGCGGAGCCACTGGGCAAGGGGCCAAAGCAGGTGTATGGAGGGAGGGGACGTTGACTTGTTTTGCTGCACGCATCGGGTGCAGAGCTTGGAAAAGGGAGTCCTCTTACTGGATCCCACCCCGCGGCCCTAGGGAAGGGGTCCAGGCACTGGCGGGAGCGAGCGGGCTCCGCCTCAGTTTCCCCGTCTGCGCACGGGACCAGAGTAGGCCGGGGTGCGGTCCCGCCCTACCGGCGCGCCCAGCGCCCAGCGCGGGCCGACACCGTCCCCTGGCGGCCGCGCGCGTCTTCGCAGACTGAAGCCGGTCCACGCTCAGCCAGGGTGTGGGCCAGGTCGCCCCAGGTCGCCTGGGCACAAGGACATCTGAGCGCCCTTACCCGGCGGCGGGGTCCGCGGGCTTGGGTGTCCACCCCCCGAGACCTCACCCCGCTTGCCACTCGCTATGTGGCCTCCGCAAGCCTCATTCCACTCTGGGCCTCAGTCTTCGCGGTAAAATAGCCACGATCCTGCCCACTGCACGCCCGCGGCTCCCGGGCGCCCCTGGGGCGCCCTCCTTGCCCGCCCCGCCCCCCCCGAGTAGCGGCCCCTCCCCCCCTCGTGGGCGGGGCTCGGGCCTGCCGCCGCCCTGACCCGCCAATCGGAAGTCCCGGGGCGTGGGGGGCGGGGCGGATCGTCGGGCGAGGAGGAGCGAGAAGCCAGGGGCGGCGGGGGGCTGGGCGGGGCCGGGTTTCCTGTCCCCGCGCCTCCCCCGCCCGGGAGCCCTCGGACCTCGCGGGGGGCCGCGTGGGGAGGGCGGCTCTCCCCGAGCGGAAGAGGCCGGGCGGCGCTGCTGTTTCCGGGTCTGGGGCGTGGGGGCCAGCGCTGCCCCCTGCCCCGTTTCCCCGCCGGGAGACAGCCTCGGGGCCCCCAGCCCGGCTTCTGCGCTCCCGCGGCCTGCAGGCACAGCCTCACCTGCCCCGCAGGGAACACACGTTCGCTCTGGCTGTTCCCTCCACCGGGAATGCCGCCCACCTAGCTAGTGGCCCGACTGCGCCCCCCAGGGGCTTCCCTGAGCCCCGCTCCTGGCCTCGTTCTTCGCCCTCCCCGGGTGCACTTTGATGAGTCGCCCAGGGTTCTACATACCCGGCCCCTGTGATAGGTGCACACACCGAGACCACAGAGGTCCGAGTCGCTGGCCACGCGGCACACAGCTGGGAAGTGGCGGGCCGGGAACCCAGCCATCCCCTGCTGGGCCACCCCTCATGTCACTGTGCCCCAAGCCTGTCCTCTGTTCCCACTGCGGGGACCCTCCCCCCAAGAACAGGACTGGAGGGAGCTTACCGAGCGTCTAGTGCTGTCTGCACGGGGAGATCAGGGATCGCCTGGGAGCCTTCCCTTACTCTGCCACCCCTTGCCCAATGCGGAGCTGCGGTCCTTGAGGGTGGGGAGAGCCTTGCCAAGTGTCACTAAAGCCCTAGGCTTTTCTTGATGCCCATTATGGAGGGAACACAGGACTGGAGTGCCGAGGAGACAGGTCAGTAACGTCTGGGACGGCTTTCTGGCCCCAAAGAAGGAGGTGATTGGGAGAATTGTCCCTCTCGGAGAGCGATGGACTGGGGGTGGGGGAAGGAGAGTGGGCTGCAGTTATGCCAGTGAACCCTGAGAGACAAAGGAGACTAACACAGGTGTATCAGCTATCTACTGCTGTGTAACAAACAATGCCACAACAGTGGCTTGAAACAGGAACGATTTCTTTTTTCTCACATAAGAAATATGGAGTGACTGGATGGTTCTTTTGCTCTGTGTGCCATCAGCTGAGTCGTTTATACAGCTACGATTAGCTGGAGGCTCAACTTGAGCAAAACGTCCAAAGTGGCTTCACCTACATGGCTGCAGCTGATGTGAGCTGTCAGCTGGGAGCTCAGCCTGCTGCCAGCGTGGGCTGTCATCCCAGATTCCTTGGCTCTCCTCTGCTTGGCCCCTCCATGTGGCTAACGCGGTCTTCCTCACAGCATGGCTACGAGGTTCCACAGAGAACAAGCCCCAATATGCAAGAGCTTATCCAACGTCTACTTCCATCACAGTTGCTAACATTTCATTGGCCAGAACAAGTGACACGGCCAAGCCCAGAGTTAATGTGGAATGAGACCCTGCAAGGGGCCACCAAAGTCACGAGTGGGAAAGCAATGAAGACAGAGGAGACGGTGAACCTCCAGGGACCAGAATAACCAAGGAAGGCTCCTAGAGGAGGAAGGGCTTGACTGAAGTGGGTGGGTAAAGAGCCCTGTTCTCCTCCCCACTTCTGTCCTGGGACCCACGGAAACTGGAGGATAACCAACCACTATGTAAGGATAGTAAGTGGGAAAATTTCTGATTGGAGATGGTGCTCTGTGGACAATGAAAGCAGGGTGATGGGATAGTGTGATGGAACATGGCGGATGGGGCAGGTGCTTTAGATGAAGTGGCCAGGGAGGACTTCTCAGAGAAGGTGACATTTAGGCTGAGCTCTGATGGACAGGAGTCAGCCTTGAGGAAGGCAGAGGGAAATGAATTCCAGGCAGAGGGAACAATTGTAGCAAAGGCCCTGATTTGGGAGTGAGCCTGGTACACTTGAGGATTAGAAGACTGTGAGGGAAGGGTGGAGGTGGGCAAGGGGGCAGGGGGCGCAGGGGCAGGTCACGTTGGGCCTGGTAGGCCTGGACAGTGTGGTTGGACTTTTCTCCCAAATGCCATGCGGTGCCACCTGAGGAACAATATGACCGAATCCAACAGAGATCTACTGAGCACCTACTGTAAGCCAGGCACTGTTCTAGGCACTTGGGACTCCGCAATGAACAAAGCAGAGAAACATCCCTGTCCTTGGGGAGTATGGCCTGATTTAAGAATTAACAAGCAAAACAAAACACTGCTAAAAGACAAAAGTGGGGTGAAAGGGGGACAAAAGGGGGGTGCATGAGAGGGAGAGGAAGAGACCAAGGAAGTGATGCTGTCAGGCCTGAGGGGGTGGGGGGTGAGGGAAACTAAGGTAAATTCAAGAATTTGTGAGATAATCTCCATGACTTTGGCAGTAGGCAAAGAGGTCTTAGATATTTTTTCTATAAAAGAAAAAATGGACAAATCAGACTTTATAAAAATTAAAAACATTTGCACTTCCCAAGATACCACTGATGATCCCACAGCATGAGTAGAACAGTTGTAAATCCTATATCTACCCAGAATATATCAAGAATTCTTAGAACTTAATAAGAAGACACATGACCCATTTTTTAAAGATCTTGTTTAAATCTTTATTTGAGTGAGAGAGAGAGAGAGAGAGAGAAAGAGAGTGGGGGAGGGGCAGAGAGAGAAGGAGAGAGAGAATCCTAATCAGGCTCTGTTCTGTCAGTGCAGACCCCAACTCGGGGCTCAAACTCACAAACTGTGAGATCATGACTTGGGCCGTAATCCAGAGTTGAATGCTTATCCAACTGAGCCATCCAGGCACCCCAATGTTTTATTTTTAAATAATCTCTACATCCAACGTGGGGCTCGAACTTATGACGCGGAGATCAAGACTCGCACGCTGTACTGACTGAGCCAGCCAGGCGCCCCCATGACCCAATTTTTAAAAGGGGAAAAGATTTGAAAAGACACGTCACCAAGGAAGATATACAGATGACAAACAGGCACATGAGAAGAGGTGCCGGTCATCAGGAAATGCAGGTTAAAGCCACAATAAAACACCAGCACACACCTCTTAGTGAGTCCAACAAGAAAAGACTGACCACACCGAATTGTTGACAGGGACGTGGGGACTGGACCGCTCGCACCCTGCACGCAGGGATGTAAATGGTGCGGCCACTTTGGGAAACGGTTTGGCAGTCTCCCACGCCTCCTTGATGACACAGCAATCCTACTGCTCCGTATCTGCCCGAGAGAAATGAAAACAGGCCCCCACCCAGATCTGCACACATTCATAGCAGCATTAGTCTTAAGAGCAAAAAAATGGAAACACATGTTCACATTGAATAGATCAATAAATTGTGGCCCATCCACACAATGCGAAATTATTCAGCAATAAAAAGGAGCGAACGACTGACCCATGCCACATGGAGAAACCTCAGAAACACGATGGGAAGGAAAAGAAACCAAACGCACCTACGGTCCCCAGTAATGCATCTTACACTGAAAATTGTGTTAACAGGGTGTTCTTATGACAGTAAAATAAAGTTTTTTAAGAAGAAACCGGGGCGCCTGAGTGGCTCAGTCGGTTGAGCTTCTGACTTTGGCTCAGGTCATGATCTCAAGGTTTGTGAGTTTGAGTCCCGTGTCGGGCTCTGTGCTGACAGCTCAGAGCCTGGAGCCTGCTTCAGATTCTGTGTCTCCTCTCTCTGCCCCTCCCCTACTCATGCTCTGTGTCTCTCAAAAATAAATAAACATTAAAAAAAAATTTTTTTAAAGAAGAAATCAAACACAAAAAACGACATGTTGTAAGGTTCCATTGACAGGAAGTGTACAGAAGGGGCAAATCTACAGACGGGGAACAGATGGGTGGGTGCCTGGGGCTGGAGCTGGGAGCGGGGTCTGACCTCAAAGAGGCACAAGGAGTTTTGTGCGGCTGATGGGAGTGGTCTGCACCTGGATTGTGCTGAGAGGCGCCCAAGTCCATAAACTTCCTGAAAAGCACCGAGATGTGCCCTCACACCGGGGCGGGGCGGGGGGGGGGGTGTTCAGAGTGTATAAATTAGACACCGATATAGTTCTTAAGGAAAAGGATGGAGGCCTGGGCCTGGGGAGTGGTCTGTGGCTCAGTGGTTACCCTGCTGGTGCTGGGGGAAGCCTGAGCCTTTCCAGGTTTCTGCTCCAACCCCCTGGGGCCTGTGTAGCCAAGTAGGAGGGGTGTCTTCTGAGTTGTTTAGAGCAAACCCTTCTTGAGGGAATGAGGCCTGTTGCGAATGATAAATGCTCCAAACCACAATAGGTTCACCCCCCAAGTCTGCATTCTCCTGAACTGGGGGAAATTCGGTTCCTTCCACTAACAAGCTCTGGGCCCAGGGGAGGGTCCCGCCCCGCTGCACAGGTGCAGCTGGCAATTAGTCAGGGACAATTAGAGACGCCCCTCTGTTGGGATGGGGGCCCAGGTCCCTCGCACACACTTCAGGGAGGGAAGATCCCGCTGGGATTAGTAGACAGACTGTGTGCCTGGGGGTGGGGCGGGAACAGCCTCCCCCAGCCCCCCCCCCCCAACCGCGGGAACAGGGTCGCACTGACTTGAGTCTGGAACCAAATACAGGCCCCTGTTGGCAGACACTCGCCGAAGAGTCGGTGCAGAGAGTCCTAGACCCCAAAGAGGGCACCCCAGGACTTGAAGGAAGGTCAAAAAAAGCACAGGAGCTTAAGTCCTCACCGGCAGGGCGCCCTGAGGGAGAAAAGGGGCTGGCGGGAGGGCACAGGAGAAGGGCAGAGTCGGGGGAGCTCCTAGGACCCCCCAAACACACCCCCCACTCCCATCCCACGCCAACCAACTCCGCGAGCGCCAAGACTCAGGTGCCTCGATAGACGGGGCGCCTGTGGGGCTCAGCCTAGGGACAGGACTGCTCCTCGGCCACACTGACGACCCTTGGTTAGAATGAAGCTTGAGGTTCAAAGGTCAGTCCGCTCAGACCTTGACCTTCATCCTCCAGACCCCCTCCCGGCAGCCCCTAACACACCACTAGCAGCAGGTGCCCAGGCTCCACCTGAACAAGCCCCAGGAGGGGGGGTCCGGACCCCGGGGAGACACACAGCCCCCCCCCCCCGTAAGGCCAGTTCTCCCCAACGGTGATTGGACCAGGTATGGACACCTGACCAAGGTGAGCCCATCCATAGGCTGAGCAGAGACCAATCAGGAATGGCCTGATGAGAGCAGAGCCAATCAGAGGCCTCTCTGGGCCACGATGGGCGGGTGGGGGGGGCTGGCTGGCTCCCCGCTGGGGGCTGAGGACCCCGAAGAGGGCAAACCTGGGAGAGGGCGAGGCCGGGGGCGAGGCCGGGGGCGTCCGCTGGACCCAGTTCGGACTTTCTCAAACCCACACCACCGTCCACCTGGACCGGTGTCGCCCGTATCACTTCGGCTGCGCACTGAGCATGCTCACGCCCGTGTCGTGTGGTGCGCTCGCTGTTTGCTCCAGTCCGTGTAACCTGAAGTCGCCACCGTCAAGATCATGGTCATCTGCACACTCATTTTCATGGCAGAAGGTGGAAAACCCAGGGGTCCGTCAGCAGGTGAAGAGGCGGACAAAACGTGGTCTCTCCATACAATGGAACATCACTTGGTCCGAAAAAGGAAGGAAACGCTGACACCTGCTGCAGCGCCTATGAGCCTCGAGGACAAGATGCCGAGTGGAACCGGCCAGTCACGGAAGGACAAGTACGGTGTGACTCACTCATATGACATCGTCCAGTTCAGAGACACGAAAGTAGAAGGGGGGGGGGCGCCGGCAGCGGAGTTCCTACTTCATGGGGACGGACTTCCAGTGCGGAGTTCTGGAGATGTTGCACGACACTGTGTCATTAGTACCGCAGAACTGTGCCCCTAAAAATGCTGAACGGTCAATTTTATGTTTGTGCATTTTACCGCAATTAAAAAACAAAACCAAACCGAAATTCCTCCACAGGGATCTACGCACCCAGACAACCGGGGAGGCCCCCGCACCTGACACCCGGCGGGCTTGCGGGCACCTGGCCAGAATGGGCTCGTGCCGCCGGGCCTGGAGACGAGTGAAATCTGGGCGCTTCGCTTACCTGCAAAGAGGCATCGCGGTTGCCAGTGGGAAAACTCAAGACTCGAGCGGCCAAGCGGACTGCCCTGCGCGCCTGGAAGACGGGGCAACGGGACCGAACGCTCCCTGGCCCCCTGCAGGGGAGCCTCACGCCGGCAGCACGCCCTCCTGGGGGCCTCGCCCCCAGGCTCCTCTTCCGGGAAGCAGGGAGTAGAGGGCGGGCGCTGCTCACTGGCCGCGGCGACGCTGCTTTTCCAGACTCCCAAGCCTGCCAGGGACAGCCTCTGAGGGACGACGCCCCTGCACCCTGCAAAGCCCTGCAGCAGATCCTCTTTAAGGCCCCTGGGGGCCTGCTCTGTCCCCGGGAAGGAAACGGCATCCCGACTACTGGCCCTACCCCACCCCCACCGTGGCCTCCCTGGAGAGTGAAAGCAAAGAGGAAAAGGAGGCTCAGAGAGGTTAAGTGACATGCTCAGGGTCACACAGGTGATAACCTCAAAGCCAGGACCGGAAACCGGTCACTCTGACCACAAAACTCACGCTCTCCTACAACTGGGGTTCTCCATTAGGAGCCGGTGAGTGAGTGTGTGGAGAGGAGCCCAGGACAGACATGGATCAGCCCCCAGAACGTTGGGTTTACTCAGACATTTGGGGTGGGAGGTGGGGCAGCAAGCGAATGGATAAAGTCTCACTTCTTCATTACTCCACTTGGTTACCTCCTTCCCGTAGTAAGGGGGCAGAGCACCGCGCCCAAATAGATCCTTCAGAAAACCGAGGGACTTCCTGCGGGCAGCTGTCCTAGCTTCTGAGTTCACCGGCCTCCACAATTAAGGAAACACTGGTGGAAAAGTTCAAGAAGGTTATGTTCCATCTGCCACTTTGGGGAGAAAGTACCAGCCCATCTTGTGACATGCTTCACGACGACTCACCAAACGAGAGGAGAAGTCCCCTGCCCCTGGAACAGGTCGGCTCGGGTGTGCTTTGTGGCTGCCTCCCGAGTCCCCCAGGTTGGCAGTGTGGACGCCAGCCTCCTGCCCCAGGGTCCTGCTCATTTGCTGCCTCTGAGTCACAGCAGGGTGGGAGGGAGGCAGGCAGGGCAGGGAGCCGTGTGCCCATGTGGCAGAAGGCAGAACTGAAGCCCCAGAGAGGCCAGGGGCCGTATGCACAGAAGGAAGAGTGGAGAAGTAGTGTGACACAGGAAACGTGAAGGGCCCCCCGCAAAGACTGCTTTTTCGTGCCTCCCATTTTTTAGGTAGAATTCACGCCCAGTGCGGAGCCCAGCGCGGGGCTTGGATTCACAACCCTGAGATCAAGACCTTCGCTGAGATCAGGAGTTGATGCTTAACGGACTGAGCGACCCAGGCGCCCCTCGCTGCCTCTGTTCTTGCCGAGACCTCCACGCCTGCCTCACACACGCCTTCTAGAACAGATAATGTATGTCTTCCTCATAAAGGTCAAGGAGTTAATGATTTATTTGGAACTTTCCAGCACAACAGATAACATCTAAGGAGTGACCAGCTTGGGTCACCATCCCAAGACCACCGACTCACCGAGACCCCTGGCTCCGGGGCATTAGTGACTTACGGAGGACATGTAAACACTCGCCTTTGTTCCCGGATGCCGGAGAAGGCGCGGGCACAGGACCACAGTCCTCAGTAAAAACCCCAGAGTCCAAGCAAAGACTCTCCCTCCTTTTCGAGTCTCCGAGACACAGTCTGTCCCTGCACTCTGTGTCTTCAAGAAACTCTGCTCTCACCTCCTGCTGGCTCGAATTTGATGCCGCTCCTGCGAGAACCCAAGTGCTCTTTTGGCCGGTCAAGGGAGGATGCCCTGTGGCCCCAGCACCTCCCAGGGGGACTTGACCCTGATCCCGCCGTCCAGCCATCCCCAGGCAGTGTCTTGGAGCTAGAACGCCCGCTGCTTCTCCCATTTGCCCCAGGAGGTGAGAGGGCCTGAAGAGGGGTGCGGCAGCTCCCTGGGGCGTCCCGGGGATGACAGAGGCACCGCCCGGGCCCCAGGGGGCAGTGGTGGTTTGTGCCTTCCGTTGATCTGTCCACCTGACACTGGGGGACCCGGCCATCCCAGGGTGAGGGGGGCAGGAAGGTGCTTCTGAGAGCATAGCCCGGGCAGGCGCTCTGTGCGCTCAGGGGCTCTAGGGCCCACAGGGGAGGCTGGGCAGGTGGGACTCTCTTCCTCTCCGCTGTAAGGAGGGCTGCTGTTGGGCTTCTCAGTAAGACTTCCTGTGACAAGGGGTTAACCTACTAAAAACCATTTGAGGCCCCGCCCCCTCCCTCCCCCCATGAGGTGTCCAGTCATGAACCCAGGGCTGCTCTGCACCAGACCTCATTGTTCCTCTTTGGGCCTCCTTGCAGTATGCCCCCCGGGACCGTTAGAAGAGCACTGGACTAAGTCAAACAGACCCAGAAGAAAGCCCCAAACAACAGTGGCATAGGCAAGACGAAAGTTGAGTTTTCTCGCAGTCTCAAGACATTTGCAGGTGGCCGGGGCTTGTGTGGCAAGCAGTGTCACAGTGCCAGGACCCTGAGCTCCTTCTGTACTGTGGCTCTGCCGTGCATAGTTTTCGTTTCCAGCAGCATCACCTCATGGGCCAAAATGGCTGCTAAAGCTCCTGCCGTTAGGTCTGCATTACAGGCGGCAGAAGGAGAAAGGGGAGTAGGGTGTGTCTTGCTCTTTAAGAACGCTTCCCAATATCAAACACTACATTTACAGCCAGGCCAAAATTTAGTCACATGGTCACACCTAAGTTTAATGGAGACTGCGGAGTATCCGGATTCCAAGCAGCCAACGCCCAGGTAACATATCGGGGGTTCTATTCCCTTGGACCGCTGGAGGTGGCGGCGGCGGGGACGGGGACCTGGAGGACGGCGAGCTGTCTCTGCTGCAGCCCCCGTGAGCCGCGTGCCCTTGGGTGGTGTCTCCCGTGGGGGTACAGGAAGGCTGTCTCCGAGGCCCCCGACATTTTGTGACCCTGCACCAGGGAACCCAGGGAGGCTACCACCAAGGACCGAAGACGATCCTGTTTCAAAGTTGCCAGTTCCCAGGCTTACAGATTCGCAAGAGCATTCAACCCGATTATTGATTTTGAACCTGCAAACGGATTAACACAGCCTGGAAGCGTGTTAAGGGGATGAGCTGGAATGTGCCTGGAATCTCGCCGACAGAGAAGAGTCCTGAAGACAGGGTGGGCGGGCTGGGAGGGGGACGAGGTGACAGGGGCCGGCGGGGCGTGGGCAGCTGCGGGGACAGACGCAAAGGCCGCGGAGGTGGCAAGGATGTGCACCCAAACCGGGGAGGGGCGCCATGGGGAAGGGGCGCGGAGGCCCGCCTGGCGGAGAGGCTAGCAAGCCGCTTTTCCTCGCAGCTCCTTCTGTGGCTTTTCCTGCCGCGCCCCAGGCCGGGGGGGGGGGGGGGGGTGGCGGTGGAAGCGCAGGCCGTCCGTGGGGGGCCCGCCCGCTCCCTTCCTGTCCCCGCGGGGCGGCCCCAGCACTCAGGCAGCAGGGAAGTGTGTGCCTGTGACAGAGCGGACGTCCCAGGCTTTCCCCGGCCCGAGGGAGCCCCCGGGAGGGCGGCACTCGCTGTAGGCCGAGCACGGAGGACAGTCTGTCTGTCCAGTCCGGCTGTGTGACCCCCAACGAGTCACGTAGCCTCTCTGGGCCTCTTCCTTACCTGCACCAGCGGGCGTTGTGAGGTGAGGCGAGAGGCCGTATAGCCAGCGCTCAGTGAAGGCTGTCGGTGTCAGCCGCACGGAGCATGACCCGTGACGAGGACAGGAGATGTGGGGGATTACTGCTGACGGCGCCCCGACAAATGCTGGGGGCTCGGGCCCCAGGGCCGACGGGGCAGCGGGCAGAGCGCGGGGGCGACAGCCCTCGGGCCCCCCAGGCTCCCCGTGCGCGAGCTCGCGCTCTGAGGGGACAGGGCTGGCGCAGGGCCTCTGGGGTCCCTCTGACCCCTTAAGCCTCAACTGCGCGGGGCCCGGAGAAGATGCTGGAACGCCTCGGGCCCGGGGCACGGGCACCGGGGAGGCCCACCGTGCCCTCCCGCCCCCCAGCCGGGCCCCCGGACCAAGAGCCTCAGGGGCCTCCAGGGTCTCAGCGCCCAGGCCGCTCCCTTGGTGTCTGAACCCCGCTCTCCGCGGCTTCCCCTCGAACACAACCTCCTCCCTGAGGCAGGAGAGGAAGCAGGAGCGGCTTGCCCTCCTCCCAGGCCAAGACCCGGCACCTCTCTGTTCCTCTGTGTGCCAGCCTGGCTGGGAGGGCCCCAGCGTCTCCACCTGCGTCTTCTCAGGGCCCCGGGGGCGTCCACAGAGGGAGGCCCGGGGCTCAAGGCCCACTGACCCAGCTTCAAATCAGTTCTGCCATTGCCAGGCTGTGTGGCTTTAGACAAGTCACTTAACCTCTCTGAGCTCACTTCACTGGTAAAACGGGGATAACCGTGGGATTCTTGTGAGGCTGTGACTGACATCTGTCGATTTGCGTGTTTCTGTCCACTCGGACTTTCCCGTGGGAAGAATTCTGAAGGGCGGAGGGGGGTTGGGGGGCAGGGCGGGAAGGAAGAGCCCGGCTGGCCGGCGGGGCAGCGCCCCAACAAAGGCAGGATGTGTGAACACTGCGGGGCGGAGCAGTGTGCAGGACCTGGCTGGGGGGGACAGGAGGAGTCTGGGCCCGGAGGGATGGGCTGTGGGGAGGGACTGGCCGGGAGGTCAGGTGGGGTCGAGGGTGACCTTGAGCCACCCAGGCCGGTATGCAGCCCACGGGATGCCCTTGGAGAAACAGGCCAGGGGCTGGGCCTGCGCTTGGGGCCAGCCACAGCCTCCGGGTGGCCCGCAGTGCCTGCCCAGCCTTCCACGATTGGGGGTGGGAGGGCTAGGTCCCAAGGCCCGGCCCTCCAGTGGCCCTGGATTTTGCAGAAGGTTCCAGATGTTTAAATGCCAGCCTCCCGCCCCACCCGCCCCTTTGAATTTCCTGGCTCCAGCCACGTTCTCTGCTCCACATTCCCAAGGCCACCTGGCCTGCGCGGGGAGGGAGGGCCTGGGCAGGCCACACACAGCAGGCTGGGTCCTCCCCGGTGTCAGCTGGTCCTTGGCACAGCCTGGGGACGGAGCCCCGGGGACTGTAAAATGCTGGGGCCTCCTCAGTTCCCCACCAGGCCCCAGGGTGCGACTCTGCCGGTGGCCAGCTGGAGAGGCCCGCGCCTTGGGGGTGCAGACCCCCCTCCTCTGGGCCTGGCCTCAGCCCCAGTTTGGGGCAACCGAGGCTCTGTGGGGCCCAGGATCTGTTAGGCTGTCACCACGCTCTAGTCGAGGAGGCTCCTCCCAGGGCCTACGGAGACATTGGGGTGCAGCCCCCACTCCTGCCTGGCCTGGGCCTGGGCATGTGCCGTGTGCCCGTGACCGCGGCTGTCTGGGGACTGCACACGCACCAGCCCCCCAGGCGCCCCCGCAGAGGGGTGTACAGGCCTCCTGGCCTGGCTCTTCGCACAGCCCGGAGGGGTGGGGGTGGGGACGTCTCCTTCCACCGGCCTCAGCAGCCACCGAGCCTGAGAGGGCTGGGGCAGAGCGCAAACCAGACCGGGGCCCCCCAACCCTGCCTGCCCTCTCCTGGGTCCCCGGGGCCGCGTCCCCGAGGAGACGACCGTCCTGTTCAGAGAAGGCTGGACGGGTGGGTCGGTGGGCTCACTCGTGGATGGGGACATTCCTCCCTCCTGGTGACGCCACAGGGCAACGAGAGGAGGCTCCAGGGTGGGGCTCAGCCCCCCGAGATGGCAGGACTCCCGCACCCAGGGTTGAAGACTGGGAGGTCCCAGGGAAGGAGACCCAAGATTCCTTGGGAAGATGCTCCCTTCCGCCTGGCCTTGCAGGGTCCAGGGTCTTAGCAGCCCCTCTAGCGACCTGGGGGGGAGGGGACAGTAGTGGCTGGAGGCACGGCGTCTGGAGTCCAGAAAACCCAAGTGCCCAGAGGCCCGCCCCCCCCCCTGCTCCCCGCAGCTGGTGGGCGGGATCAGAGGGCCTCGTTTTACTGAAGTGGAGCCTGAGGCCCAGGCCTTTGGAGATGGCGGCCAGCTGTCCCCGGAGGGGCCACGGAGGCTGGACAGGGGTATGACCCGAGACAACCCCCTCCCCTCCTCCATCAGGGCTGAGCAGGCTCCTTGTGGCCCAGCCTCCGTGGGTTGGGAGGATGGGGGCCGTTCCTGGGGAGCCTTCTCCGTTCCCCCCTCCCCCGCCCCGACCTGGCTCCTCCCTCAGAGCCGCTGGCTGCTGCCAAGAACCCAGAGCCCAGGGGCCAGGCCCGGAAGCACACCCACGCCTGACCCCACCCCGTCCTCAGAGTTCCTCTGGGCCTGTCTTCCTGGGAGAAACTGAGGCCCAGAGGCATTCACACACACACCCCTGCACCCCTGGCCTCTGAGAGCCTACAGTTTCCAGACACACTTTGGAGGCTGCATTCAGCAAGGTCTCCCCGTCGCCTGCTTTTCAACCATTAGCGTGAGGGGAGCCCGAAGGGGCGGTTGGCTGGGGTCCCAGCCCCCGAGGTCGCGGTGCTCCCTCCTAGTGCCCCCTCAGCCCACCTCTCGGGGGCCCCCATCCATACCATGACACTCCCTGCGGGGGCCCAGAGGGGTGCGGGGCTGCCCAGGGAGGCCCTGTCCCCTGCACACTCCCCGTCTGACTGGGGAGGGGCTGGGGGCCGGGGGTGGCAGTCCCGGGGGGTTCCGGGGGGAGGCGTCTGAATTCAGGATGAAGGAAGCCAAAGATGAGAGGCTCGGAGCATTAGGTCCCCTGCTATGCGTTTGCCCACGGGCGCTGCTAGGGGCGTATTTGTGCATCTGTGGGGGGGTGTGAGCTGGAGATGTTCCCCTAGGTGATAAATCTCTGTTGTGTGCACGCGCTCGCACACACACACACTAACATCCCCCTGCCCCTTTCATCAGCGTGTCCGAAATTCCTCCGGGCGTCTTCTGGGGGAGAAACACACTCCCTAAGAGGGAGGGGCCATGTCCAAGCCCGGAATCAGGGCCTTGCATACAGCCGCTCACCCACCTCTTAGCCTCTCTGAGTGGCAGGCTCCCCCCTGCATCACAGAGATGCAGGGAAAGCGCTCAGTCCCAGGTCACCGGGCTATTGATAGGATTTGGGGAGGCTCCTCTCCCCCCCTCCTTCCTTGGGCGGCTTGCCCACCACAGGGGACACCGGACCTCCGGAGCTGCTTCTTCGCTGGCGGAGAAGGGAGAAAAGGGTGTCTTCAGCCAGACTTGTCATCTTCAAACATTTCCTTGTATCGGCTCCCTCTTCCCCTACTTTCCTTTTGCCCCCTTTAATCCCTTTAAGCTGCATGAGGCCTGGACCTTGTCTGTCTCTCTTATGCTGTGTCTCAAGTGCAAAACAGAGACCCCACTGGACAATGGATGGAGGAACCCCGAGCCCAGCGCCCAGTCTGCATCGGTTCGCCGAGTCTCTCATGGCTTGTATAATCACACCCACTCTAGCGGTGAGCAAACTGAGGCTCACGACATGAAAACCTTGCCCAGGACCCAGGACCCAGGACCCCGGACCCAGGATCCAGGCTGCATTTGACTTTCATGTGCCCAAGGTTACCTTCCTGGGGTCCTTCCTCCACTAAAAATACAAAAGTTCTGGGGCACCTGGGTGGCTCAGTCGGTTAGCATCCAACTCTTTTTTTTTTTTTAAAGTTTATTTATTTTTGAGAGAGAGACAAAGAGAGTGAGCAGGGGAGGGGCAGAGAGGGGGAGAGAGAATCCCAAGCAGGCTCCGCACTGTCAGCAGTGGGACAATGATGTGGGGCTCAAACTCACAAACCGCGAGATCGTGACTTGAGCTGAAACCAAGAGTTGGAAGCTAAACCAACTGAGCCACCCGCACACCCAAGCATCCAACTCTTGATTTCAGCTCAGATCATGATCTCATAGTCATGAGATCCAGCCCCGGGTCAGGCTCTGCACTGACAGCATGGAGCCTGCTTGGGATTCTCTCTCTTTCCCTCTCTCTCTGCCCCTCCCCGCTTCTTCGTTCACCCTCTCTCTCTCTCTCTCTCTCTCTCTCTCTCTCTCTCTCTCAAATAAACAAACTTTAAAAAAAGTATGAGTTTTATTTTATGATCACATTGGTATAATGATGAATAAAACAGTTTCTTCACCCTAAAATTTCTTTATCTTTCTTCCTGATTTTAAACAAAATGGAAGCATTTCCTCTAAAAGTATGGTGGCCCTGGCGCTGTGGCTACTGTGTGTGAGGAGGGAGGTTGGCCAGGCAGGCTCCTCCCATCGGAAGCGGACCCTGCGCCCCTCCCTCCTCTCCCCACGCCGCCTGCCACTCTGGGGAAGGGCCGGGTGAAGTTTTGCCGATTTCTGGCATTTCCTGACAGCCATTCTATGGTCCTGAGCATCTTGTTTCTAAGTGGTTATAACAACACCGATAATAAGTAATAATAAAGATGATGACCGTCCATCACAGAGCTCTTTCATCCCTCTTGTCTGATCCTGCCAACAATCCAGGGAAGGGCAAGGACAGCCAGTGCTGCCCCCTTGTACAACTAGGACAAGAGGACACAGAGGACGAGCCAGCGGTCTGACTGGTAGAAGCAGAGCCCGGGGCTCTGTGCTTATCCTCCATCAGCGGTCTGGTGAGCAGGTAGGTGGCCAGCAAGGGCCTGGCTTGGAAAGGAACCGGGAGGCTGGGAGCCCCAGGTGAGGTGGGAAGGTCGGAGTTCACAGGGCAGGAGGGAGCTCTGGGTGAGAGGAGGGGCAGGGGTGCATGAAGGGGGGGGAGCGAGAGGAGACACCCTCCGGCTGCCCAGGGGGGCAGGGACAGTCCACTTCGGGCTGGCCTTCCCGCAGGAGCAGAACGGGGAGGGGAGTGGGCGGGAGAGAGCTCCTGGGAGGGGGGAAGGGCCCCAGCGAGGAGGCACAGCCTCGGAGACTTGGTGACTGATGGGAGAGGAGGCAAAGGGGGGGGGGGTTGGCAAGGACATTCTCTACATTTTAGTCTTTAAAGGCCCCCGAAACTGGAAAGCCCACAGCACCTGTAGGTAACTCGGCAATGACCATGCGGCAGAAGCCTTCTCACCCCAGGTGCACTTGACCAGCTGGCGGGTCCAGAGCCACTCGGTGCGGTCTGTAAAGCACGGGGGGAAATATCTGACAGGTGCTACTGACCGCTTCCCAAACCCAGACGAACCATCCGTGCCAATGAAGCGGACACGCTTGCTTGCTTGCTTTTCTATTTATTTATTTTAAGAGAGAGAGAGCGAGCAGGGGAGGGGCGGAGAGAGGGAGAGAGAGAGAATCCATCCCAAGCAGGCTGTTCACCGTCAGACAGAGCCTGAAGGGGGGCTCGGACCTACAAACCCTGAGCTCATGGCCTGAGCTGAGCTCAAGAGTCGGACGTTCAACTGATTGAGCGGCCCAGGCGCGGGGAGTGGAGACACTTTCAAGGAGCTCCTGGAACGTTTAAGCCCCTCCCCCCCCCCCCAGGGGCTGCGCCTCACCTGCTGGCTTCGGCCCTACCCACTGACAGTCAGGTGCCTTGCTCCCCAACCTCTTCACGCTGTCAAACATGTTAATGGGGGTCCTTTAATTGAATAGCATGCAAGCTGTGAAACAGGAGTGCAAAAAAGTGGTCCCTGGGTCCGTGAACGCTAAGTTGGTGTTTTGGAAATGGTTGTTAAAAGTAAATTCATTTGGGGCGCCTGGGGGGCTCAGTCGGTTAAGTGGCCGAATTCGGCTCAGGTCATGATCTCCCGGTTCGTGAGTTCAAGCCCCGCATCAGGCTCTGTGCTGGAGCTCAGAGCCTGGAGCCTGCTTTGGATTCCGTGTCTCCCTCTCTCTCTGCCCCTCCCCTGCTCACACACTCTCTCTCTCTTTCTCAAAAATAAATACGCATTAAAAAAAAAAGTAAATTCATTTGAAAAATTGCTACTGAGTCTGGTATAGAGAAGACGATTGTAAAGACTTGGAGAAACACGTTAACATTCCAGAAGGCTCCTGAAGCACGGATCTGCTTCCGAGCCCACCCACCTGGCTGCTGGTGACCTCAGGTCCTGGCCACCTGGGGTTCTCGGTAGGGCTGCTCAGGGCATGGCTGGCTCTCCCCAGAACGAGAGAGCAAGGGAGGGAGAGGGAGCCCTCCAAACAGATGCCTGTCTTTTTATAACCTAGTCTTAGGGGTGGCATCACTGCAGCTGTTTTCTGTCCACCAGCCGCAGATATCACTTCCCAGCCCCACTCAGAGGGCACGGACCACACCAGGGCGCGAAAACCGGAGGTGGGATGGCAGGGGCGGTGGGGGGCCTTCCTGGAGGCTGCCTGCCACCACCTCCTCCCAGGGACCAGGATTGAGCTGGGGGAAGGAAGGGCTCTTCTTAGAATCAAACACACTGGCGGCTGAACGCTGACTCTGTGCCAGGCGCCATTCCCAGGGCTGTCCGCTGACTCCTCAATGCCACCCTAGGCGGTGGGCGCTGCTATTATCCCCACTTTATGGGACACAAGAGGGAAGGTCGTTTATTGTCAAATCCCAGAGCCGGTAAGAGCTGGAGCTGCCTGGGATTCCAGTCCGCATGGTTTGAGCCTAAGGAGGAGGCTGGGCTGGGCATCTGGGCTGGGCACGGTGGGCCAGAGGAGCCCGCAAGACGTGGGCAGCAAGCCCCCCACCGCTGCGGAGATTTGGGGCTGGAGTTCAGGAAGCAGAGGGGTCAGAACAGGCACTCTAGGGGCCCTTCGCCTGGGGAGGGGACTGAGGAACCAGGGGGAGGGGGGCTCACCGCCAGGTACAGTGGCTGCAGACAGAGGGCTCCGTGCGCAAGGGGGGCTAAGGAAGGCTGTGGACGTGGCCGCGGTGGCCTCTGCCTCATCGGAGCGGCGGGGAGAAGGCAGAGTGGGGGTGAGGGAGGCCCCCAAGGGAGGCTGCCGCGGGGACGGGGGACATCTCTGGGGGGCAGCCTGGCTGTGGGAAGGCAGAGGGGACAGGAGGCATGGGGGGGGGGCGTGGGGACAAAGGCTGAGGAGGGGGTTACGGCTTCCGTTTGGGACGGCTTGGGGGGCCGGGGCCTGGCTATGGCCACGCCCCCTGTCCTCCCAGCGGGGTCCGGCGCCGCCCCAGACCCCGCCCAGGCTGACGCCCCGGATGCGGCCTCCCAGGTCACCAGCCCCGAGGCAGCGAGTCGGGAGCTCTACAAGCTTGCCACACCCAGGGGCTGTGCCCCCTCCTCAGCCGGTCCAACCCGTTTGCCCGGCGCCCTGCTGGCTGTCCTCAGTCCTGAGCCCCTGCTGTCCGCCTTTCAGGGAGCAACGCACCCCCTCAGACCGCGCTGTCACCCTGCCAGCCACCTCCTCCTGCAGGGAGCCCACCACGCCTCCTAACCATTCCCAGACCTTTAGAGCGCGCGTGGAGGGATTTGTGCAGATAGAGCTGCAGGAATCCAGCTCCCCTCCCCCCTCGTCAAATATAGATATTTAATTTCTCCCCCAAACCGACTTCCCAGCACTCACCAGGCGCCGCAGACTCTGGGAGGCCTGGCCTCCGCCCCGGTCGTCCCCCCAGCGCCTCCCGACCAGCCTCAGAATCTCTCCAGCAGACACTGGGCAGCCTCCTCGCTGCTCTCCTCCGTTCCATCTGCCATCCCGCGACCCAGAGGCTCAGCGAAAGCTCCGCGGCCCCTTGGGCAGATGAAATCGTCTGCTGGGCCCTCGCCATCTGGCCGGACCTCGCTCACCGCGCAGCCCCCTGCACCCCCTGCGTCCTGGCCCGCCCCCAGGCCATGCCCGAGTTGTTCCCCACCCACCAAGCAGCCCTGCCCTGTTCCAAATGTCCACATCTCTATCTTTCAAGGCTCGGCCCATAGCCTGCTTGCTGGGCTTGTAAAAGCAACGTAACCTCTCTGGGCCTCAGTTTCCCCGAGTTGGCACAGGAAGCGGCGCTGTGCTCCTCCGCGGGCCGGGAGCTGGGAGGAGGGCAGAGGCGTGGCCTGGAGGGGCGCCTGGCATACGGGACCCCCCCCCCACCCCGAGCCTCGATGCCCTCCCGGCCCATCCGCCCGGCCCGGTGCCCTCCGCATCCCCGCCGGGTGCGGACGGCGCCTCGGTCGGCCCATTCCGCACCCCCCCCACCCCCGGAACCCGCCAAGGGCCCCTGAAACTAGGCCCGGGAGGCCCCGCGGGAGAACATCTGTGCGGAGCTGGGGGGAAGGGGGCGGGGAGAAATCGGAAGCCGCAGGGCTCCCTCCCCACCGCCGGGGTCCCCACCGCGCCGCGGGCGCACGCCTGTCCCGGCCCCGCCCCCGCCTCGGCTCCCGCGTCGGGGAAATGGGCCGACCGCGGCGCCTGCAGGCCGAGTCCCCGCCGCGGGCCTGGCGAGGGCGCTCTGCGGTCCCACACTGAGAGCTGCAGGCACGGGGAAAGACTCAGGAAACACAACGAAACGAAACGAAACAAATCCCAGAAGATTTCTGGGGCCTGGACCCCGCCCCCAGAGCCGCCGGCGCGCGGCCGGGCGCAGCAGGTGTCATCATCATCCCGGGTCTCCTCGAAGCGGGAGGCTCCGCGCGGCTCAGCGGCCTCCGAGGTCTGGGAACCCGGGCCCGGGCGACCTCGGTCGGCCCCACCCCCCACCAAGGAGTTTTCCTCCGTAAGGACGCGCGCCGTCGCGTCACCTGCTCCGGCCTGGCCTGGGGGCCAGTGCCGCGTGCCCCGCACAGCCGAGGGACCGGGCAGCAGGTTTTGACGCCCCCTTGGCTTGCGAGGGAGGTGTCGTGTGCGCAGGCGCAGTCTGTAGACTTAGGCATCCGCGCCTCCGGGGACCCGTGGGTATCCGACTCCCCCAGCCCATTGAGCGTACGCCCCCCCCCCTCCTCCCACCCCAGGAGATTAAGTGAGAACTTTGAACCCTGCCCCGGCACCCAGATAGGGAGGATTAATCCGATTGCTTTTCAAACCCTGGCCTCCAGGCCTTGCAAACCCCTCCCACAGCCAGGCTGCCCGCCCCCTCTCTCTGGCTGGCCTCCAGCTCTTCCCTGCAGCTGCCCCCTGGCCATGTGGGAGGAGGACTGTTGACCCATTCTACAGGCGGCAAACGGGGGTCAGGCAGAGCCGTGACCAGGAGCCTGACTTCTAGTGCTGTTTCCTGCGTATGTGGTTCCCCCTTATCTCCCCGTGCCCTCCCCACCCTCCCCCCTACACTCCTGGAGGGCGAGAGGCCCCCATTATCCCGGAAGCCTTCTCTCCTCTTAGTGACTCACCACCAGCCGGGAGCGGGTCCTTTGTTCAATGCCCTGGCCACACGACAGGGAGGGCCTACGCCTGACTGTTCCTTTCTGCAGGTCCCCAGCCCTGCGGCCTGAGCTGGAGCACCGAGGGGCCCGCAGGAAGGCAGGCCTGCACCCGGGATTTCTTGTGCACCCGTGCGAGCTTTCCAGGGCGGGACCTTCTGGGCCTGAGGGCTGCTCCCCCCTCCACTGGGTTCATCTCGGGGGTCCTCTGCCAGCTTCCACTCTTCTTCAGGTAGGAGCACCCTAGTTTCCCAGGGGGATCCCCACCCAGCCACCCCGCTAGTTGCCAGGGCGTGGTGAGTGGTCCATTATTCTCCCAGCTCTGAGCCTGGCAATTAGCATAGCCTCTACTGGTTTGGGGGAAGCACCCCACCCTGCAGTGGGGGGAACCAGAGACCCAGAGACCCAGAGCTGTCTCTGTCGGGGATCTCATCTGAGGGCCTGGGAAAGGGGAGCGGGGGCGAGGGGCAGAGTGTGTCACAGCCCCGGCCTGGGTCTGAGGCTGGGTCCATTCTTGACTTATCCCCTTGGCTTTTTGGCTTCTAGCTGGTTAGGGTCCTCAGGTCCTCCCCTGACTCAGTTTGTCTGTTTACACTAAACCTGAAGGGTGAGTACTGCTGTCACATTTTCCAGATTCCTTCATTCATTCAGCGCCTACTCTCTGAGCTAGCCTCAGGACATGTCCGGGGATGACACAGACAGAGCCCTGCCCCACGGGAATGACATACCTAAAGGAGATGATCTGTGCCACAGAACTAAGGGGAGGGGCATGTCTCTGGCTGGCCAGAGATTCCCTGAGAAGGAGCCACTGAGAGACCAGCAGGGTGCCAGGGAATGGGAAGGTGGAGGGAAAGACAGTGCGCTAAGCAGTTAGCCTGGACCCTGGGAGGACTCCACCTCCCTTGGAAGAAAAATGAGGTGGGGGCCCGGAGCAGAGACTGAGTCCCACGGAAGCACTGGGGGGACACAGGCCTTTGGATTTTAGCCCAGGAGCACTGAGCAGTCATGCATGGGTTTTAAGCTGGGGTGTGGTGCGGCCATTAGGATTTTAGCGGATCCGTCTGACCTCAGCGCCTTCCCAGGGCTCTGCCGGCTTGGGAAGCAAAGAATTCCTTGCTTCAACATGCAACACTTCAAAGATGCCTTTCCAGCCTGGTGTGGCTTTGGGGAGGTAGGGGGAGACTGGTGAGGGGAACCAACCGGTGCCACACCCATTTTGCAGATGTTTGTGGACTGCGGTAAGATCCTGCCTGTGGCGGAGAGAATGGGGCAGAGAGCACCAGCTCTGCCTGTACCACTTAGAGAGGCTCCCAGGCTGCAGGTGAGTAGGAGCCACCAGGGACACATGGCAGGAGGCAGGGCAGGGGCTGGAGGAGTTTCAGAGAGAGAGGGAACAGCGTGTGCAAAGGCACAGAGTCAGGAAAGAGCGCCGTGTGCCTGGGATCCCCCTGACCGGAACTTGAGCATAGAGAATTTGAAGTCTGTCTGCCCATCTGTCATTGTCCTCTCTCTGAGCCTGCTAAGGTGCAGACAAGGGGCAGAGAGAGGCTCCCGCATTTGGGTGTACGTGGGGATTGCAGAGGCGCAGAGGCGGGAGGTGGAGGATGGGCAGGGGAGGGGCAGGGAAGACCGCATCAAAGCTAAGGCTGTCAGCAGGGCTGGGGGGTGGCTTAGCTGGGGACAGAGTGAGAGGTTAAAAATGGAGAATAAACCTCGGGCTTATCTCTGTTTCCTCTGGAAACTTCATAAGAACGATGGCAGAGAAGAAAAAGAGGCACAAACGACAGAAGAGATGATCGCGGGTGAGCGGTCCAGGGGCCCACTTTTAGGAAGACACAAACTCACTGGACTCGGCAGAGGCGAGGGGGCAGCGCTGAGCCTCCCTGGGCCCCTGAGAAAAACACCCACGTATCTGCGGAGATGGGTGGGGCTGGGGCTGGACCCTGTGGGAGGCCAGCTGGGGTCAGAGCACAGCCCCTGTGGTGGACGGACCCTGAGGTGACCTCGGTGACTCCCTGCCCTCGATGTTCTCACACACACACACGGATCCCTTCCCCCGAGTGTAGGCAGGGCCTGGGACTTGCCTTCAGCCAACAGAATATGGCGCAGGTGATGGGCTGTCAGGCTCTACGATACAAGTGAGAGTCTCCTGTCGCCAAGAAGCCAGGGCCCTCGGTCACACAGCCACGGGGACATAAATCTTGCCCCAGCAGCCAAATGAGGCTGGAAGCAGAGTTTCCCCGACTGACCTCCCAGATGAGCATGTGATGACACCTTGACTGCAGCCATGTGAGACGCCGAACGGAGGACCAGCTCAGCCGGACTGTGAGATAATAAATGTGTGTTGTTTTCAGCTGCCTAATTTGTGGTGGCCTGTTATACAGCATAGAGAACGAGCACACTCCCAAGTCCTCCAGCTGCTCAGCCGGGGAGGTCCGTCCGCTTCCTGTTTCCACCCATCCTCCTGCAGTGAGATTCCAGAATCGGGGCATCATGTAGGGCAGAGGCAGGCATGAGTGTGGGGCTGGAGAAGGTGCTGGAGTGGCCCGACTCTTCCCTGCCCTGCTCCTGCAATGCCAAGAACCACTCATGCGTCCTCAGGCAGAAGACTGGACGGCACTTCTAAGGAGACCCAATAGCATCACCCCTGGAAGTTTCCAGATCACTCACTGCCCCTGCTGTAAAGGCCCTGTAACTTCCTTTGGCAAATGAAAATAGAGTGGAAGTGACAGGCGGCCCCACCTTTGCTCTTTTCCCTCTGTCTCAGAAGAGTGCGTCCTGGACGGAGACACCTCCTTGAGCCTCGGTCCCGGAACACAAATGGCACACGGAGCAGAGCTGGAGACGCCTGAAGACCCCACATAACATGAGTGAAAAGAAGCCTTTGTTGCTGCATGCCCCTGGGATCTGGGGGGTGTTTGTCACTGCAGCATAATTTAGCAAAGCTGACCGGTACACCCATCAGAAAAGCTGCCTGGTTGCCTGATGACTCAACAGGGAATTCTTGCACACAGAGAAATTCCAACGGGCTTGTCCATGCCCCGCTCTGGGGTTAGTGGCAGCCAAGGCTCACCAGGCAGGGGAGAAACCCCTCCAGTGGGAAGGTTTCCACTGCTATCAATGCAGACCCCAATGTGGGACTCAAAGCCACAAACCGTGAGATCATGACCTGAGCGGAAATCGAGAGTCGGATGCCTAACCTACTGAGTCACCCAGGCGCCCCCAGAATATTTGTTTTAATGGAGCAAAGAGCTTGTGAAATTTAAAAGTCGATGGCCAAAATAAAGGGTGGGGGAAAAAAAGGGAAATCCCCTGAAGAGGAGCCTTGAATGACAAAGAAATAGAAGATAGGAAAAGAAGAAACCAACCCACGTAGAGGAGGAGCGCCGGAGGGCTACACTGCGAGTCCGGGGCTCCTGGACGGAGAGGCGGGAAGGCCTTGTGTAACTTGAAATTCTCTACCTCACTGAGCCATCACGAAACGTGAGGCTGGATGAAGACCCTTTCCGGTGTGCAAGGACTGTGGCAATCCATCTTCCAGGCGCCTTTTCTCAGGAAGCTGCCGGAGGACGTTCCCTAGCAAAATGAGGAAGGAAACCAGGAAAGAGAAAGAGCGGGGATGCAGGAAGAAAGAGGCAGAGGGGAAACCCGGGTCACCCGTGGCGGCGCTGCAGGCCCAGAGAGGGGCCAGCATGGATTGCCGCGGGAGGGCGGCTCCTGGGAAGGAAGTCTTGGGACAGTGGTGAGGACAGATTCTGGGACGAGTGGCCGACAGTACCTGGAGATTGTTGAAGCACTGGGAGATCCTAGAGACGGACACCAAGAAAGCTGTTAGTTGTCTATTGCTGCATAAATGTGTCTTAGGGTTTGTGTGGGTCAGGGGTCTGGGCGTGACTTACCTGGGTCCTCTGTTTAGGATCTCACAAGGCTAAGCTTCAGGTGCCTGCTGGGACTGCAGTCTTGTCTGGGGCTCGACTGGGTAAGGGGCTGGGTCCACGCTCACTGAAATTGTTGCTGAAATTAAGGTCCCTGCTGCCTGGGACTGCGGTCTTCAGTTTCTCGCTGACTATTGACCAGTGGCCGTCCCCAGCTCCTAGAGGCCATGTGGCCTCCTTACCGTGTGGGCCTCTCAACTGAGGCCACCTGCAACGCGGCTACAAAAGGGTATGAGCATGTGATGGTGGGGATCTTTGGGGGCCATTTTTGAAGCAGCTTAAAGAAAGCTAATTATTGGGGCGCCTGGGCGGCTCAGTCGGTTAGGTGTCCGACTTCGGCTCCGGTCATGATCTTGTGGTTTGTGAGTTCCAGCGCCGCATCTGGCTTGTGCTGACAGCTCAGAGCCTGGAGGCTGCTTCGGATTCTGTGTCTTCCTCTCTCTCTGCCCTTCCCCCATTCATACTCTGTCTCTCTCTTTCTCTCTCGCTCTCTCTCAAAAATAAATTAATACTTTTAAAAAATTAAAAAAAAAGAAAGCTGATTATCAACTTCATGCAAAACTAAGAGTTAACCCAGAAAGGAAACATACCACAATGCATTACTTGGCTTAGTAGCCAACGATGTTTACGATGTTTACCTAATCGTTATATGAAACAACTCAATATTGGTTTCGCCAAAAATTGTTACTCGTGGGTCATGAGGGGGCCACAGGGCGAGCGCGCTGTGCGGCTGCCTTGCAGGGAGGGCTCTGAGAAAGCTACACCCTTATCTTCTCTAAAAGGAAGTCAAGAGATAATGGTCCAAACTGGTAAATCAAGTAACAGCAGCACAGGCACGTTATTTATAAACATGGAGATAAAATCCAGAGAAAGCCCAAAGAGTTCAATGTGGTTGTTCAGGGGGAGGGTGGGGGTGGGGCTGTGGGGGAGGGGCTGCTGATCTTCTTCAGGCTCGTTTATCTTTTCAAGTTCTGTGCATATCACGCATATACTTCACACTGTTGCATTACTTGGATAAAAATACACATTAATTGGGGCGCCTGGGTGGCTCAGTCGGTTAAGCGTCGGACTTTGGCTCAGGTCATGATCTCACAGTTCGTGGGTTCGAGCCCCGCGTCGGGCTCTGTGCCGACAGCTCAGAGCCTGGAGCCTGCTTTGGATTGTGTGTCTCCCTCTCTCTCTGCCCCTCCCCTGCTCATGCTCTGTTTCTCTCTGTCTCAATAATAAATTTAAAAAAAAAATTAAAAATTTAAAAAAAATACACATTAATTAATGAATAGAGAAAGAGATAAGGGTGGAGGGAAAAAATCCCGAAGAGTGAACAGTGAAGTCCCCGGGGTCCTGAGCCTCTCCTTACCCTGGGGGAAGGGGCAGCAGGGATAGGGGGGACACTCACTGAGGAGGGATGTGGTAACCACGGCTTCCACAGGGGGACTCTGGTAACTGGTAACGGCCTGTGGCAGCCCAGAACTGGAGGGGCAGGGAGGACCGAGGAAGACGGCGGGTTGGGGGGGATTTGGGATCCCAGCCAAGGGATGGGGGAGGGAACCACAGGCCTGCGAGAGACGCCCCCCACCCCAGGGAGCCCTCCATCCATAGACATTGCTTGGGAAGGTTCTGAAGGCTTCAGTGTGGTTTGGTTTTGCTTTAAATTAGGGAGATTTTGTAGAATTTGTTTTTATCTGAGTAATAAACGCTTCTGGTAAAAACGTGGGGGAGGCACAAGATGTCTTGGAAAAGCATCACCCAACAACAGCAGCACTGCTAGGCTGTCTGGTTTCCCAGGCGTCCCGTCCTGTCCTTCAGCTCCTGGTGACGCACCCGCCCCTCCCTGCCCCCTCCGACTCTCCCACACGAGGGGTCTCTCTCACTCCCGAGTCTGCATCCTGCTTCGTTCACTCAGGCACCCGTCTGGGCACTTTCCTGCACCGAGACGCGCAGAGAGAGCTGGCTGACTCCTCTCCCAGGAGGACCAGTGACAGCCCCACTGGTGCTCCCAGGACCCAGGGGAGGGGAGCTCTTATTAGCTCAGCTGCAGACAGGACACCTCTGCACACCGTGCCAGGCTTTCTTTTGCCCCCCTTGTGGGGGAGAAACCTTCCCTGGGAGCCCGGGTCCAGCTAGGAACGCGGGTCACAGGCTAGAGCCCCGGGCCCAGCAGCAGCGTGGCCTGGATGCTTGAGGAGGGAGGTGGGGAAGAGGAAGGCCGGTGAAGGGTGGGGGTAAAAAGGATTTCTGGGGGTTCCTCAGTGCTTGGCAACCACTAAGGGCACAGGGCTGCGTCTGGGACTGGGCACCGGGTGAGACTGGAGGGTGACTCTGGCTTTACTACTGCCTCCTTGCATATACGTTAAAGCGGCCCAGGGGCTCCTGGGTGGCTCAGTCGGTTCAATGTCCAACTTTGGCTCCAGTCATGATCTTGCGATTCACAAGTTCAAGCCCCACGTCGGGCTCTGTGCTGACAGCTCAGAGCTTGGAGCCTGCTTCAGATTCTGTGTCTCCCTCTTTCTCTCTGCCCTTCCCCTGCTCACGCTCTGTCCCTCTCTCTCAAAAATAAAGAAACATTAAAAAAATTTTTTTTAAGTGGCCTTGGGCAACTTGTTTAACCTCTCTGGGCCTCAGTTTCCTTATCTGTAATATGGAGCTGCCTGACCTATCACAGGAGCACGGGACAGCTGGGGAGGAAAGAGAGAGCAGTCGGGGGCCCTCCCAGAGGAGGGGTGACTACCCTGGGCTATGCAGGGAAGTCTGTAGGAACCGAACTGGAGGGGGTATGTGGTAGAATTTTGGTCTGAGCTGCCTACGCCGTGGCCCCAGGCTCTCTGTGGCAGGCCCTGACCTCCGAGCCTGTTTCCTCAACCAAATAATGGGCATGGCACCTCCACTTTGCAGGGACATGGCTGTTAACTGCTAACTTGACTCATTCCTGCCTTGCAAGTCTAAGAGCTTCCTTGGCCCTGGGACGGCCCAAGCCCGGTGCCCCTCTCCGCGTCTCGGGGCTGGTTTGGCCAAGTCCCGTCTGATATTCTGTTGGGGAACCTGATTTGACACAGGTGTGTTTCCAGAGAGGCGTGTCACCAAGTCTGAGGCCTTGGGTATCTGGGCTCCTTCCTAGAGCCCCTCACCTCTTCCTTCCTTTTTTTTTTTTAACTTTGTTAAAAAAAGGTTTTTTTTTATTATTTATTTTGAGGGGGCGGGGAGGCACAGAGAGCACAGAGAGAGAGGAAGACACAGAATCCCAAGCGGGCTCGTCACTGTCAGCTCAGGGCCCGGTGTGGGGCTCAAACTCACAAACCGCGAGCTCAAGTCTCTTTCTAGGCATGCACCACCATACCCACCCGCACTCGGGGCCGAGCAAGGCCTGCTGAGTTCGGTGCAGATCCCTGCACAGCGTCTCCCGGTGCCCCTGGCCTCCCGGAGCATGTCCGCTGGGGCTTCCGGGAGGACTGCATTCTATGCGCACATGCAGTTACAGACATGAACAGCGCTTCCCCTTACAAAATACCGTGGTCTAGGGGCGCCTGGGTGGCTCAGTCTGTTAAGTGTCTGACTCTTGATTTCAGCTCAGATCATGATCTCACTGTCATGAGACTCCACGCTGGGCTTGGGGCCTGCTTAGGGTTCTCTCCCTCTCTCTCTGCCCGCTCATGGGTATGTGTGCCCTCTCTCTCTCTCTCTCTCTCTCTCAAATAATAAAATAAAATAAAATAAAAAGCACCGTGGTCTGGAGTAACTTACTTCATCTTTTAAGATGCTGGTTGCTTTCTTCGTGATTGCCCCCAACTGGAAACAACCCAATCAGCCAACCCAGTGGATAAACAGATGTGCTGTATTTTCGAGAAGGAATCTGCCACGCGGTGAAAATGAACAGGCTATGGATACGCCCAGCAACGGGCCTCAGCTTCCCAGGCAGACACGGAGCGCGGGAATCCGCATTCAGCCAACGCACACTGCATGATTCCACTTACGTGGCATTCTAGAACAGGCGAAGGTAATCTCTGGCGACAGAAAGTGACTCAGAGGTTGCCTGCGGCTGGAGGACCCACAAGGAGGGGGCGCTTGGGAACATTTGGGAGGACGGAAATGTCCTAGATGACGGTTGATGCGCGCATACTGGTCAAAACTTACAGAGCCAGGTACTTGAAGCGGCCACGTTGCACTCTGCCCGATAATTTTGCGTAAAAGGAAGAAAATGCTGGTTGTTCCAAAAATTGATTTCATGACCTACTTAATGAATCAGCGGCCCACTATTCAGACTGTGCTCACCTCTGTGGAGAGGAGGCGCAGGAAACTGTAGGCATCTGCAAAGGGACCCCCACCACGCTGGCGAGGCGAGACCTGCTTTGCGGAAGGAAGTCTCAGGGCAAAGGTGACAGGAGGCAAGGAAACGGAGAGAGTTGCAGGAGCAAAGACCCAGGTAGGAGGGTCATGAAGCCCTCGGGGAGAACGGGGGCCCTGTGGCCTGAGTGCCTCCGGAGGCCGTGTCTTCATCCCCCCCGCCCCGTGCTGTGATGTACGCCTGCGAGCCTGACGCCTCGCAGATTGCCACTGAATGAATGAATGAATGAATGAGAAGAATTAATGCTGAGGGCCAGGGAGGGTGGTGTCAGGTGAGGCTGGGGCCGGGCTCCAGGCCGCCAAGGGTCGTCCCCCGGCTTTCTCCCGGAAAAGCGCTCCCGCGAGCCTGGGGGGACCAGAACTGCCCGGAAGAGCGCTGGGCGGTCTCCTGATCCCCGCACTGCGCTCAGAGATGCTTCACGCTGATTGGCTGACGCCCCGTTCCTGGTTCCTGATTCCTTCAGTGAAGGCTCGCCCATCCTGGAGCTGGGGTCACTCCCACGGCCACCTCTGCACCTGTCTCCTCCGGCCCCATCTCCCCTTGAGTGGAGTGGACATCGCGCACGGCTGCGAGGTCTTCCACATGCAGAAAGCAGAGTGGAGCAAATAAAACTCGCGAGCCTGGCTCTGAGCAGCCCCCGCCGCCTGCTTGGCGCCCGGCAGCCCCCAGGCCTGTTAACCCTGCCCTCACAGTTGTGGTTTCTGGGTCTGCGAGAGGCGCCGGTGCTGCTGTAGCCACCCGTCCGCCACCTGCTTGTGCACCAGCCGTGTCCCCAGCAGCTTTTCACGCCAGATTCCGGACTGAAGGGGGAGGACTGCGGGGATGCTTGCGGGTATCCCCAGTTTTGAAAACTGGGTGCCTACGTGGGCCAGAGGGAGAGCTCCCTGCGCCGGAGCTGCTCTGGGTGAGCCTGGAGGGGGCAGGGCTTTGGGGTCGGGGGAGGGGAGACCCCATCCCCTTCCGCATCCTTCCCTGTTCCCCAAGCTCCGCACGGCTGCAGCTTCTCTCTCTCCCAAAGGCCCTCCTCCAGGGCTAACAATGGCGACGACTGCACCTGCACCTGCACCGCCCCACGGCCCCTCGGCCTGGTACACGAACTCGTTTAATCCTCCAAAGCAGTAAGTTCTGGTACGGTCACCCCCACTTACACCTGAGGACGGGACGTGCTGAGTGATGGCCTCCAGTCCGGAGCCAGCGCGTGGTGGGCCTGAATTCACAGCTGGACCTCCGTCCCCAGTCCCCCTGCTCCGACTGTGTGGCCTCCGGGCCCACGAGTGTCCTGACTGCCCCATGGGGCCACAGCATTCTCTACAGAGAAGCCCCCCTCCGCCAGGAACCGTATGGCCCAGAAATTCCATTTCTAGGGATTCGCCCAAAAGAATGGAAAGCAGGGACACGAACGGGTATTTGCACAGCTGTGTTCATAGCAGCATTAGTCACAATTGCCACAAGGTGGAAACAACCCAAATGTCCATCGACACATAATTGGATAAACCAAACGAGGTCCATCCATACAGTGGAATCTATTCAGCCTTAACAAACAAGGAAATTCTGACAGGCGCCTTAAGGATATTATACTGCTTGAAATAAGCCAGTTACAAAAGGACAAATTATGTGTGACCCTTGGAGTAGTCGAAGTCTTAAAGACAGAAAGTAGAGTGATGGGTACCGAGGGCTGGGGGCGCAGGGGTGGGGAGTGAGTGTTTAAGAGGACAGAGAGTCAGGGGTGCCCGTGTGGCTTGGTCCGTTAAATGTCTGACTTTGGCTCAGGTCATGGTCTTGGCTTGTGAGTTTGAGCCCCGAATCACGGCTCAAATAAACAAATAAATGGGGTGCCGGGGTGGCTCAGACGGCTGAGTGTCCAACTGTTGGTATTGGCCCAGGTCATGATCTCACGGTTCATGCGTTCGAGCCCCGGGTCTGGCTCTGTGCTGGCAGCGTGGAACCTCCTTGGGATTCTCTCTCCCTCTCTCTCTGCCCCTCCCCTGCTCGAGCTGTCTCTGTCTTTCTCAAAATAAATAAATAAAACTTAAAATAAAAAAATAATAAAATGGTAAATTTTATGTATATTTTTAACACAATCCAAAAAAAGAAGCAACAAGCCCTCCCTAGGCTCTGTGTTGCCTCCACGGCAGGACCAGCCACATAATTTGTGGGGCCCAATGTAAAATGAAACAGGTCTCCTTGTTCAAAAGTTAGGAATTGGGGCGCCTGGGTGGCTCAGTCGGTTAAGTGCGGGACTCCTGATTTCCTTCAGGTCATGATCTGAGGGTTCCTGAGTTGGAGCCCGCGTTGCCGGAGGGGCCGTCAGCACAGAGCCTGCTTGGGATTCTCTCTCCCTCTTCCTCTCTCTCTATCTCTGCCCTTCCCCACTCATGTGCGTGTGCCCGCTCTTTCAAAATAAATAAACATTTTTAAAAATTAGTAATTTCACGTTGGCAACAGCAGAGCATTAAACACAAGACCAGCGGGCTTCCTGGAGGCTGCAGCGGGCTGCTCTGCAGGGTCCTCCTGAGAGGGGGCTTTCTCTCAGCCAGGTGAAGGGTCCCAGACTCCCGGCCTCCAGACTGCAGCTCGGTGGGCGGGGAATACTCTTCCAGCAGCTTCCTACACCTCGGCTGGGGTGGGCCGCCTCCTTCTCATCCCGCCTCAGCCCGGCCGGGCCCAGGCCTGCCCACACCCGCCCCACACCCGCTCCTGGGGCATCGGATGAATGAATCAACTCGATCCACCCACGTCACCACGTTTTATTCAGAATAATGACAGTCGCTAGCAAGTAGTTGGCACCTGGCCTTCCGTGTGGACTCACCCCTGCGCCCTGGGCGGGAAGGGGCGGGGAAAGGCGAGGGACCCGCCCACGGACACGCAGCCACCTGGGCCTGGGGCCGTTCTCGCCCCCACCAGGGGAAAAAGCCGGATCTCCGCCGGAGGTACGTTCTCAGAGCTGTTCCTTTGCAGTGTGCCCGTTTGCCTGGCTGGGAGACTGAGCCTGGCCTGCAGGTGACCTTAGGACGGAGGCTCTCACTCTGCTGGCAGTGACTTCCCACCTGCTTTGCTGCCCAGCGGAGAAAGCCCGAGAAATCCGCCATCAGCACCTGCGGGGAGCTGTAGCCATGGTGACCATGGGAGACTTCGCTAGTCCGGCAGGGGAGCCTCCGGAGGGACCCCGTAGAAGCCTCGCTGTGAGCCCTGGCCTTCCCGTGCCCTTGGCCCTCTCCCTCTCTCTGGGCCTCAGTTTCCTTATCTGGACAATGGGGCAGGGTCCCAGGAGCTCCAATGGCTTCTTGGTTTCTTGCTGGGTTTGGCTGTTCTTTTCTTTCCTTTCTCCTCTTCTCTCGGCAAAAATAAATCTGGAAGATTCTAGCAAGTGGGGGGCCTGGGTGTGTGCTGACTTCTGAGGGGCCCAGGCCCCTCCCTCCCTCAGACACAGGAGCAGACAAAGGCCTGGCTGGGGAGGGGGCGTCACCCAGCACCTGTGGACGCCCAGGGCAGCGCCTCCCAGCTTGGGGACATGCTGTGGGGGGCCGGGGAGTGACAGGAATGATGCCCCTCTCTTGGCCTGGCTCTGCTTCTGGAATCTGCCACGACCCAAGGACCCCCTACAGGACCAGGCGATAATGTGGTGGTGGCAGGAGCCCAGCTCACTGCACTCCCCTCCTGGTGGGAAGGCCAGGCCCAAAGCTCCTTCCCCAGAGCCCGAGTCCTCTGCAGTCACGGGCCGGGGACACAGTCATCCCTCTACCACAAGCTTGGCCTCAGTTTCCCCATCTGTAAAAGACGATAAAGAGAGGTTTAGACGCCAGCAGCCCCCAGCCCTAGGATCTCCAAGACCTCGTTCCAGCCACGTCACCTGGTCGGAGGTGCCCTGGGGCCCTCTGGGCTGTGCCTCAGGTACCTGAGGAGTGTCTGCAGGTAGCAAGTGCTGTCCTTCCATGCCGAGCCCTGTGGCACCAGCCTCTAAGGCAGGGGCTGGGTCACGGTGATGGTTGGGACCCCAGAGCCCACAGCCCCAGCAGCAAGAAAAGCCAGCCAGGGACAGGGTCAGCCAGCTTCCCAGGGACTGATCTCCTCACCTGACGCTCGGGGCGATCCCAGCTCCTCCCGGGCCCGTGGGGGTTCTAACTTGGACGGATGGGGATGGAGAGGGGAGGCCTTCCTAATGGGGTACGGAGAAGTGCAGGTCACTCGGGGGTGATGACGAAGGCCGAGCCGGCCCTGCTCAGGGAACGGATGGGCTCAGTGAGGGCACTGGCGCTCTGCCAGAGGTGGCGTCCTCCCTGCAAGGACCTGAGCTAGGTCCTGCCCAGGCTGTGTTCTCTGCCCACGAAGCACAGCCAGCTGCAGCAGCATGAGATGTAGATAAACTGAGTCAGACAGCGAGTGCCCTCCTGCCCTTCAGTGCCCCCCGGCTCGCAGCCCTCAGGCCCCCTGCATCCTGGCTTGCCATCCCCCCTTTTCCTTCATATCCTAACCCCCCCAGCCCTGCTTGCAACGTGTGAGGAGCTGCCTGTGAGACGCTGGGGGCCCCCTTGGACCCCACACTCCTGCCCAACCCAGGGGCAGGAGGCGCGGGGGGCTTTGGGGGCAGCCCTGCCAGGGATGGGTCAGCTCATCAAGGAGCCTCGCCCAGCACATGGGGTGCATGAAGGGGGGGCAGGGCTTGTTGGGGGAACAGGAGGACCCTGTGATGTCCTCCAGCCACCCCCTTCTTACAGTTCAGAGATCCTTAGGCCAATCTTCCGGGGATGGGGGTTCTCTTCCTCAGTGGGGGCAGCCCTGGGCACCCAAGCCCTGCTCTACCAGGCAGGTTAGCTGCCCTGCGCGTACCCAGGCTGAAATGCCCAGATGCTCTGGTCCCAGCTGTGAAGAAGAAGACCTCACTTGGGAATCACTGTGGACGTTCAGGAAATACCCATGACGTGGCCCTGCCCACCCCACTCACCCTGGGCCCTGGTGGTCAGGGCAGGCTCCGTAGGGGGAAGTGCCCTCCAGCCAAGCTGGAAGGAGCAGGAAGGGCATTCAGCCAGGAGCACAGCGCCGGCTAGGGGACCTCGACCTCTTGCCAGTGGCAGGGAGATGGGTCTCCCTGAGACGGACTTTGCTGAGTTATCAGGGCTGAGGCTGGTGGACTCAACAGGTCGATGATGAGAGTGGCGGGGGGGGGGGTGTCTCCAGCACCCCTCCTTCCTGTGCAGCCGTACAGTCCCAGAATCTGTTCACAGGGGTCAAATGCATGCTGGGTTTCCCTGACGCATCGTCTGTGATTTATACCACGCTCTTGTCCAGAGAGAATTAGCAACAACCTACAGAAAGAAGCAATCAACTCATAACAACAGGAATAGGTAATATTTGAACAATCAAGAACGTGCAGAGACAGGCATTCAGCAGTTCCTGGGCATTAATGATCGGTAGCTGCGCATCAGAAGTAGCCATGAGTTTCCCGGTAGGCAAGGCAGAAAGGGAGAATGGGCCGATCCAGGGGAGAATGTCGGGCAGTTAGGAGACTCACGCTTATTCCCAGAAAGAAGCCCTGCCCCGCACATGTATTTGAAACCTCAGGCAGCACGTGTTTTCCATGGAAGGGCTGCTGGGATCAGACTAGAAGCAGCTGTGACTGGGCGGGCACCTGCGGGCCCCGCCTGCCGTTTGGCCCCCCGGTGTCCACTTTGGGCCTTGGGCCCAGGCTAACCCAACTCTTCGGGTCTCAGGAGCTCAGGAGCCCACCGGCCGGTCATCAGCAGTGCTGCCCTGGAGGGCCGGAAGTGGGCTCGCCTCTCCACACTGCGGGCTGTGTGAGGCCAGAGGCTTTGCACACGCTCTTCGCTCTTCCGGGGCCTGGAATGCCCCTCCCACCCTCATCTACCTGGCAAACCTCTAGTTGTGCTTTACTTTTCCATTCACTTGTCCCCTCCTCCAGCCCCCGTGCTGACCATTGGCACCCTTCCCTGCCTGGTTGGCACTGTCTCTTTACTGGTCTGTTTTCCCCCGACAGCTTGGAGAGGACGTTCTGGATGGGAACGGTGTCTGTGTCCTTCTAGGTCCCAATGCTCAGGCTGGCTGGCACCAGGTGAGCTGGGCCCGGCCTATTTGCAGAACAATCGAACAGAGAGGGTCGTCTGAGTAGGAAAAAGCCAAAGTTCATCATCCCCATTGTGCAGAGGGGGAGACTGAGGCCCTGAGATGGTCAGCGATGGGACCCGAGGCCACCCATGGAAGCAGTTCCCCCAGGTGAGGGAGGGGCTTCTGAGAGTCCGTCGGCAGCTCTAGGGTCTTGGCTCCCTAGGTTCAAGTCCCTGCTCTGCCACTTTCTCACCCTGTGACCCTGAGGGTCACCTCTCCCTCTGGTCTCCAGGTTACTCCTGTGCACGAAGCAGGTCAGCCTGGGTGATGCCTGCAGGCGGTCAGTGGGTTTGCAGAGGAAGCCCTTGGCAAGGCTCAGCTGGGGGGTGCTGCGGGCTGGGAGAGCCTTGGTCCCACCTTGACTTCCTCCCTGCCTCCCAGGCCAGAGGCAGGGGCAGAGTCCAGGGCCTCTCTGCTCTCCCCTCCCCCTCCTGGCCACCACCCGGCAGCCAGGACTGGGACCAGCAGGACAAGCTGGGGAAGGACATTCCAGGGGAAGGGGTGCAGTGAACCCAAAAAGGGACAGGGCCGTGTGGGCTGGTGCGGGGACATTCGGGGAAACACTGGGATCCACACGTGGGGAAGCTGGCGGGGCCTCCAGGGCCGGGCAGAGGAGCCCGGAAGTGGCTGGGAGTCGTTGACTGTGGGGAGCAGAGGTGGACCCTTGTCACCCAACTCGGGGGCTGGACTGGAGGGACTGCTGGAAGGTGAGTGAGCGGGTTTGTCCGGTTAACACAGTGCTGGCCCAGCCCGGGGCCTAACCGAGCAGCCACTCGATGAATGAATAAATGAATGGATCAATGAACGAAGGAAAGAGAACAGGAGGCCTGAGCTCAGGACTGGAGCCACTGAGGAGGTGGCCACCTGTCCCGGTGAAAGTGCCTCAGGAGGGGCTCTGGGGGTGGGGCTTGGATCCCCGCAGCCCCAGGAAGAGCCTGAGGGAGGGGGGTCTGTGTCCTGGGTCCACTGGGAGCTCATCTGGATTCGATCAAGGCTGCAGTTGTATTTAGGGATTCAGCTGTCCCCAGCATAGCAGCTGCTAGGCAGTCTCTCAGAAGCCACAGCTGTCCCCCAGGGAGGGACAGGTGGGGGGAGGGGGCTGCCTGCCCACTCACTCGGGAGATCTCCCTGAGCACCGGGCAACTCGGCCCAGCACCCACCGAGCGGGGACTGAGGCAGGGACCAGCGGCCAGCCCTGCTGCCCGTGAGCGGTGTGGTCCGGGCAAGCACTTCCTCTTCCTGAGTAACGTCACACCGCCTGGGCTAGGATATGTGATGCAACAGGCTCAGATTTTTTTTTTTTTAAGATTTTATTTTTAAGTAATCTCTATACCCAATGTGGGGTTCAGACTGACAACCCCTAAATCAAAAGTTGCCTGCTCAAACCAAGACTACACTGTATGGTAACTAACTTCACTATATTAAAAAAGAAACAGAAAAAGGAAAAAGAAATAACAGATCTGGTTTATAATAATAATAATAAAAGAATTGCATGCTCTACTGACTGAACCAGCCAGGTGCCCCCCGAATCGTTTTTTACATTATTGCCTGCAGATTTTTTCATAAAATAGCTTTATTGAGATATAATTTACATACCATAAAATTCACCCACTTAAAAAGGACGATCCAGGGGCGCCTGTGGGACACAGTCGGTCAAGCATCCAACTTCGGCTCAGGGCATGCCGTCGCCGTTCCGGGGTTTGAGCCCCGCGTCGGGCTCTGTGCCGACAGCTCGGAGCCTGGAGCCTGCTTCCGATTCTGTGTCTCCCTCGCTCTCTGCCCCTCCCCCGCTCACACTCTGTTTCTTTCTGTCTCTCAAAAATGAATAAACATTAAAACAAAGTATACATAAATAAATAATTAATAGAATGTATGATCCAGTGTCTGCAACCTTCACCATGTGAGAACATTTTCATCATCACATAGAATCGCTGCACCCATTGGAAATCACCCTCCATTTTCCCCACTCCCCCGCCCCCAGCAAGCACCAGTGCTCCTGCCAGTATAGACTTGTCGATTCTGTACACTTCGTATAAATGCAATCATTATACGTGGCTTTTTGTGACTAATTGCGGTCCCTTAGCATAATGTTTTCTTTAGAAAAAAAATTTTTAATTAACTAATTAATTTGTTTGTTTTTAATTTTATTTAAATCCAAGTTAGCTAACATATAGTAGTATTGGTCTCAGGACTGGAACCCAGTGATTCATCACGTACATACAACTTACCCGGTGCTCATCCCAACAGGTGTCCTCCTTAATGCCCGTCACCCACTTACCACATCCCCCCACCCACCTCCCCTCCAGCAATCCTCAGTTTGTTCTCTGTATTTAAGAGTCTTTTATGGGGGCGCCTGGGTGGGTCAGTTGGTTGAGTGTCTGACTTTGGCTCAGGTCGTGATCTCACAGCTCATGGGTTCAAGCCCCGCGTCGGGCTCTGTGCTGACAGCTCAGAGCCTGGAGCTGCTTTGGATTCTGTGTCTCCCTCTCTCTCTGCCCCTCCCCTGCTCATGCTGTCTCTCTCTCACTCTCTTAAAAATAGATAAACATTAAAAAAAAAAAAAGAGTCTCTTATGGTTTGCCTCCCTCTATCTTTTTATCTTATTTTTCCTTCCCTTCCCCTATGTTCATGTGTTTTGTTTCTTAAATTCCACATACGAGTAAAATCATACGATATTTGTCTTTCTCTGACTGACTTCCTTAGCGCAACATTTTCAAGTTCAGCCACGCTGTAGCCTGTGTCAGTGCTTCATCTCTTCATGGTCAAATGATGTGCCATCAGAGGGATAGACCACATTGTCTTCATCCATTCGTCAGTTGAGGGACATTCAGTTATTTCTACTTTTTAGCTATTATGAAAAATGCTGTTATGACTATTTGTGTACAAGTTATGTACACACATATACACAGTGTAAACATATATACAAATGTTATGTGAACATATGTTTTCTCTCTTTTTAAATAGATTCTGAGTTTCTTTTTTTTCTATTTTTTTTTAGTGTTTATTTATTTTTGAGAGAGAAAGAGAGCGATAGAGCACAAATGGAGGAGGGGCAGAGAGAGAGGGAGACACAGAATCTGAAGTGGCTCCAGGCTCTGAGCTGTCAGCACAGAGCCTGACACGGGGCTCAAACTCACAAACTGCAAGATCATGACCTGAGCCGAAGTTGGATGCTTAACCGCCTGAGCCACCCAGGTGCCCCTGCGTTTCTTTTTCTTTTCTTTTTTTTTTAAGAGACAGAGAGAGAGCTCCAGCAGGGGAGGGGCAGAGAGAGGGAGAGAGAAAAAATCCCAAGCAGGCTCTGCACGGTCAGCACAGAGCCCGATGTAGGACTTGAACCCACGAACCGAGAGATCATGACCTGAGCCAAAACCAAGTGTCAGTCATTTAACAGACTGAGCCCCCTGGGCTCCCCTGAACATATGTTTTCATTCCTCTAGAGGATATACCGAGAAGGAAGATTTCTGGGTCTTATGGTAACTCTGTTTCACTTTTTTTTTTTTAAGATTTCTTGTATTTTTAGAGAGAGAGAGTACACTCACAAGAGAGAATAGGGGAAAGGGGCAAAGAGAGAAAAAGAGAGAGATGGGGGGAGGGGAGAATTCTAAGCAGGCTCCATGCTCAGCACTGAGCCTGCCGTGGGGCTCAATCCCACAAGCCTGGGATCATGACCTGAGCCAAAATCAAGAGTCAGATGCTCAACTGAGCTACTCAGGCACCCCCATTAAAAAAAAAACAAAAAGATTGTGGCATATGCTCTTCTGTGTTAGAGTTTATTTTTAAGTAATCTCTACACCCAACATGGGGTGTGAACTCACAACCTGGAGATCGAGAGTCATACTCTCCACCAACTGAGCCAGCCAGGCACCCCTCCCCCATCCATTTTTTAATGGTGACATAATTAAGGGTCATTTTCTTGCTCTTGCTTTGTGTCTCTCATGGCTGGGTCTCTGCTCCTCTCATTCCAGGATTCAGGCTGATATAGCTTCACAGGTTGCCACGCAGGGGGATGAGAAAGAGGAAGGGTTAAGTCACCTCCTGGCTCTTGGAGCTCCACCCAGAGATGACACATGTCACTTCCACTCACATTTCAGTGGCAAAAGGAGTCTCCCAGCCCTACCTAGCTCCAAGGAGATATCCAATCCTCCCATGTGCATGGAAGGAGTAAACACTCTTAATGACTCACAGGAGTAAAATAATGTTCTTTCCTGCAGGACTTCTCAGTGCCTTTACTGTGCTAGGATTCATTGTCCCATTCTGGAGGGAGTGGGCTGCAGCAGGCAGAGCAGCCCAGACTTACTCAACTGGAGAACTCTTTTCTCCTAGAGCTTCTCACAGGATAAGTATTTCCTGGAACCCCCTTTGGGAACCGCTGCCTCAGCTGGTGGCCACTTCCTCGAGTCGGGAGGGCAGCGTTTTGGAAACGTACTACACAGTAAATATTTTAGGTTTTGTGAGCCAGGTAGACAAATTACTCAGCTCTGCTGTTGTTTTTTTTTTAATTTTTAATGTTTATTTACTTCTGAGAGAGAGACAGAGCACAAGCAGGGGAGGGGCAGAGAGAGGGAGACACAGATTCCGAAGCAGGCTCCAGGCTCTGAGCTGTCAGCACAGAGCCCGACGCGGGGCTTGAACCCACGAACTGTGAGACTGTGACCTGAGCCGAAATCAAGACTCAGATGCTTAACAGACCGAGCCGCCAGGCACCCCTCAAAGTAATCTTGTTATTGATCTTTCCCAACCGTTTAAAAATGTAAAACCATTCTCTGGGAGTTGGGCCTGATCTGGCCCAAGGGCATAGTTCCCTCACCCTTGTCCTAGAGGCTGAGGCCCTGCCTGGCACCTTCACCTGGCATTTAGCCTCTTGCATATTTCTCGGCTTCATCTGCAACCACGTCTCCACACAGAGGCTGTAAGCAGGGCCGAGGTGGACAGTTTTCAGAAACAAATCACATTCTTTCACTCCCAGGGGGCCTTTGCACAGGCTGTTCCTCCTGCTGGGAATGCCCTTCCAGATAGTCTAGGTTTGGGGAACGCGGGGCTTCTTTTTTTTTTTTTTTTAATTTTTAAAAATTTTATTTATTTTTGAGAGAGAGAGACAGAACATGAGGGGGAGAGGGAAAGAGAGTGAAGGAGACACAGAATCCAAAGCAGGCTCCAGGCTCTGAGCTGTCAGCACAGAGCCCGATGCGGGGCTCGAATCCACGACCCATGAGATCATGCCCTGAGCCGAAGTTGGACGCTTAACCAACTGAGACCCCCAGGCGCCCCAACGCGAGGCTTCTTTTGACCAGGTAGAATAAGAAACTTTCAACACTGTTGGCTCCTTCACTCCAAAGATGCCTTGTTTGTTACATTCTGATTTTTCAAGTTACAATTTTTACTTTAAAATTTTTTTTTAAGTTTACTTATTTATTTTGAGAGAGACAGAGTGAGTGTGAGTGGAGGAGGGACAGAGGAGAGAGAATCTCAGGGGCTCGAACTCACTCAGGAACCATGAGATCATGGCCTGAGCCGAAATCAAGAGTCGGATGCTTACCCGACTGAGCCACCCGGGCGCCCCTCTGATTTTTCATAAACGTGTTTGTTTTCCCAACTAGGCCATGAGATGAGCTTTGGAGGAGGGGGCCCTCCAGAGTCCTGATCTCCAGGCCCAAGGCAGGGAGACCTGCGTGGAGTCAGGGCCGCTGAAGAATGAAGGGAGCAGGGCTAGGTGGCCTGGTCAGACATGCTCGGGGGGATGGGCCTGGACGCTCAAGTTCCGGGAGATTAGTCTGCGTGCAGCCTGGTGAGGGGTGGGGAGGTGACACGATGCGTACATGGGTTTGCAGGGTGGTACTAGGGAAGGTAGGCTTGGTGTAGTTCAACAGTAGGGAGCCTTGGGGGGTTCTTGAGCTGAGCAGTGTCTTAATAATATTACTATTTGGGGCGAGGGCCCTTCCCAGCTTTCAAGGCATTCCTTGGTGGTGTCCAGATGAGAGTCCTGAGCAAGCCGTCGGAAGGCCCAGGTTCAAGTTCTGGTTCTGCCATTCAACTTCCTACGAGGGCCTTTTCCTCCTGGGGCCTCAATTTCCACATCTGTCAAATGGCAGCAATAACCCCCACAGTGGAGGCCTCCCGGGTTTGCTCTCACGGGCCAAATACAGCCTGCTCTCAAAGGAAATGTGAGTGGCAGAGAGGCAGCCTTGAAGGATGTGCTGACAGCACCGGAGTCTCCTCAGTGGCTGCTGATCTATGCTGGACGCCACGCGGGTGGCGAAGGCCAGGAGGGGGAGAGCACGCGCCTCGCCGAGGGCTGACCTGTCACCGTGTCCCCGGCCCCCTCGGTGTGCGGCGCGGCCCGGAGCGCGGTCCGGGTGGGAGGGCTCAGATCTCTGCGACGTTGTTCTGAAAGAACCACATCAAACGCGGCATCGTCAGCACGTGCGTGGCCCCTGTTCTCCGGGAACCGGACAGGGAGCTCCCCGGGGCAGATAACATTTGGGCCTGAATCCCAGCCAGAGGCCCCTCATCTTACAAATGGGGAAACTGAGGCCAGCAAGTGTCAGGGATGGGCTCAGGGGCACTCGGGCAGCCAGAGGCGGGCCAGTCCTGGCCCAGGCGGGGGCCTCCACTGGACTCTCCCCCCGAGGGTCCTACTCAGACACTCCCCTGCAGCGTCAGAGAGTCTCGGCCACCATGCCCTGTCCCTGGGAGACACAGATGCCAGGATGTGCGGGGAGTCGGTGCCGCTAATTAGTCACATCATTTTTGGCATCTCACACAGCCTCGGGGAGCTGGAGAATGTCATTGTCAAAGTATTTTTGAATATTTGCCTTCTCAGCAAGTAGATGCTCTGAGAACGCTCTGTCTTCCACTCGGGTGGATGCTAACAAAAATAACGAGCACCACGAGCTAGAAGGATCTGGGCGCTTGGGAGGCTGGCGCGGAGGAAAGCCCGGTGCTCCCGCTGCAGCTGCAGCTCTCTGCCCTCTGGGCCTCGTGGCCTGCCCTAACTGGCTCATTCATTCCTCAGACGGGTACGGAGGCCTGGTGTGTGCCGCGTACTTCTTCAGGCTCTGGAGGAACAACTGTGAACAAAACGGGCAGGAATCCCTGCCCTCAGGGGGCTGCCATCCTAAGGGGGAGCCCGACAGTACAAATCAAATAGGTAGGCCAGCTGGTGGCACGTGCAAAGGAAAATAAAGTGTGTTGGGTCGAGGGGCGTGGCCTTCTTCAAGGGAGTGGTCAGGCATGACTCACTGAGAAGGTAAGATCTGAGTCAGGGTCTGAAGCAGATGAGGAGTGAGCCCAGGAGATTTCTGGAGAAAAGTATTCCTAGCGCAGACAGCAGCAGGTGCAAAGGCCCTGAGGTCCGGGAATGCTTGGTCTGTTTGAGGATCAGCAGGAAGGCCAGAGCTGGGTGCTGATACAGAGAAGGTGAGATGACAAGACAGTGCCTGACAGGTCACAGGGACCTGCCGTGGAGGGCCTTGTAAACCACCGGAAAGCCTTTGTTTTCATTCTGAGTAAGGTGGGAGCCGCTGGAAGGTTTAGAACAGGAGACTGACATGATCTGTTTTCTGCTTTAACCATCTCCCTCTGGTGCTCGTGGGTCAATGGCAGAGGCAGACAGGCCCTGGTGAGAGGAGACGGGGCCACACCAGGGTGCGGGCAATGGAGGAAGGAGAGGGGCTGGTTTCCACACGTTTCCACATCCAGAGTGGACACTGGTTGTGGAGTGAGAGAGAGAGAAGCCACGATTCCTCCGGGATTTGACATGACCATGTGGCAGAAGAGGTGACGTGTCCCTGAGATGGGGCCCGGGTGGGCTCAGTGTTGTGATGCGTGGGGTGCCCAGTGGACAACTCTGGGCAGACCGGGCGAGTCCCGGCTGGAGACACAGATCTGGGAGTCACTGGAGTCGAGGCGCTGTTTAAAGCCAGGAGCCTGCCTGAGATGGCCGAGGGGTGGACGAGAGCAGAGGCCCGGGGCCGAGACAACGAAAGCATCTCTGTTCCCCCCTCCCCCCCGCCCCGCAGGGCAGCACATGGGGGGTTGGCCCACACGCCTATTTCCATGTCCTCACAAAAGCCACAGGATGCTCAGGCCCCTCCCTCACAGACCACTGGTCTTCAGGACCTCGGGCCACCCTGCCCAAGAACCGAGGGCGCGTCCTTTAGACAAGAGCTGCAGGTGGGAATGCGGGGGGCAGAGTGCGGGGTCGAGGCCGTGTCTCCACTCAGGGTCGCCCTAAGCTAAGGGTGGGCTCCCGCATTGACTATGACGGCCGAGTTCCGACTCTGATCCCTCAATTCTTTGTGTGTGCCTGTGTGTGTGTGTGTGTGTGTGTGCGTGTTCGAAGTACACACACCGAAGTTCATCATTTTAACCGTTTTGAAGTGTCCAGTGCAGCGGCATTAAGGACAGTCACCGGGCTGGGCCACCATGTCTATCGTCTGGCTGTAGAACTTGGGCATCACCGGACAAGAAAGCGCGTACCCATCACACATCCCTCCCATTTCTCGCCGTCAGACCCTGACAACCGCAAAGCTACCTTGTGTCTCTGCGGATTTGCCTGTTCCGGACATTTCTTAGGCGTGGACTCGGACGCCGCGTGACCGTGTGGGGCTGGCTCCGTTCCCGCTGCACCGCATCGTGCCGTCAAGGTCGTCCATGTCACAGCCTGTGTTGGTGCCTGGTTCGTTTCTTGTCCGGACTCGGTCCCCCATTCTTGGCCAGTTCTGTGAGTTGGACAGTCCCCACCCTGCTTCATCAGGTGGCCGTGAGGATGGTCACGTGTGACCGGAGGCAGCAGGTCCCCGCGTCACAGCGCAGAGGAGCAGGGCCGGCGCCCGCAGCCTGGGCAGGAGCCATAAGAGGGGCTCGCGGGTGCTTTGGGGGTTTGTGCAGTCAGGGGCCACTTCCCAGCTTCGCCCCTAGCCGGCCCTCCTCGCGGGCCGGGTCAGTGACCGCTCGGCCACCTGGGCTTCTGGGGTTTGTCTGTCCTTCCGCTGTCTTTGTCCCTTTCTTCTGACTCTGTTGGCCCGGGGCAGGACTGAAGGTAAATGGACGGGCTCCACCACCATCTTTCCTTTCCTTCTAAGAACTTCTGAGATTTCCGAAGCAGCCCCTTGGGATGGGCTTCATGCCCTCCTCGGAGGGGAAGCAGGGGCAGGAGGACTCACAGAGGCCTTGCTGTGCTCGGAAAATGCTGGGCATTTAGTGAAAGACCGCTGATGCCCCTCACCTGCTCCCCCCTCAAAGGGCTCCTCCCCCCTGGGGCCCCCATCCAGAAGCCGCCTTTACCGAGGCCCACCGTGTGCCTGGCAGCTGAGCTGGCTGTGAGGGCAGCATGGGAGGAGGGACAGTGACTGGGGGGGAGGCCCCTCCCACACGAGTGGCCACACTCTGCCTGCACCTCCCCCAGCAGCCCCCCACCGGCGCCACTGGGGACACAGGTGTACTCTCCTCACCAGCCAGGGACTGGAGGACAGACCTGGATGGACAGACGGCCCCTGTGCCAGGGTGGAGTCCAGTGAGGGAGCGATAAGGGGAACAAAGAGTGCTGTAACTGTCATGGAGATAAGGGGGCTTGGCGGGGAGGGAGGAGGGGAGGGGGGTGGGGGGGGTCCGCCTGCTCTCTGAGGAGGTGCCGGCTGAATACGGTGGAGGCAGCCTGTTAGGATCCAGGGAAAGGTGTTCCAGGCTGAGGAAGGGCACACAGTCTGTGCAGAGTCCTAGGGGCAGGAGGGGAGGTGGAGGAGGGAGGGCGGCAGGGCTGGAGCCCTGGGAGGGAGGGGAGGGCCCAGGCATGCAGTGTGCCTGGCCCCAGTGGCAGTGACCTGTCCCCAGGACTGTACGTTAACAGACCTCTCGGCAGCGCCCCCACCCCCCACCTGCCAGGGCCAGCAGTCTCCGCTGTGTCTCAAGGGGAATCTCATCCAATGTCCTGTGGGGGAGGCGCTGCTGTCACCCCGCTGTCCCTCCTGTGGAGAAGGGGTGCGTCCTCAGGGTGGAAACCGCAGGCTGCAAGTCGGTTTCTCTCCGAGGGTCTGAACGCCTGGGTGCGGCCAGAAGACGGCCGGCCTCTGCCAGCCACAGGGCTACCTGGGAAGTCAGAGCCAGGCTCAGCATCCATCCCCAGCCACAGGTTTATGCTCCGACTCGGTCTCGTTTAGGTGTCCCAGGCTGACCCCACGACAGGCGGTCGCAGTGGTGATTTAATGAGCCCCTGCTGCGCGCGAGGCTCCGCACTGAGCCAGGATCCCGGACACCCTGGGCCACAGATGCAGCCTCATGGAGCTTATTTTCCAGGGGGAGGGAAAGATGGGGAGTGTCCCCCATTGGTCATTGCGATCGAGGTTCGTGCCAGATGGGCTGGGAGGGGGGCCCAAGGTGGTCACAGAGGTCACAAGAGTGCCCAGAGAAGGTGGCCCCTGCGCTGAGTCATAAAGGACAGTAGCCTAGTAAGAGCAGCATCTCCGGGGCAACCCCATGGGGGCAGGGGTCTCCGGAAGGGGGCTCTAGACACAGACCTGGGGCCAGGGGACCATGGCGTCCAGTGTGGAGACTTGCCTTGGCCACTTTTTTTTTTTTTTTAAACATCTTATTCTGTTTGTTTCATTTGGGAGCCTGTGATTTGAGGTGCACTTTTTATTTTTATTTTTTAATTTTTTTAATGCTTATTTGTGTGTGTGTGTGTGTGTGTGTGTGTGTGTGTGAGAAAGAGAGAGAGAGAGTGGGGTAGGGACAGAGAGAGAGAGAGAGAGAGAGAGATGCAGAACTTGAAGCAGTTCCAGGCTCCACGCTCCAGCACAGTGCCCGCTGCGGGGCTCCAACTCAGGAACCGCAAGATCATGACCTGAACCGAAGTCAGAGCCCACTCAACCAACTGAGCCCCCTAGGTGCCCCATTGCCTTGGCCGCCTTTGAGGCCTGGGGGCTGGGGTCTGTCCCCTCTGGTCCTTCCGTGTGTGTGGCCCCTTGAGGGAGCCACCCTGGGAGGCCTCACCCTTACCCGAGGCCTGCAGCTCTCCCCAAGCCCTCTGGCTCTCCGGGCCTCTCCCTGCAAATGAGGGGTGCAAACAAAACAAAACATACAGAAACGCCAGGCTACATGTCTCTGTGTCTCCTTCCTCCCGGTTCCTCTTTGTTATTTCATCATTCCATCATCTCTACTTCATTGGGATGGGACTCATATGCCATATAATATACCCATTTAAACTATGCAGTTCAATCGTTTTTAGTGTACTCACAGAGCTGCACAACCATTACCACAATCAATTCTAGAACATTCTATCACCTCAAAAAGAAACCCTGTACCCATTAGCAGTCACTTCCTATTGCCCTATTCTTCCAGCCCCTGACAACCAAAAATCTTCTTTCCTTCTCTATGCATTTGCTTTTTGTGGACATTTCATATAAATGTGATCATATACAATGTGGTCTTTTGTTAAATTTTTTTTAAATGTTTTTATTTTTGAGAGAGAGACAGAGCATGAGCAGGGGAGGGGCAGAGAGAGAGGGAGACACAGAATCCAAAGCAGGCTCCAGGCTCTGAGCTGTCAGCACAGAGCCTGATGCATGCGGGGCTTTAACTCATGGATTGTGAGATCATCACCTGAGCTGAAGTCGGGCCCTCAACCAACTGAGCCCACCAGGCGCCCCTATTTTTGATTGTTTTGGTTAGATATCTAGTGGTGGAATTGCTGGGTCATATAGTAACTCTATACTTTTTTCCCCTATTGTTTTCTATATTTAACTTTTTGAGGAACTGCCAGACTGTTTTCCAAAGTGGCCGCACCATTTCACATTCCCAGCGGCAGTGTACGGGGCTCCAATTTCTCAACATCCTCACCAACACTCATCTCTTTTTTATTACAGCCATCCTATCCCGGTGGGTGTGAGGGGTATCTCACAGGAGCTTTGATTTTCATTTCCCTGGTGGCCGGCGTTGAGCATCTTTTCATGTGCTTATTGGCCATTTGTATGTCTTCTTTGGAGATATGTCCATTCAGATACTTCACTCATTTTATTTATTTATTTTTTAATTTTTTTATATTTTATTTCTTTTTGAGAGCAAGAGAGACAGAGCATGAGCAGGGGAGGAGCAGAGAGCAGGAGACACAGAATCTGAAGCGGGCTCCAGGCTCCTAGCTGGCTCGGACTCATAAACTGCAAGATCATGACCAGAGCTGAAGTTGGACGCTTAACCGATGGAGCCACCCAGGTGCCCCACTTCACTCATTTTAAAATGAGGTTATTCGTCTTTTTATTATGGAGCCGCTAGAGTTCTTTATATATTTGAGATAGCGTCTCTTACCAGGTGTGATTGGCAAATATAATCTCCCATTGTGTGGAGTGTCTTTCCACTTTCTTGATGGTATTGTTTGCAACACAAAAATTCTGAATTTTGATGAAATTTGTATTTCATTTATATACTTCTTTCTTTTGTTCCTTATGCTTTCAGAATGTATTTGCCTAACTCAAGGACATAAAGACTCCTGTGTTTTCTCCTAAGAGTTTTATGGTTTTAGATCTCTGCTCCATCTTTATTTACTGGTTATTAACACATTAAGTAAAAGACCTGGCAGCGGGTCTAACGTTTCTGTGATTTGGGAGAGGAGTGTACATTCTATTCTGAGCTCTTTCCAACAACTGTAGTGTGATGAGACAGTATCATGAATTCTATGAGTGACAGAGTCACAGCCATTGCTAATACCACCTACATTCGTAATTGAAGAAAATGCTGGATTTCAGCAAAAGGTTTATAAAGCTGTAATTATCCTCCCAGGTTGGTTCACGGTCCCCCTGAATTCTATCCACAGATTGCCGGTTGAGAACTCCCGGGATGGCTAAAATTCCTGCCTCAAGTCCCAGTTTCTGCATAGTCTTGAGGGGTTAAACCATCCCAGGACTGGCTTCTGGGTTGTTTTCCTGCCACCCCAGCCCCAGTTCCCTTTGCCCTCTGCCTGGGTCCAGACTTGGGGAGGCTACCTCTCGCCTAGCAGAAGTTTCTAGCAAGGTGAGGCTGCATAGCTGTGTGGCTGGGAACGGCTGGCTCCTCCACTGGCCGGAGAACTTCCTCCCCAGGCGCCTCAGTATGCTTCTCTGCAAGGCATGGGTGAGGTGAGCCAGTCAAAACTGTGTTCACCCGATGGGCTTGGTGGTCAGGTCAGGATTTCCAGGTTGCGCGCAGAACCGGGCACACAGGTACACCCTCCAGACACCAGCTGTTACCAGTAAGCCTTTCACAGGAGAGGGGAGGGCGCTGTTTCCTTCGCCTACATATTCTTTGCCTTGTTTTGCACCAGGTTAATGCCCAATTATTTGTACCCGGAATCTTTGAGTTCTAACAGAAACTCAAAATACTCAGCTTTTTTTTTTTTAATGAAACAAAATTGTTTTAATGTTTATTTTTTGAGAGAGACAGAGCAAGCACGGGAGGGGCAGAGAGAGAGAGAGAGAGAGAGAGAGAGAGACAGAATCCAAAGCAGGCTCCAGGCTCTGAGCTGTCAGCACAAAGCCCTAGGAGGGGCTGGAACTCACAGACTGGGAGATCATGACCTGAGCCGAAGTTAGGCACTTAACTGACTGAGCCACCCAGGTGCCCCCAAATGCTCAACTTTAAAGGCCAGTATTTCAGGCCTGGTTGATAGGGTGTGGGGAGGAGGAGAGTTCAAAACATCCCATCAGGACTCAGCCCTCCTCTTTCCACAGGCTGGTTGGGTAGGGGTTGCTCCCTTGAGCAGGGCCTGGACAAGCCCGGGCCACATACCACAGGGCGCCCGAGCACAAGCCCTGGGAACCTGGCCCGCCTGCCCCAGTCCAGGTCCTCTCCAGGAGGCTCCAGGCTTTTCTGGGTCTTAGAGACAGGCTCTTTCCTAACAGGGTTCGGAAAAAGTTCTGGAAAGGGCCTTGATTGGCCTGGCTCAGTCATGTGCCAATCCCTGAGGCAATCACTGCAGCCAAGGGGCTGGGGAGCTAGGATTAGCCAGGCCTGGGTCACCTGCTTGTCAGGCCCCCAAGCTGAACTCCCCAAAGAGGATGTTGGGGAGGAGCTTATGCCAGGGAGATGCTGGGCTGATAAAATTCAAAGGCCTTCCCCTCTTGAAGTGCTTATATCAAGTCTTGGTCAGACCTCACTTGTTTCAGGAATCTTCCCCTCACTGGGATTGGCTCCTGCTCTGTGCACCAACAGCAGTCTGTATCCTCTATCATTCACTTCTCACTCAACAGAGTTTTAATGAGCACTTGCTATGCACCATGCACAGAGCAGGAACCATGGAAGGGGTAGAGGCTGCAAAGGGGACTGGAGGGAGTGGCCTGTGAGGTAGGAGAACCAGGCATCCTGAGGGCTAGAAAGGTCAGGGAGTTTCCAGAAGCAGAGTAGTGGACTCAGGTGCTGTGGAGGAGCTCAGTGAAACCAATAAATGACTGCTGGCTTCGGCAGCCTGGAGGTTGTGAGTGAGCTTAGCAATTGAGTGGGGACACAGCCCTCCTAGGGTGGGGTAAGGAAAGACTAGGAAGGAAGGAAGGGAGGAAGGAAGGGAGGGGGTGGAGAAGGCAGGTATAGACACATCTTTGGAGGTTTCTGTGGGGTTAGTAGAGAAATGGGGAAGAGGTTCAGGGGACTTGGGAGCAAGAGAGAGTTATTCCCTTTCTTTGGAAAATGCTGACCCAGGAGGAAAGAGAGAGCTTGAGGGCACAGGAGACCAGCAAGGGGAGGGCAGTGGGAAGTGGGTGCCTGAGATCAAGATCGCAGTGGGAGAGCCTGAAGCGGAGGCGGGGGCTGGGTGTGTGTGTGCTAGGTGGGGACATGGGCCAGTCTGGGGACCGGAAGAGGAGAGAGCTCCCATTTGATGGCTTCAGCTTTCTCACTGAAGAATGAGGTGAGGTGGTTAGCTCAGAGGGAGGGCAGAGGAGCCGTGGGAGGTGGAAGGAAAGGAGAGAAGGTGGGATATATTGGTCTCAGAGAGGGGGAGAGAGTGTCACTGAAAAACATGGTAGGGCTGCTGACTGTGTGGACTGTGTGGAGGGCCAGTTTGAAGTCTGAGGTCACAAATTCCCAGTCACAAGAGTTGTGTGGATATCCCACTGGAGTAGAGTGGGACAGGGGCACAAAGGGGCTTTTCATAAACTTGGAAACGTTCCCCATGGTGGAGGAAGATCAGGGCTGGGGAGATGGACTCTATAAAAATTCACTAGGCCAGGAAGTAGTTACTATTATCTGTGCTTTTCGGATGAGGAAGCTGGGAGGGTCAAGGTCAGTATGGTATCCATGTGGCTTTGGGTTCCAACTAGAGAGGGGCCTGGCACATGTTTAAGTAACTTAGGTGTTAATACTTGTTGCAAAAAGTGAATGGTTGGATAGTCCAGTGATGTAACCACAGCCAGGAAGTAGCCCAACCTTGGGGTTTGGTGGGTGGCACTCATGACCGTGTCATGCCATCCCTGCTGCCCTAATAAATGACTCAATATCACCTTGGTGCTGTTGTAGGCTGATCATTCCAGGGTCTGGTGGTAGAACTTCATAGACACTAAGTGAGCAGGGCAGAGTGCTCTTAACCTCATTCCTTACACAGTGTTCACCTCCGGATGAGTCATAGAGGCCCTTGGCCAGGTGGCCCAGCCCCAGAATGCCACCTCTGGTTCCTAACCCTGGGCTTTGGTGTCTGGACCCTACCCAGGCCAGCTGGTGGGGGAGTATCCCAAGGGCACCCATCTGCACCGCCTGGGGGCTCTCCAATGAGAGAGATATCCTCCAATGAGAGGGAGTCCTGGAGATGAGACCCTGAACTTGGTGCCTGCAGGGCTCCGCCTCTGGGAGGGCTCCCAGCCACTTAGGCAGAAGTGAACCTGGTCACATCACTGAAGTTAATAATGATGGTTCGTGCTGCATAAAACGTGAAAGAGAACACTCTGCTTGTTTATTCAGGTTTTAAAAACATAAAACTCCAGATTTCTCCTTGTAGCTATTTATATCTTGAGCTGGTGTAAACTGTCCCCCTGTAAAGTTCAGGTTTGAAGTAACTTAACAAGAAAAATAGACGTTGCACTAAAAAAAAAAAAAATCATTTATAGACCTTCTCTCGTCTCCTAATTATGCAGGATCAGTGCGCTGTTTGGGGGTGGGGGTTGGTGGAGGTGGGACTGACACGGACCTCCAGGGGAGTCCCACGCTTCCCCCAAACCGCCATCCAGCGGTAAAGCAGTCCCCCAGCTGGCGGGTGATCACACTCCAGGCAGGGATGTCTCGGGCTGGGTCGTGCTCTCCTTCGCCGGGTGCTCGGCGTGGACCAGGGGAGGCAGGGCAGGCAGCAGATCCGGAAAAGTGGCTCTTGCCTGGGAGGAAGTTGACCCTCCTCCACTACCAAGGGCTTGGGATGAAAATAGCTTCTTCCTCTTTACCCTTCCTGGCCCCAGCCCATTTCTCTAAGTCCTCCTCCTCCCCATTTCTGCAAGTTCCCCCTCCCGCAGGGACGATTCGGTCCCTTCACTGAGGACTAACCAGCCATCAATGATGGCAGGGGGGCCACTCGGGACCCTCCCTCCGGGACCCTCCCTCCGGTCCCCTTGGACCCAGTGCGCCCGCAACTGGGGCAATTGCGGCGACTTCCAACCTCCCCCCCACCCAATTAGCAGAAGCCTCCACAAATCCTCTGAGCCCCCACACTGTTTCCTTTCCCTTCAGGGGAGACTGTCACCTGAGAACCCTGTCCCCTGCAGCGGGGACCCCCGGCGCCGAGCCACCCCCAAATCCCTTGGGAAAGGTGGGGGCGCAATTAGTTTCTTCCAATTAGTTTTTCCTCTTTGTATAGAACCCATTCAAACTGTGACTGTAATCCTCCGCGTGAGGGGGAAAATAGTCCCGACCTTGCATTCAATTTCTGTTCTCGCGTCGCGCGTATTTTACTTTTTGAAGCCAACCGGACTCTCAGAGGGACCCTTCGCGGAATGTGGGGGCAGAGGCTGCGGGGGGTGCGCGCAGGTGAGGGGGTGGGGGCCGCAGCAGAGGGAGGGGGCGGGGAGGGCAGCTAACTCCTCGCTATTGCCTAGAGAGATGGATCATGGGGCGTAGAGAGATTGCAAACCTCAAACCACGTACAGCGGGCGATACGCGTCAACCGAACCTGACCAACGGAAGCCCGGAGCCTCCCCCTCCCCGCGCTCCCGCCCCCGTCCCTTGGACAGACGGGCGCGCCGAGCCAACCGCGCTGCCGCTCGCCGTCCGAATCCCGCAGAAGCCAATGGGAGCGCGCGGGAGGGCGGAGCCAGCCCGCGTCGAGTTGGGCTGCGCGCGGCTTCCCCCCTCCTCCCCCTACGCTCGCCCCAGGCCCCGCCCCCCGCCTCCCCCCCTCCCCCCGCCCGCTCGCGGCTCCCGGAGTAGTTAGTGCCAGTGAAGTGCGGGCGGCGATGAGAGCGAAAGTTGCGCTCGGCTCGGCGCTGGGGGCTTGAAGCCGCACCGCGCTCCGCCCGCCCGGCCACCCCCGGCTCGACTCGCGCCCGCGGGTTCCCGCCGCGCCCGCCCGGCCCCGCGCCCGCCCGCGCTCCTCCCCCACCCCCCCGGCCCGGCGCCCCCTCCTCAGGAGCCGCGGGGCCCCGCCACTTTCGCCGGGCCCCGGCCCCCGCCGATGCCGGCCATGGTGGAGAAGGGCCCCGAGGTCTCAGGGAAGCGGAGAGGGAGGAACAACGCGGCCAGCGCGGCCGCCTCGGCCGCCGCCGCCTCGGCCGCCTCGGCCGCCGCCGCCGCCGCCTCGGCCGCCGCCGCCTCGGCCACCGCCTCCGCCTCGGCCGCCGCCGCCGCCGCCTCCGCCTCGGCCGCCGCCGCCCCCAATAATGGGCAGAATAAAAGTTTGGCGGCGGCGGCGCCCAATGGTAACAGCAGCAGCAACTCCTGGGAGGAAGGCAGCTCGGGCTCGTCCAGCGACGAGGAGCACGGTAGGTGGCAGCCGCCCCGCGCCGCCCCCGCGCCCGCCCGCCCGCGCTGACCGCCGTGCTCTCTGCTTCCCCGCAGGTGGCGGCGGCATGCGGGTCGGACCCCAGTACCAGGCGGTGGTGCCCGACTTCGACCCCGGTGAGTAGCGCCCCCGGGCCCCGCGACCCGAGGGGGCGGGGGCCCCCGGACAACTTTTCTTTTTGTGTGTGTTCGCCCTGCTGTCCGCGGGGAGAACAGCAGGGCGAGAACGGGGAGGGGAGCACACCCCCGAGCGTGGACCGCGAGCGCGCCCCGGCGCCGCGGGGAGGCTCGGGTCGCTCCCGGGCCGGGTGGCGGTCGCCTGGCCCGCGGCGCCCCCGGGGGCCGGCCCGGGGGCTCCCGCGCGCCCGGGGTCCGGGCGGGCTGCGCCTCGGCCGGGGGTAGGGGTGGCGGCGCCGGAGAGTTAGCGTGCTGCGAGCGCCGCGGACTCGGGACGGTCCTCCGACCCGTCCGCGCCCTGCCGAGTGTCGCGGCACTTGCCTTTGCCTCCTCCTGCCGGCCCCCGGGCTTCTGCGTGCCCCTGCCTCCCCTCCCGGGCCGAGGGGCAGTAGAGGAACGACCCCCCCCCCCCCATCAGTTGAGAAGTGTGAGCTTCCCAGAGGGCGCCTGCCTGGGGAAGAGAGGCTTGCTCGTGGCGGTTCGATTTTAGGACCTATTTGTAAATGTCCGTGTGTTTCCTTTTTTGTTTTGTGTCGTTTTTCTGGGAGGAAGGGGCCGTGAAAGAATAGAACCCTGGGAAGCGTTAGCCTAACGAGCGATTTCCACCTCCAAGAGGTCCCTCCACCCTGGAATGGAACATTCACTTTCCTTGCTGCTGTTCTGCGTGGAAGCAAATTTCAAGTGGTACCAGAAAAAATCTAATCAGACAAAGGAATTCGTCAGATTTTAGTGCGTGAGAGTCTAGCCCGGCTCTCCATGCGACTGTTCTTTGAAGATTGTTGGCATAGATGTTTGAAAGGACGTGGGTTTGAGGAAATAAGATTCGACAGAGAATCTTGCAGAAGTGGAGTTGGAGGGCTTTGGAGCTGGAGGGTATCTGTGTAGGTTATACCGCTGGTTTATTTGAGAAAATAAATGCATAACTGCCTTTCCTTGGAAACAAGACTGCAGAAAATTGCAAGGATCCAGTCCTTGAGGAAGGAGATTGCTCTGGAGCTGTGATCGACGTACGAAACTCCGGGTGTGCTTTGAAGTGAAAACACACAGGGTCCCTGAGTGAGCTTTCGGGCACTCTGGGAATAGATGACCTTGCGCATATTTGGTTTCTCAGTTTTAGTCAGTTGATTTAAATCTCTTACATTTATGTAGTCTAACACCCAGGTTTGTATTCCTTTTTAATTCCTGTGAGTCTTTTTGATCGGTTCCCCTTCCCCCACATCTTCCTTTTTTGGTAGTGACTTCTCATTTGCAAGAGTGACAGATAGAACTGGGAGACCAGGCTTTTTCTCTTGTGTGCACGCCTTCTCCATTCCTAGGTTGGCCACCAGGGGAAGCATACTGTTTTTTGGTTACAGTTGACCCTATCTTCATTTTGTAGGTCAAGTCCATCTTTGTTTTAATACACAGAACATAAAGCAGGGGTTGTCACCAAGTTTCTCACACATATTTAAAAAAAAAATCGACTTGCCGCAGATCTTCTAGTTCTAGCAAGTTGGTCGAATTTTAGCACATTTTGGTTGTATTGGTTTTGAAAGCTTTACTTAAATATGTTGGATGTGACTAAGAAAATGGCAACCCCAGGAATTAGATTTCTGACGTTCTTCTACATGTTGATGTCAGCAGTGAGCCTGACTTTGGGTTTGTTCTCTTCTCTGAAACCGCACGCGTGGTAGGATCATATCTTGAGCTGTCCTTGTGTTTTTCTCGGAGTAGGTACCAGCATGCATTTGCCAGAGGCCTGCCATTCTAAAAAGTAAGACATTGTAAATATTCTCCAGGGTGTGACTGCCAGTTGATTGGGTTTTGGGCATTAACACGTACAGGTTTCCAATTTGTGTTGTTTCAATCTGGAAAGGAATCTAACTGGGATGAAATAATTTTAAGCCCTCTTTTGCCAGTCTGAGCAGTGGGACGCATTCATAAGTGTGGCTGGAAATTGTGGGACCTTATTGTTTCTTCGTGATTTTTTTCGGTGTGTTCTTATATGGAAGTTAAAATCTAAGGGAGTAGGAGACTTCCATTTTGGAATAGAAGTGGCACACCGTATTTGTTTCCTCCCCCACCCCCCAATGTTTTTTAGGTCTTTAGATTGAAAGGTTCTTTCAAGGAGTGCAAACTAGGAGTAATATGGAATTGAAACTGGGATTGTTAGCGCTTGTCCTTTCTCCCTGCCTGAGTTTGGAATGCATTTTTCTTTTTAACCAGAATTTGAACAAGTGAATGTGAAACTCCTCAGAGAGCCTTTTTTTTCTTTCTTTCTTTCTTTCTTTCTGTCTTTCTGTCTTTCTTTTTCTTTTTCTCTTTCTTTCTTTCTCTCTCTCTCTCTCTCTCTTTCTTTCTTTCTTTTTTCTCTCTCTGGTGAGTTAAAGTCCACTGAGAGTAGAAGTTGATTTTAATTTTTTTTAAGTCAGCTTTTATTGACCCATATTATCCCAGATTGAGCCTATTTCGCTTTAAGAGCAAATGGTTGAAGCTGGGAACATCTGATATTCCCTGTATAGCCCAAGGAAGACCCATTTCTGTCATCCCTTACAAAATAGTGAGTGAAACGGACTGGGCTCTGTAGTGCTAAAGTACTGATTAGGTTCTCATAATCAAATTAAGACCCAGACTAGGTTAGTGGACTATGGCATAACTTGGCAATTAAAATGTCATCTATGTTTACGATGATAGGAAACATTTTATCAATTAGTTTTGAAAACAAAAACCAGAATGTGGTTCTACATCTTTAACTTAGTCAGGCTTTGTTCCCATGTATGGTGTCCAGACTGTCTTTCCATACCCCATGCCGTAGCGTATGTTGTCATTGGTGTCTTAGAATTTGGTAATCATAGAATAGAGTAAGGGGGAGAAATGCTTAATTCTGTCCTACTTCTGGTAAGTTATTTCTTATACGTACTTGCAAAGCATAATTTAATTTCAAACGAGCAGTGTTTTTCTATATAAAGATGTGAATGTTTTCCCTGATCTTACCGGTAAGCAAAGGAAGGAATCCGTTAGCCTGTATATTTCTACCCGTTTGGGACTCTAGCTAGAGAAACACAGGGACAGGATTTTAAGATTGACTCAAGTTCTTTGTTTTCTGAAGCGTGTGCTTTTATGTCCACTTTCATCCTGTGTTGGTTGTGGTATTGACAGTTCACTGGTACTAAAATTAAGACTCTTAAAGAAGAAGTTGTTAATGGCAAATCTTTTTGAGATAACAGTCCTTTAAAAAAGCAACCTATATTTGAACATTGAATCCGATTTCGTCAGATCTGAAATTTTGGGTTGTCATTGGCTCAGCTTGTCACTTCAGAGTTGATTTCTAGTAGTAAAATGTGTTATGCTCTAATGTGGAATAATTTTACTGAATAGGGGGTCTTGACCTGTTTTTTGTTTCTTTTTACTGCTGGTCCTATGTTCATCATTGAACACGTTATTTTCTGTGCTTTAGTTTCATTGTAAAAATCAATTTTATAGATATTCTTAAATTTATAAGTTATGGTGACTGGTGATTTAAACATGCTCTGAGGCAGCGTTCACGCACATGAGAGGTTGGGGTAATGATAAATCCTGTGAGATCAGCTTTGTTGAGTGGTGTGGTGGGGAGACACTTAAATCTAGCTGACAGGAGATGGAACGCCCTATCTCTGTGACCAAGCAGGTGGTAAAAAGTAGAGCTGGTCGTTTTATCTCCAGGAACCTCAGTTTCCTCAGTCATGAATCAGGGGTTCTTTGCGTCCCTAATAGTCTGCAGTTATGTCAGTTCTAGTCCTCTTTGTAATTTCGTGCTTGTTTCAGAAGCAGCGTGGAGTAGACTGAGAGCGCACGGGCTGTGAGAATTGTCACGGAGTTTGGGTCCTGGCACTGCTTCTTGCCAGCTCTGTATCGACCCTGGGCAAGTTGTCTCACTTTTTTTTTTTTTTTTTTAAGGTTATTTATTTTGAGAGAGAGAGTGTGTGGGTGCATGCGAGCAGCAGAGGGGCAGAGAGGGATGGAGAGAGAGAGAGAATCGTAAACAGGCTCCGCATGGTGAGTGTGGAGCCCACCTCGGGGCTGGAACTCCGGAATCATGAGATCATGACATGAGCTGAAAGCAAGAGTTGGTCGCCCACCTGGCTGAGCCGCCCAGGGGCCCTGGGTTACTTCACTTTGCTGTCATCTGCAATACAGGTAATAGAACCGTCTTCCTCAAGAGAAGGCATTAACTCACGCACGTGAAATGCCCAGCCCAGTGCCTGGCGCACAGTGAGTGCTAAGTAAACGTCTGCTACTCCCAGTTTAATTATCGTTCATGTAACTTAGGTTGCCAACTAGTGGCCCTTGGTTGCCTGCTTTACTTGGAGGGAAGACTGGGTTATAACGAAGCTGTTGATTTGAATGCAAGTCCTGCACTGAGATACTTGAAGATGATTGTTTTTAAGACACATGTATTTGCTACAATTTAGGTATATAGAGAAGGAGTCCAAAACATTTATAGAACAGAAAAGAATACCAAGGACCGGAGAGCATAGGTAATTCAGATCAAGTCTCTAGATTGTACTACAGACACCTTGAATCCGTCCCTGGGCCAGGGGGAGTACACATGAACTAGGTTCTGAGTCAGGGAGTTTTTACTCTAAACTTTGAGTTTCTCGTCATTGAGAGTTAGTGGGGCTTTTTCAAGGTGGGGTTCTTTACCACCGTACTCCCTCCCTCGGGTGATGCCTGTCATTCAGAGATGAGCTGGTGGAAGCTGACCAGAACATAGGTGTTTTAAAAACAGTGTTAATTTGTACTGAAGACATTTAGGCTTAGGTTTAGAAAGCCAATTTCTTTGGTATCATAGGGTTTTGTAGGGCAGTTTAGTTGAAAAAGTCCAGTCTTTGGAGATGAAATATCAAAGTTCTATCCAAGTTACTGTATTTTTCCCCAGGTTGTCTTATATTTTCCTCTTTACAATATAGGTTATTGTAATGAATTTGTGCTTTAGCCCTCACTTCTTCTGAGTCCTTCTTCAGGTTCCATGCACGATGTAAAAAGAAATAGGCTTCTGTTTGTCACCTCCTCTGATGGAAAACAGTGATCTTTGTTAAGGTGTATGCATTACGTTTGTATTTCTATTTATTTATTTATTTACTAATGTTTGTTTATTTTTGAGAGAGAGAGACAGCGCTGTGCGAGCAGGGGAGGGTCAGAGAGAGAGGGAGACACAGAATCCAAAGACAGGCTCCAGGCTCTGAGCTGTCAGCACAGAGCCTGACACGGGGCTTGAACCCACGAACTGTGAGATCATGACCTGAGCCGAAGCTGGATGCTCAACTGACTGAGCCACCTAGGAGCCCCTCTCAATTATTATTTTTTAAATATTTGTTTATTTTTGAGAGACAGCTGGAAAACGAGCAGGGAAGGGGCAGAGAGAGAGAGAGAGAGAGAGAGAGAGAGAGAGAGAGAACAGAATCTGAAGCGGGCTCCAGGCTGACAGCACAGAGCCTGACCTGGGGCTCAAACCCACAAACTGTGAGATCGTGACCTGAGCCGAAGTCGGACGCTCAACCAACGGAGCCCCCCAGGCGCCCCAAGTTTGTATTTCTATTTAAAACAGAACTTTAAATCACTTTCTGGGAGAGGAGTCTCTGTAGCAGCATAGTAAAAGTCTGAATAAGGTAGGGATCGGGGATTGAATGCTGATTTAGTGATTTGGACTGAGTTAATTCTTGCAGCCTTAAAGAGCAGTTGTGGAAGGTAGGGTTAGAGTTGGAATGTAATAGTTTTTTCTGTTTTGTGTTTTGAATGTTTTATTAGTACATCTTGGGGCACCTGGGTGGCTCAGTCTGTTAAGTGTCTGACTTTGGCTCAGTTCATGATCTTGCAGTTTGAGTTTGAGCCCCTCATCAGGCTCTCTGCCGACAGCTCAGAGCCTGGAGTCTGCTTCAGATTCTGTGTCTCCATTCTCTCTGTTCCTCCCCCCACTTGCTCTCTGTCTCTCTCTCAAAAATAAATAAACGTTAAAGAAATATTTAACAGATCCTATCTAATGTCTTGAGTTTTATGGTTTCCTTTGTTGAATTTTTTTTTTATAGTTTATTGTCAAGTTGGTTTCCATATAACACCCAGTGCTCTTCCCCAGAAGTGCCCTCCTCCATGACCATCTTCCCCCTTCCCCTTTCCCCCTCTCCCTTCAGCACTCAGTTCATTTTCAGGATTCAAGAGTCTCTCATGATTTGTCTCCTTCCCTCTCCCTTACTCTTTTTTACCCCTTCCCCTCTCCATGGTCCTCCTTTGTTGAATTTTAAAAATGGAATGTTTTGAAGTTGATTTAAGGCAGCAAAAAGTGTTCCCCTAAAATGTTTGAAAGAAATACATATTTTAGAATGACATTAAAATGTCATTTAAATGAGATGTTAACAGTAAGCCCTAAAACTCCTGTGTTTTCAGATTAGGCAAATTCTTTAAAGATGTGGATGGATCTTAGTAAAAATTGCACACTAGCCATAATTTTTGAAGTTTCTAGATTTCCCTCAAAGTAATGAGAGTAAAAATTATAATGTCCATCTAATCCAGCCTTCTTTTGTCCTAGATAAGGAAAATAAGGGCTGGAGAGATAAAGTGATTTATATTTGTCTGTCTTTCAATACCTAACCATTGAAAGTATTGCAAGGTAGACTGGAGGCCATATGAGGTCAAACTTCAAACTTGTGTTATTTTAGATGTTTTAAAGCCTTGTTACTGGGTATGACAATTGGGAGCAGTAATATGTGTTTATAATTTTAGAACCAGAAGTAACAGTTAAGCTTCTAAAAAATGGAAGTGACTGGATAGTTACTATGCATCGTTTGAATATCTTCGAGTATTACCGTAGGATAGTATAGAATTATGATGATAGAATTACTTAAAAAAAAATAAACATTTGCGTCGGGTGCAGCTAAAGGCTGCTACTTCCGCTCCCTCCACTAATTTGAAGTTGATTTATGTTTTTTCTGTGATAGTTCATTTGCTTCCTCTGAGAAGCATATGCTAAGCTAGGATTAGATTTGCAAGCGATTCATAGAGGTAAATGGCTGTGAAGGATAAAGAGGAGAGGAAGGTTAGGTGGCAGAAGCCCTGGAACTGGGTGTGGGAGTGACACCCCCGAAGGAGAACAGAGAGCGCCGTGGTCAGTGGTGGGACCCAGGAGCCTGAGGTCGGGACACAGCTGGGAGAAGGTCCCAGCCAGGGCAGACTGTTTGAGGAGTCCACTGGGCAGGGGCGGCCCTGCCCTCCGGTGCTGGCGTGAATGCTGCAGTGGGTCCCAGATGTGCCAGGCCGGCGGGGCCGCCAGCTATTGAAACATCTGGCAGCACTGTCTCTCGAAGGGAGATTGGAGTGGCAGGCTCTTGAGGCCTTCAGAGTTCACGGGCATGTGTTTGTACTTGAACCCATACTTGGGGATGATAAGCAGTATGGTTTGTTATTGTCAGAGTCTTTTTGTGAATGGAATTATTTTGTGTATTCATTTGCTTTGATGCTTTCCAAACAAGTACATGTCCACTAACAAGGCACCCAAGTTCCTTTTCACCCAATCTTCACTGTAGCGTTAGATTGATTTATTAAAAAGATTTTTTTAAACATTTATTTATTTTTGAGAGAGAGAGAGAGAGAGAGAGACAGAGCACAAGCCGGGTAGGGGCGGAGAGAGGGGGAGACACGGAATCCGAAGCAGGCTGCAGGCTCTGAGCTGTCAGCACAGAGCCCGACGCGGGACTCAAACCCACGACTGCGAGATCATGAGCTGAGCCGAAGTTGGATGCTTGACCAACTGAGCCTCCCAGGAACCCCAGTGTTAGATTTACTAACTTTTGGCGGTACTGTCGTTTTGTGGTTTATGTTGGCATTTTTCTGATTAACTGGTGAGGTTTTTAGTGTCTTTTTTATATGTCTTGTGGCTGCTTGGGTTCCTACTATGGATGTGTCTTTTCCTGGTTTTCTTTTTTTTTATTAAAAAAATTTTTTTTTAACATTTATTCATTTTTGAGAGAGACAGAGACAGAGCATGAGCGGGGGAGGAGCAGAGAGAGAGGGAGACACAGAATCCGAAGCAGGCTCCAGGCTCCGAGCTGTCAGCACAGAGCCTGATGCGGGGTTCGAACCCACGGACTGTGAGCTCATGACCTGAGCCGAAGTTGTCCGCTTAACCAACTGAGCCACCCAGGTGCCCCTCTTTTGCTGTTTTTCTATAGAGTGTTGGTTTTTTTCTTACTGATTTGTGTGAGTTCTTTATAATTGGGTACTAATCCTGTTAGGGTTGCAGGTTGATTGAGTTTCTTGAATTAGGAAGGAATAAGAATAATATCCCTGATTGGATATATTTCTGCTGAAAGCCTGGCCTTGGTATATGGTCCCTGTAATAATTATCACCAGGACCCTTGACTTGTAAGATCAGTGTCGCTAAGAATTGACGTATATTCATTTGTTTTGTTTCAGTGTTAGATCATTTTGGTGTACTAACCTATCAACTGATTGACCCAAATTACAGTGCCAGGTGACTTGAAAGCTCTGACTTAATTTCTGTACAACATGTGGTTATGTTAGCATGTTAGAGGTTAACGTTATGGCTTTAGTTCTTTAATGGAAGTTGAGTTTCTTACAAATGGTTGTGGTGCTACATTTATCTGTCTAATGGATTTGCCACTAATTATAAGGGAGTGGGTGAGTGTGTGGATGGGGAGGTAAAACTTGTCATCACTAACAGAAAACCTTCAAAGGAAAGATCTATCAGTGCCAGGTTGAAGGCAGTGCTTACTGTTTGCCAATCTGATTTGAACACTTAGTATTTATTAAATAATTTTAAATATGACAGTCAACAATCATATAAGGTAAAAGTTTTATCCCCATTTCCCAGATCAGGAAACAGAGGCTTATTGTTCTGGTTCAACCATGACTTGCCCAAGGTAGTGCCTTCATTCTAAGATGCCTTAGTCATAAGATGCACCATTATTTATTTATTTTTCTTTTATACTTTTTTTCTTTTGTTTTTTGTTTATTTACATCCAAGTTAGCATATTGTGCAGTAATGATTTCAGGAATAGAGTCCAGTGATCTATCCCCTCTGTAAACCCCCAGTGCTCATCCCAGCAAGTGTCGTCCCCAGTGCCCCTTCCCCATTCAGCCCCTCCCCCCTCCCCCAACCCCTCCAGCAACCCTCAGTTTGTTCTCTGTATTTAGGAGTCTCTTGTGTTTTGTCCCCCTCCTTGTTTTTATATTGTTTTTGCTTCCCTTCCCTTATGTTCATGTTTTATATCTTAAATTCTTCATATGAGTGAAGTCCTGTGACATTTGTATTTCTCTGACTAATTTCGTTTAGCATAATACCCTCCAGTTCCATCCACATAGTTGCAAATGGCAAGATTTCATTTTTTTGATTGCCGAGTACTACTCCATTTTGTGCGTGTGTGTGTGTGTGTGTACACACCACATCTTTATACATTCATCTGTCAGTGGACATTTGGGCTCTTTCCATACTTTGGCTATTGTTGAAGGTGCTGTTATAAACATTGGGGTGCATGTGCCCCTTCGAAACAGCACCCCTGTATCCCCTGGATAAATACCTAGTAGTGAAATTGCTTGGGTCATAGGGTAGTTCTGATTTTAATCCAATATTTTATGTATCACTAAGAAAGGAAAAACTCCAAGATACCATTAATTGTTAAGTTCCAGTCAGATTTCAACCTACTATATTTCAGAGAGAGTCAGCCAGAAATCCTTTTTAAGAAAAACACTTAGGGACATCTGAGTGGCTCAGTCGGTTAAGTGTCCTACTCTTGATCTCAGCTCAGGTCACAATCTCAGGATCCTCAGTCCAGGCTCCATGGTGGGCACGAAGCCCACTTAAAAACAAACACTTGAAGATAGGAGTAGTGCTTTCTTGGATGAGCTGATTGGTTGTTTCCATGTGCTCCCAGGTGTTCTGGAGGTTTATGTTTATGGCTGCCAGAATCTGCTTCCTGCCCAATTATAGTCCTCTTCTTTTTGGCAGTGAGAACACAGATCGGTTTGGTTGATTGGTGCAGATTGGAGCGAGTTGCTTTACTACTGCGTGTCATTGAAATAGTCTTCTTCAGAGCTTAAAACACAAGTGTGGGGTATTTTGGAGGGGAGTGATTTCTTATGAATGTATGATTGAAAGTTATAATGGGTGTAGTGTCAGGTTGGCCGCCCTTTAGTTGAACAGGTACGAGAATAACATTTAAATATCAACTGTCCCATCTCTACCCCACTCCCACCCGGTATAGTTTTTTACGTGGAACTTGAGCTGTGGAATAAATTTAAGAACCATGTCTTGAATAAGGTGTGAAATGATAAATTAAAATATCTGAGAGAGTATTTAAAAATAATCCTTGATTTCCCCTGTACCAGCTACCTGGTTAGTAGTGTTCAGCAGCTAGTCCCCTCCTGGTACGTTATTACCATCCTCCTTCCCCTACGCAAAAAACAAACAAACCCCCCAAAAGCAAACCCTAAACCAAACTAACCCTGCCCCACCTCCATCCAAAGTATATATTTCTTGGTGTTATTAATTTTGTTCTATTTTTCAGAGACTGGAGTATAAAGAAAATTGCAAGGCTTTTCCTGATTGACTCAAATGTGAGCTGTGCCACGTTTGATTTTATCATAGTGTAATTTAATTAAGGACTAACTTAGGACTAGTTTTTGTCTGCCTAGAACCTCAAGGCTCCCTCTGGGGGTCGGCTAAACATTAATGTTGACCTGGACTCAGGGTATTTCGGTGCTGTTGACTCACGCACGCGCACCCCCCCCCCCCCCCCCGTGCACCCCTCTCACTGAGGGGTGCGTGCCCTTACCTCTGCCGGCGCGCGGCTCGTTCCCTTGCACATTCAGCATCGGCGCGGGGAGGTGGGGCAGCAGAGTGGAGTCAGTAGTTAGTGTGGTCTTCACACTGTAGAGTGTTCTGGGCGCTCTGTTTTCATAGAGAGCAGCAGCGTAGTTCTTTGAGCCACCAGTTCAGGCTTAAACAGTTTAAGGCTCGGGGTCCCTGCGTGGCTCAGTCATTTGAGTGTCCGACTCTTGATTTTGGCTCAGGTCATGACCTCAGGATTTGTCGGGTTGAGCCCTGTGTTGGGCTCTGCACTCAGTGCGGAGCCTGCTTGGGATTCTCTCTCTGCTTCTCTCCCGCTCATGTTCTGACTCTCTAAATAAATAAATAAATAAACTTAAAAAAATTTTTTTTAAGGCTCCTCTTTTGGTAACCTGTCACAGCTGGATGTGGTTCTGAGTTTAGTAAGAACATGTGCTTGGTTTGGGTGATGTTCCGTGAATAGGCATTTTAAAAAAAATATTTTTTAATGTTTATTTATTGAGAAAGAAAGAGACAGAGCATGAGTGGGGGAGGGGCAGAGAGAGGGGGAGGCACAGAAGCCGAAGCAGGCTCCCGGCTCCAGGCTTTCAGCATAGAGCCTGATGTGGGGCTCAAACTCAGAAACTGAGATCATGACTTGAGCCGAAGTTGGATGCTTAACTTACTGAGCCACCCAGGTGCCCTCTTGAGTAGGCATTTTGTAATGGACATTTAATAACTAAGTGTCAGGCTTAGTCATTTAAGAAATGGAAACCCAAGGAAAAATGGATTTTTAGATTACAGGTAAAAGCTGATTTTCCCTATTTCTTGTGCTCTCATTATAATGACTTTGTATAAATTAGAGGTGCACATCTTGCTTAAATACATTAGAAACATTTTTTAAAAAGTTTTATTTAAGTAATCTCCACACCCAAAATGGGGCTGGAACTCACAACCCTGAGATCAAGAGTCATATACTCTTCCAACTGAGCCAGCCAGGCACCGCCCCCCCCCCAATTTTTTTTTTTATCAAGGTGAGATTCATATAACTTATACAATTAACCATTTTATTTTATTATTATTTTTTATTGTTTATTTTTGAGGGAGAGAGAGCGCGCGCCAGCAGGGAAGGGGTAGAGAGAGAGAGAGGAGGAGACACGGAAGCCGAAGCAGGTTCTAGGCTCCGAGCTGTCAGCACAGAGCCCGACATGGAGCCCAGACTCACGAGCTGTGAGATCGTGATCTGAGTGGAAGTTGGGCACTTAACTAAGCCACCCAGGCGCCCCTAAAATTAACCATTTTAAAGTGAACAGTTTATTGACCTTTAGTACATTCACGTGTTGTGCAGCCACCACCTGTCTAGTTCCAAAACATGTCCCCCTAAAAGGAAATGTCATCCTCATTAGGCAGTCACTTCTCATTCCCTACTGTCCCCAGTCCCTCATACATTCCTGGCAGGATACAGAGGGTCACCTAATCTTTCTTTGGTGGAGAGTGGGGGGGATTGAAGGAGCCAGGAAGTTTTAGGTGAAATGCTTCTAGCCAAGCCTTAAAAAATTGTTTTTTTAGGGGCGCCTGGGTGGCTCAGTTAAGCATCTGACTCTTGATCTCTGCTCAGGTCATGATCTCACAGTTCGTGAGTTTGAGCTCCACACTGTCAGTGTGGAGCCTGCTTGAGTTTCTCTCTCACCCTCTTTTTCTGTCCCTCCCCTGCTGGCACGCGTGTGCTGTCTCCCTCGCTCTCTCTCTCGGGAAAAAAAAGTTTTTCAGGGCCGCCTGGCTGGCTCTGTTGGTAGAGCATACTACTCTTGATCTTGGGGTCATGAGTTTGAGTCCCACATTGGGCATAGAGCCTACTTAAAAAAAAAAAAAAGTTTTCAGTATTTATAATTTTATGGTGTTTATTAATTGAAAAATTAATATATGTAAGCTATAAATATTGAATTATTTTGAAAATTCTAATCTTAAAAATTTCAGTATATATTTTCTTTTTGTCTTGAGCTGTCCAATAATGTAGCCACTACTATATGAAAATATTTAAATTTAAATTTATTAAAATTAGATAAGGGGCTCCTGGATGGCTCAGTTGATCGTGTGACTCTTGATTTTGGGGTCATGAATTCAAGCCCCACATTAGGCATAGAGATAACTTTAAAAAAAAAAAACTAAATAAAATAAAAAAAATTCAGTTCTGTCACACGAACCACAATTGAAGTGCTCTATAGGACCATGTAGTTGCTGGGTACCATATTGGATAGTGCAGAACAGAACATTTCTGTTACTCCAGGAAATTCTATGGGACAGCACTGATCTAGAGATTCTGAGGAATTGAAAGTTTTATTGTTTTTAGTTTTTATAATTCAGAAATTTTGCCTCTTTAATCAAGGTGCATAGTGAAATGGGATAGTGCTGCAGCTGTTAAATAAATATGATGGCTGTGTACTCAATTCTTCTAGCTGGGTAGTTGTTTTATTTTAAAGTTTATTTATTTATTTTGAGAGAGAGGGAGGAGAGAGAATTTCAGGCAGGTTCTGCACTGTCAGCAGGAGCTCGAATCCATGAACCCGCGAGATCATGATGGGAGCCAAAATCAAGAGATTGACTGAGCCACCCAGGTGGGTCCCTGGGTATTTGTTTAAATGTGACCATTAAGGTATTTGTAATGAGGTTTCTTGAGAACACAAGTGGAAATGGAAGGCTTAGGAGAGCTTTATTTTTTGAGGTGGTTATTTGGTACCTAATTAAGCCAGAAAGATGATTAAGATGTGTGGCTGTATTGAAGATAAATGTAGGACTTAAAGACTCAACAGTATGAAGGCTCAGCCTTGTCTTGAAAGATTAGGTTCCTAAAGACGGTCTTATTGAGGCATAATTGACATAGAGTTAACTCCGTATTTCAGCGTACCGCTACATGTGTGATAGGCTGATGGAAGCCCCCTGCTTACTGATGCTGTGTTTGTCATTTTTGGTTTCATTTTGACTAGTTGCTGTGTTTTTATTTTTTTAATGCTCATTTATTTGAGAGAGAAAGAGCACACACTCAAGCAGGGGAGGGGCAGAGAGAGAGAGAACCCCAAGCAGCCTCCTTGCTGTCAGCGCGGAGTCTGTCTCTGGGCTCAAACTCTTGAATGATGAGATCACGACCTGAGCCGAAATCTAGAGTCGGACACTTACCTGACCGAGCTGTTGAGGTGTCCCTAGGGCTGTGTATTTAAGGCGCTCTTCACTTAGAGTGTGGGGTCTGCCCTAATCCCATCCAGTAGTTTTCATCTCAGACATCATAGGTTTCATACCTGAGAAGCTTGATTGGAGTCTTCAAAAAATATATATAGTTCATGTTTCTGCTTAACATAGTCTTTCCTCTAATATCTTAGACACGTTGAAACACAGTTGTAAGTGTTCTAATGCTTTGGCTACGGATTCTGTCATCTGCGTCACTTCTCGGTTGATTTTGATTGATTGGTTCTTCTCCTCATCATGGGTTGCCTTTTCCTGCTTCTTTGCTTGTCTGGTAGTTTTTAATTTGGATGCCAGACATTATGAATTTTACTTTGATGGATGCTGGATATTTTTGTATTCCTATAAATATTCTCGAGCCTTTTTTCGGGGACGTGGTTAAGTTCCTTGGAAACTTAAACGAAATAGTTGGTTCGTTTCAGATCTCGAAGCTTCGGCGGGCAGCGGCAGAGCAGCGTTCCGTCCAGGCCGCTTCCTCCCCCGCCGACTCGGGCCCGGGGACTCCTGTGAGGGCCCCGCCCAGCAGTCCGGGAGCCCCGGGAGCCCGCACCGTTCTCGGCCCTGCGTGAGCTCCGTCGGTCGCTCCCTTTTATTGTGCCGGGTGGGTCTTCCGCCACGGGCTTCAGGTGTTTCCTTCCGGGTGCGTACCAACGTGCTGCCGGCACCGAGGGGCCCTCTGCGGGCTCGGCGCCGTGGCTGTGCCCAGCCTTCTCGCTTCTCCGACGGTCTTGCCCACGAACTCAGGCCTGCCTTGGCTTCCCTGAGCCCAGCCTGTCCCCTCAACTCAGAGACACTGTCTCACTTGCCCCGAGTTCCTCTCCCCAAGCCGTCAGTTGGAAACTCTCTTCAGAGGTGGGATGTACTTGTTTGTCATCTCTCAGGGCTCGCTGTGCTATGTTGCTTGGTCGTCCGGTGCCTTCAAATCGGTCCCTTCGTGTAGTTGTCCGGTTTCAGTTGTTCGAGACAACAGGGTGAGTCTGGCTCGTGTCACTCTACTTTTGACAAAAGTCTCGATTTTTTTTTAAAAGGTGTAAGCAGAGGGGCACCTGGCTGACCCATTTGGTAGAGCACATGACTCTTGATCTCAGAATCGTGAGTCTGAGTCCCACATTCGGTGTAGAGCTTATTTAAAGAAATAAATAAAAGGTAACCAGATGAATTGGTTATAACTCCCCTCCTCTTTTTTTAAGTTTGTTTATGTAATCTCCACACCCATGAGGGACTTGAACTCATGACCCCGAGATCAAGAGTCACATGTTCTTCCAACTGAGTGAGCCAGTGCCCTGGTTATATTCCCTTCTTGTTAGGAAACATTAGTATTTGTTTTATACATTTTGCCCTAACCTATTTGGTTTCTTCTTGATGTGGTTATGGTTTTTACCCTTTTAAATTTGGGTTTTATGTTCATGGAAACATTATGTAATAATAATGAATAATAAATGTAATAATAAAGAAGAAGAATGCTTTTAGAAACCATAATACCAACCTTTGTGTTTCTATAAAGCCATGATTCATTTCAGTATTCGTGATTTAGGTGCTTTGTCTGCTCTACCTGTTCATTGAAACTTGATGATTCTAGCCCACAATTTTCCAAAGGCAGATAATTTTTTTGAATTCACTCTTCTTTAAAGAGTAAATTATTTAGGGGCACCTGGGTGGCTCAGGCGGTTGAGTATCTGACTTCGGCTCAGGTCACGGTCTCGCAGTTCATGAGTTTGAGCCCCGTGTCGGGTTCTGTGCTACCAAACAGCTCAGAGCCTGGAGCCTGCTTCAGATTCTGTGTCTCCCTCTCTCTCTGTCCCCCTCCCCTGCTCATGCTCTGTCTCTGTCTCAAAAATTAATAAATGTTAAAAAAAAAAAGTAAGTTATTTAAAACTTACTACTTGTAGTGTATTTCTGAGAAGAGTATAATTTAGGAAATACCTCATTCCTGGACTGTCGTGGACCCAACTCCATCTTGCTGGGATGTAGTAAAATGAGTATTTGTGTGTATTCCTTTTGAAACCCAGAATTTTTATTGTTTTCTAGTCCTTTTCAGCTAGATGTCTTTCAGATTTTTGAACATCTGGTGCATTCATAGGCCATATATTGATACTAAGCTCAGTTAGCGTCGTGCGGACCAGCTCACGAGCTCCCATCCTGAGCCGCTGCTGGGTGTCCTGCTTGCTCAGTGGCTGGTCAGTCGCGTGGCACCGCCACTTGTGCAGCGTCGTCCGTGCAGCGTCGTCCATGCAGCCGAGGAGCCGGGGGGGGGGGGGGAAGGGGCGCAGGCCCAGTGCCCTGTTAAAATAGGGTACGAACTGGGAGAGCCAGGCTTTTGTTTAGTTTTGCATATTAAGTTTCTAGGTAATTTTTTTTCTTTTCTTTTTAAACTTTTTAAAAAATATTTTTTAATGTTTATTTACTTTTGAGAGAGACAGTGAGAGAGAGACAGAGTGTGAGTGGAGGAGGGGCAGAGAGAGAGAGGGAGATGTAGAATCTGAGGCAGGCTCCAGGCTCTGAGCTGTCATGTCAGCACAGAGCCCCACGCGGGGCTTGAACCCACGGACCATGAGATCATGACCTGAGCCGAAGTCGGACCCTTAACTGACTGAGCCACCCAGGCGCCCCAACTAGGTAATTTTTTAAGAGTTTTATTGCTGTAAAAAAAAAGTTTTAAAACCACACTTACTGCTTTATTAGGAACAAGTAGCGATAGCAAAGGGAAAGTGTCGATGCCAGTGATTTGGAGCTTAGGCCCCACAGACTTGGGTGCAGTTGAGACAAAGCTGATAACCGTTAGGCATTGTGAAAGCCTGCGGCTTTTGCCTCAGACGCAGTCATTGGTTGACTGTGTTTCACTGTGAAGGAAACAAACCAAGAACATGTCTGAAATTGGAATTACACTGTGGAAAAGTAAGATGAGATATGATTGGCTGTGTTTTAGTTGTAGCTTTTTAGGAGCATAATTACCACCCTTTGGACACGCCTGTTACCTTGCTTTCCACACATTTCACTTTTGTATTTGCTTGTAGGGACTTGTGGGAGAAAGCGATGGGCTGTTACACTCTTTCTTGCTGGTCTGAGAACACTGAATTTTTTTTCTCAGAGGATATTACACATGATTTTCCTAAATATTAGTAACTTTGCTTTTTTTGCTAATGAAAAATTTAAAGATGTAGAAAAAAATAGCATATTAATGAATCCTGTATGTTTAGCAAACAGATTTAATAATTGTAAGATTTTTGCCATATTAACAGAGATTTTTTAATGTTTCTTTATTTTTGACAGAGCATGAGTGGGGGAGGGGCAGAGAGAGAGGGAGACACAGAATCCGAGGCAGGCTCCAGGCTCCGAGCTGTCAGCACCGAGCCCGACACGGGGCTCGAACTCACAAGCTGTGAAATCATGACCTGAGCTGAAGTTGGAAGTGCAACTGACTGAGCCACCCAGGAGCCCCTTATTTATGTATTTTTTGAAAGTTTATTTATTTATTTTGAGAGAGAATGCACAGTGGGGGAGGGGCAGGGAGAGGGAGGGAGGGAGAGAGGGAGAATCCCAGGTGATGGGGGGGCTCGAACTCAACAAGCTGCGAGGTTATGACCTGAGCTGAAGTTAGACGCTTAACCGACTGAGCCATCCCGGCGCCGCATCGTTCAGAAACTTTTAAATGAGCATCTGCTATTTTTCTAGACCCTGTTGTAGGCACTGTGAACAAATTTGACATCTCAGCTCTCATGAAATTAAGTTCTAGTGAGGGGAAGGAAATGAGGATGGATTTGAAAGCTCTTAGGCTGTTGGAATAGACAGACTTTAATCGTAGATGGGATGTGGGGATCAAGGAGGCCACAGTAACTTCTGGATTTCTGGCTTGGGTGACCTGATGATTGATGGTGCCATTCGCTGAGATGGGGGTTTTGAGATGGAGATGCTGCACATAATTCAGGCAACATCGGGGCGCCTGGTGGCTTGTTCGGTTAAGCATCCAGCTTCGGCTCAGGTCATGATCTCGTAGTTTGTGAGTTCGAGCCCCACATCAGAGCCTGGAGCTTGCTTCACATTCTGTGTCTCCCTCTCTCTCTGCCCCCCTCCCTCAAAAATAAGTAAACCTTACAGAAATTAAATAATTCAGGCAACATTTATTGAGAATAGCTATGGACTCCTTTCCTGTCTCTCCTCTAAGTTAGGTCCACCTTGTGTGTTGTCTTCCTGTGTATACCCTGTTACTTTCCTCCCATAGGCCTTCTGTGTCTTTATTAGATTTTATTTCTTCTCTGCTGCTCTTTGAAGATGGGAGCCGCCTATATCATTTTTGTATCCCTCCTACAGACCATCTATACTGGCTTACAGAATGTGATTCTCATTCCCTCCCCTGCTGCTGACCTCCCGTAAGCCACCGTCATCTGTGACTTGAATCACTGCAGTAGCCTTCTAGTAAGTCTTCTGCTTCTGTATATTAAAGTGTGAGTCAGTATGTTTCTCTCCCACTTACACCCTCACGGTGGCCTTCTAAGACCTGCTCGGTCTGGTCTGACACTTCTACTGTGACTTTATCTCCTTTGCTTCTCCCCGATCTTTGCTCAGATGTTACCATCTCAATGAGGCCTGTCTTGATCTACCTGTCTCTCCATCTGTAAGTGTGTTATCTCTAAAATATGACCTACAGACAATCTAGTACATATTGTGTGATTACAACTCTACGACAGTTCTGGAAAAGGCATAACTGTGGAGACCGTAAAAAGATCGCTGGTTGCCAGGGGATTAGAGTAGGAGCAGGGAAGATTAAGCAGAGCCCAAGATTTTTAGGGCAGCGAATCCACACTGTACGATACAGTAATGATGGGTGCGTTTCATTATACATTTATCCAAACCCACAGAATGTACACCAGACGCGGACGCCGAGGTAAAATGTGAACTTTGTGAGATTACGCTGTGTCCGTGTAGGTTCATCCGTGGTAACCAGTACAGCACTCTGGTGGGGGATGTTGATCATGGAAGGCTGCGCATGTGTGGGAGCAGGCGTATGCTGGAAATCTCTGTACTTTGCTCCCAATTCTGTTGTAAACCTAAAACTGCTCTAAAAAAAGTAAAGTCTATAAATATAAAAACAGCACCAACAGAAATCTAATCACAAAGATCACTATTAAATAAAATATTTATTCTTTAGTTAAATCTCCAGTAAACTATTTTTAAACAGTTTGTTTGAATCAGGATTCAGACATGAGCCCACATGTTGCATTTTTTAAAAAAATAGCTTTTTTGAGGTATAAGTGACATTCAGTAAACTCACATTTAAAGTGTTTTTTAAAATGTTTATTTATTTATTTTTAGTGAGAGCACAAGGGTGTGTGAGCGGGGTAGGGGCAGAGAGAGAGAGAGGATCCCAAGCAGGCTCCATGCTCAGTGTGGAGCCCAATACAGGGCTCGATCGCAGGGCTGTGAGAACGTGACCTGAGCTGAAGTCAGGAGTCGGATGCTTAGCTGAGTTACCCGGGCGCCTTGATTAGTTTGGCATATGCGTTCACCTGTGAAATTATCCCCACACTCAAGAGACTGATTATATCTGTCATTTCCAAAAGTTTCCTTCTGCCTCTTTGTGATTCCTCTTACCTGCCCCCCCTCCTTCGAGCAACCACTGATCTCCTCCCTGTCATGGTAGATCAGCTTGCATTTTCTAGAGTTTTACAGAAGCGGAATCTTAAATTATGTTCCATTTTGTCTGGCTTCTTTCATTCAGTATAATTATTTTGAGATTCATCCACATTGTTGTATGTGTCAGTTATTTGTATTCCTGAGTAGTATTACATTTTATGGATATGCAATTTATTTTTTATTCACTCATCTCTTTCAATATAATTTATTGTCAAATTGACTTCCGTACAACACCCAGTGCTCATCCAACAAGTGCCCTCCTCGGTGCCCATCACCCATTTCCCCCTACCTCCCCTGCCCCCCCATCTACCCTCAGTTTGTTCTCTGTATTTAAGAGTCTCTTGTGGTTTGCCTCCCTCCCTCTCTGTTTGTAACTATTTTTCCCCTCCCCCTGCCATGGTCCTCTGTTAAGTTTTCTCCTGTTCCACATGTGAGGGAAAACATATGACATCTGTCCTTCTCTGACTGACTTCTTTCACTCAGCATAACACCCTCCAGTTCCAGCCACATTGCTACAAATGGCCAGATTTCATTCTTTCTCATTGCCAACTAGTATTCCATTGTGTATATAAACCACATCTTCTTGATCCCTTTGTCAATTGATGCACATGTGGGCTCTTTCCATAATTTGGCTGTTGTTGAATGCGCTGCTATAAACATTGGGTTACATGTGCCCCTGTGCCTCAGCACTCCTGTATCTCTTGGGTAAATTCCTAGTAGTGCTATTGCTGGGTTGTAGGGTAGTTCTATTTTTAATTTTTTGAGGAACCTCCATACAGTTTTCCAGACCGGCTGCACCAGTTTGCATTCCCATTCCCACCAGCAGTACAGGAGGGTGCCCGTTTCTCCACATCTGCACCAGCATCTGTTGTTTCCTGAGTTCATTGCAGCCACTCTGACCAGCGTGAGGTGGTATCTCAGTGTGGCTTTGATTTGTATTTCCCTGATGATGAGTGATGTTGAGCATCTTTTCATGTGCCTGTTGGCCATCTGGACGTCTTGTTTGGAAAAGTGTCTATTCATGTCTTCTGCCCATTTCTTCACTGGATTCTTTGTTTTTTGGGTATTGAGTTTGGTAGGTTCTTTACAGATTTTGGATACTAACCCTTTATCCGATATGTTATTTGCATATCTCTTTTCCCATTCTGTCGGTTGCCTTTTAGTTTTGTTGATTGTTTCCTTTGCTGTGCAGAAGCTTTTTATATTGATGAGGTCCCAATAGTTCACTTTTGCTTTTAACTCCCTTGCCTTTGGAGACGTGTTGAGCAAGAAATTACTGCGGCTGAGGTCAAAGAGGGTGTTGCCTGCTTTCTCCTGTAGGGTTTTGATGGTTTCCTGTCTCACATTTAGGTCTTTCATCCATTTTGAGTTTATTTTTGTGTGTGGTGTAAGACAGTGGTCTAGTTTCATTCTTCTGCACGTTGCTGTCCAGTTCTCCCAGCACCATTTGCCAAAGAGACTTTTTTCCATTGGATATTCTTTCCTGCTTTGTCAAAGATGAGTTGGCTTCCACTCACCTCTTGATGGACATTGTTTAGCTATGACAGAACTGCTATGAATGTTCATGTACAAGTCTGTGTGTGAACATAGATTTCCTTTTCTCCTCGGTGAAATACTCAAGAATGGAATCATATAGTAGTTGTATGTTTAAGTTTGTAAGAAGTTGCAAACTTTTTCAAAGTGGTTTTACAATTTTACGTGTCCACCAACAGTGTGTAA
>CM053560.1:2255653-2277627 GCA_028646485.1 Cryptoprocta ferox | reverse complement strand
CAGTATATAGAAAGAATTTCAGTTGCTCTACAACCTTCCTAACGCTTGGTATGGTCAGTCTTTTTTAATTTGACGTTCTAATATGTGTGTAGTGGTATTTTGTTTTATCTTGTTTCTCGAGTCACAAGTGATACTGAGTTTTGTTTTTTTATATGCTTATTTGCCATCCCCATATCTTCTTTGGAAACTACTGTTCACTTTCCCAGCTCCGTGGCCTGGAAACTCCCTCAGAGCAGTAAGTAGAGACAGTTGGAGGGGTCCTCTCTATTGTTTCCCATCCTCAGGGATCACCTGATCAGGTCCTTCGTCACCTGATGGCCATTGTCTGGAAGACCACTCTTTCATATACTTTGTTCTTTTTTTTTTTATGTTTTTAATGTTTATTAAATATTTTGAGAGAGCGAGCAGGAGGGACAGAGAGAGAGGGAGAGAGAGAATCCCAAGCAGACTGTGTCATCAGCGCAGAGCCGGATGTGTGGCTCGATCTCATGAACCTGGAGATCATGAGCCGAAATCAAGAGTCGGATGCTTACCTGACTGAGCCCCCCAGGTGCCCCTGTTTGTTCTTTGGGATGTTTCAAGGAGGAGGGTCAGTTTGGTCTCTGTTACTCCATCTTGCCTGAAGCAGACACACTGGGTTTTAGTATATAGATTTCTCCCTTTTTTTGTTTTTTTCTTTGTAATTAAGTTGTGGAAAACCACGACAATGTCTGGTGGAGAGTTTCCCTCATTCTAGATAGGCTGATTGCATCCCCTGGCTGTTTTTATCATGTTCCTTTGTCCTCTGTATTTTCTGTAAACTGGTATTTAGATTTAGAAGGTTGATTGATTTTTTTATTAAAATTTTTTTTGTCGGGAATAATTTGTAGGAGCTGTTTTGACCATCCTATTTTTTAATGTTTATTTATTTTAGAGAGAGAGAGAGAGAGACAGAGTGCAGGGAGAGGAGGGGCAGAGAGAGAGGGAGACACAGAATCTGAAGCAGGTTCCAGGCTCCGAGCTGTCAGCACAGAGCCTGATGTGGGACTCGAGCTCCTGGACTGTGAGCTCATGACCTGAGCTGAAGTCGGATGCTCAACCAACTGAGCCACCCAGGTGCCCCTATCCTATTTTTTTTAATGTTTATTTTTGAGAGAGAGAGAGAGAGAGAGAGAGAGAGAGTGAGCGAGCTAGAGAGAGCACGCATGCTCGTGGGGAGAGGGGCAGAGAGAGAGAGGGGAAGACAGGATCCCAAGCAGGCTCTGCACTGACGGTTGAGAGCCTGATGCGAGACTCTAACTCACCAGCTGTGCGATCATGACCTGAGCTGTAGTTGGATGCTAACCGGCTGAGCCCCCCAGGCACCCTGACCACCCTGTTTAGAATGGAAACTTCCACTGTACTCCAGGCCTCTCTGTCCTGCTCTACTCTTCCTTATTTTCGTAACACCGTCTAACATGCTGTAACTGTACGTATTTGTTTAATGTCTATTCTAAAATATAAACTCCACAAAGGTGTGGGGTTTTGTTTTGTAACCCCCTTGCTTTGTATCTAGACTCCTGTATCCCCAGAGCGTAGAACATTGTTTAGCACATAGTTGGTACAAGATAAAATCTCTTGAGTAAGTGAACGAAATACAAAGGCATGGAACTGATAAACTGCCCATCTTTCACTACGGTCTGCAGAAAAGTAACATTTCCTTTTGTTACATTAATTGTGTTTAACGGCATTTTTAAAAGTTAGGGACAGTCCTCTGGATTTGGGGCAGTTAGAAGCTGCAGAGGTGGATTTGGGAGGAGGGCTGTGTCACTGGCTCTGGGTCTCCCTCTGAGAAAGCCTCTTCTTGGTGGCTGCCAGAGATGGCTTGGCTCTTTACAGTCCTGCCCAGACCTAGCAGCCGTTTTCAAGCAGAAACGAGGAGCAGTGTTTCGTGTGAGACCGGCCTCTGCCCGCCGACGCGCTCCGCCAGGCTCCAGGAGGAAGCCCAGGACCTTGGCCGTTCGCGGCAGGATCCTCACACCCCTCCCCTGCCTCGGCGCGCCTCGCTTCTCCGTCACGCTCTGCCTTGGGACCCTCGGGATGAATCTCGTCATGTGCCCCTCCACCCAGAAGGCCAGAGTTACTGGGTCATCCTCCCATTGTGTGGATTCTCATCTCCAAGACTCTGCCCACCTTGATTTTTTCTGATCCCGTCTCCCACCTCTGACCTCTCGACGTCTTCACCCCGAGCCTTCTGAAACTCAAGGTTCCTCAGCAAGACTCCCCGAAAATTCCTAATTTCCTTGGTGAATTTCCCTTACTTTCTTGTTCCAATAGAAAATTGGTTTTCTCTTGCTGGCACTGTTGTTTCCCTGCAGTGCTCTCAAGTAGTGCTGGCCTCCCCCCTGCATTTCTCACAGCAGCAGGCCTGGAAGTGGGATGTCCTCCTTGTCCTCTCTTGCCAGTTCTGTACGATTCTTCTCGGTTCCTGGAAACATGTGCCTGGGAGTTTGATGTCATCATATCACACCGCTCACTTCTGCTTTTTGCTGTTACCTGCGTTCGCGTGGACTGCGGGCCGAGCGGACCTTTGTCACCATGGGGCGGCCCTCGCTGTGGCCGGCGCCGCTCCCGCCGCGCAGCATGGCTGTGCCGGCTCCTTTCCATCCGTGTTTGCGTACTGTCTTTTCTCATCTTCGTGCTTTTACCCTTTATTCTGATGACTTAGGTGTGTCTGATCGGGTTTTTAGCCAAGGCATGAAAGCAAATCTTTGCTTTTACCTAAGACATTGAGTTCCATTTACGGTTTCACTGAAGTATTTACTGATATATTTGTATTCAGATCTGTTGACTCAGAGCTTTCTATTTATTTGACCCACTTGTTCTGTGTTTCTTTTTTGTTCCTTCGACCTTCTTTTGCATCGATTTAATGTTTATTAATTTTCTGCCCTCTCTCTGTAGCTTGGGGGTTGTGTGCTCTTTTAAAAAATACCATTAGTGGTTGTCCTAGTGAATGTCCAGAGGTTGCAGTGTTTTTGTTTTTAGTTTTGTTTTCCAAGTTTTTAAGTTGTAAAATAGACATAATATAAAATTTGTCATATTTAACCATTAACATTGTTTTAAGGTGTATTTACTTAGGGAGAGTGGGCATGTGCATGAGTAGGGGGAGTGCAGAGAGAGAGGGAGAGCGAGAATCCCAAGCAGGCTCTGTGCTGTCAGTGCAGAGCCCGACACAGGGTTGGATCCCACCAACTGTGAGATCGTGACCTGAGCTGAAATCACGAGTCAGACACTTAACCGGTTGAGCCACCCAGGTGGCCCTAACCATTTTTAAGTGTACAGCTCAGAGGTATTAACTACATTCATAATGGGCTATGCAATCATCCTCATCTTCCTTTTCCAGAACTCTTTTCATCTTAGAAAACCAAAACTCTATTCCCATTAAAAGTAGAAAGCATTCTAGTTTCTGTCTATGATTTTGAGTGCTCTAAGCATTTTATGTCAGTGAATCATACAGAGTTTGATTCTGGTTGATTTGTGGTCACAAACCAGTTCCTGACGGGTTTATTTCACTTGGCACAATGCCATCAAGATTGATCTGTATTGTAGCTTATGTCAGAATTTCTTTCCTTCTTAAGGCTGTTTGAAGGACAGTTTTGCAGGATATAGGATTCTTGCTTGAAAGTTTTTTCTTTTAGCACTTTGATTATATTGGCCCACTACTTTCTGGTCTCTGACGTTTCCTCTTTCTCCTCGTCATCATCATCATCATGTTTATTTTTGAGAGAGAGGCAGAGAGGAAGACACAGAATCGGAAGCAGGCTGCAGGCTCTGAGCTGTCAGCACAGAGCCCCATGTAGGGCTTGAACTCACGAACCATGAGATCATGATCTGAGCTGAAGTAGGACACTTAATCAGCGGAGCGACCCAGGTGCCCTCGGCCTCTGAAGTTTCTGATGAGAAATCTGCTGATTAACTTACTGAGGATCTTTTGTATGTGATGAGCCATTTCTCTTGCTGCTTTCAAGGTTCTGTCTTTGTCCCTTGACTTTGGAAAGTTTGATGATAATGTGCCTTGGTGTAGGTCTCTGATTCATCCCTGTGGAGTTTGTTGAGTTTCGTAGATGTTTGTATTTGTGTCTTTCATAAAATTTGGGAAGTTTTTAGCCAGTATTTTTTCAGATCTTCTCTCTGCCCCTCTCTTATTTCTGGGATGCCCACAAGTTGTATGTTGGTCTGTTTGATGGTGTCTCACAGGTCCCTTATGCTCTCTGTTCATTTTTCTTTCTGTTCAGTCTTGTCTTTCTGTTCCTCAGACTTGATAATTTCTACTTTCCTGTTTTCAGGTTCCCTGATTCTTTCTTTTGCCTACTCCTGTCTGCCTTTGAGTCTCTCTAGTAAATTATTCGTTGCATTTTCATCTCCGGAATTTTTTGGTTTCTTTTTAGATTTTCTATCTCTTAATTGATTTTTCCATTTTATTTTTACATTGTTTTCTTGACTTTCTCCACATCTTTCTTTAGTTCTTTGACTATTTTTAATACCACTGTTTTAAATCTTTGGTAAGTCTGCCATCAGGTGTTTTAAAGGGATAGTTTCTGTTGAAAATTTTTCCCCTTTGAATCGGCCATACTTTCTGTTTCTTGTATGCATTGTGATGTTGTTGTTGTTAGAAAGTGAACATGTGAATCTAATAATGTGGTTAACTCTGGAAATCAGATTCTCCCCCTTTCCCAGGTTTGCTGTTTTTGTTACTTATTCACTAATTCATCTATTCTTCCTTCCTTCCCTTTATTGTAGACTGTCTCTATGTTAAGGATCATCCTGAGGTTAAACTCAAGGTTTCTCTGATTTTTTTTTAAGTTTGTTTATTTATTTTGAGAGAGAGAGCGTGTAGAGAAAGAGAATCCTGGGCAGGCTCCACACTGTCAGTGTGAGGAGCACAATGTGGGGCTTGAACTCATGAACCTGTGAGATCATGACCTGGCCCGAAATCAAGAGTTGGATGCTCAACCAGGTGAGCCACACAGGTGCCCCAGGGTTTCTCAGATCTTTTCTGAGACTGTGCCTTTCTCTGGGTGTGTGTGGTCACTTTCTAATTTTCCCTGTATAATACATGCATTTGCTTCCTTTTTTTTTTTTTTTTTTTTTTTTTTTAAGTAATCCCTATACACAGGGTAGGGCTTGAACTCACAACCCCAAGATCACAAGTCACATGCTCCACCACCTGAGGCAGCCAGGCGCCCCTATGCATTTGCTTTTGTATGGCCTGGTCATCAATGTCTACCTTCCAAAAGGTAAAAATGAGAAAAATGAAGGGTGTGTGTGTGTGTGTGTGTGTAAGGGCACAACCTTCTTAAAGTCCCCTGAAAGTGACTCAGCTAGAGGATGAGGGGCTTGCTGTGCTGGGGGGATGGTGCAGCAGCAGTGACCACCTGCTGCTTGTCTGCACCTCTGTTTTCAGAAGCGGCATTCGGTAGTCAGAGCACAGCCAGTCACTGTTTGGAAGACACAGAGACACAGTCCTTTTTGCGCACCTTGGCTCCTACATGTTGTGTACACAGGCTGTGCCAGCAACAGAATATGTGCCCAGCTTCCTGCCCCGTGGCTAGGGGTGGGGGTGAGTAGCTGCTGCTGTCCGGAGAGTGGAGGTTGACCAGAGTTAACTGCAGTTTACCGCACAAGCCTTTTTCTGGAGGTTGCAAACTTTCAGTAGACTCCGGAGTCCCAGCATAGTTCCATCAGACAGATTCTGCCACTTAGCTGTCTAGGTGGGGAGACAGATGTGTGGGGCTTCCTCCTCTACCATCTTCCTGGAGTGCTCTCCCCTAGAGATTATAATTTATATCTTTGATTTATCACTCTGTTGTAAACTGGGTGCTTTTACCTTCTTGAAGGGCAGTGCAACACCCATAGAATGCTTACCTCCACCTCCGCTTTGCTCCCTTTGTGCCTTTGTTGTTTCGTATTCTAATTCTTACATACATGGGTTCCTGTAAGAAACTATTATCTTACAGTTATTTCATTTGGATTTATTCACATATTGATCATTGACCATTTTGTTGTTCTTTATTCCTTTGTGTACCTGCTGAGTTTCTATCTGGGTTGGTTGGTTTGTTCGTTTGTTTTTTTGCGCCTGAAGACTATCTTTTGTTATTTCTTTCAGTGTAGGCCTGCTTGTGATGAGTCTGTCTGAAACTTTTTATTTCAAGTTTATCCTTGTAGGTTATTTTTATCAGGTATAGAATTCTAGGTTGTGCTCTTTTCCTTTTAGCGCTTTGGAAGCCGTGTTGCGTGTGTTTCCTGTCCTTTTCCGCGGTAGGGTAACTGTCAGTGTCACCGTACCCGTCCTGTTTCCTGGGCTGTTTTAATTGTTTGCTCTGGGGGCGCCTGGGGGGCTCAGTAGGCTAAGCCTCCGACTCCGGGTCAGGTCATGATCTCACGGTTCGTGGGTTCGAGCCCCGCGTCGGGCTCTGTGCTGACAGCTCGGAGCCTGGAGCCTGCTTCGGATTCTGTGTCTCCCTCTCTCTCTGCCCCTCCCCCACTCATGCTCTGTCTCTCTCTGTCTCAATAATAAATAAAACATTAAAAAAATTGTTTGCTCTTTTAGCTATTTTATTGTGGTGTTCCTAGGTATGAAGTTTATCATCTTTCCTTCTTTGTTTCTTAAAGTTTAGTCTACTTAGGATTCTTAGAGCTTCTTGAACCTTAACCATGGCTTACTGTCTTTGTTAATTTTAGACAGCTCTCAGTCATTTTTCTGTACTGCTTCTGTTCCAGTCTCTTTTGCCTTTCTTTCTGGAATTTTAGTTTCATATATGTCCTGCATCTCTGTCTCCTAGCCTCTAAGTCTGTGTTTTCCAAATTTTTCCTTCCTGGGCTTCATTTGAGGTCTTTTATTCTAACTTGTCTTTCTCCTTTCATCTGTCTATCTTCTTTTAAATGATCCATTGAGTTCTTAGTTTCAGTTGTATATCCTTTTTAGTTTTGGAGCCTCCATTTGGTTCTTTTTTTACAGTTTCTAGTTCTGTGCTAATATTGTAAATCTTGTCTTTAAAGTCCTGGAATATTGGAAATGTATAGTTGACTCTTGAACAACATGGGTGTGAACTGTGCAGGTCCACTTATATGTGGATTTTTTACAGTACAGTAAATGTGTTTTCTTTTCCTTATGACTTTCTTAATATCTTTTTCAAGTTTCTGTTGTGAGAATACAGTATATAATGCGTATAATCTAGAAAATATGTGCTAATTATGTTATCAGTAAGGCTCAGTCAACAGTAGGCTATTAGGTTTTGGCGAGTCAAAAGTTATACATAGATTTTTAAAAATGTTTGTTTATTTTGAGAGAGCGCAAGAACATGTGAGCGGGGAAGGGGCAGAGAGAGAGAGGGGGGGAGAGAATCTCAAGCAGGCGCTGTGCTGTCAGCACGGAGCTCAGCGTAGGGCCCAATCCCTCAAACCGTCAGGTCATGACCTGAGGCATAGTCATGAGTTGGCTGCTCCACCAGCTGAGCCGCCTGGGCGCCGTCTGTGTGTGGATAGTTGACTGCTCGGGGGTCCGTATCCCCCCCACCACAGCTGCAGTGCTCACGTGTCAGTGGTAGGTATTGTTAAATCTGGTAACTCATGTCTGGAATGCTTGTGGTCTATTTTTGTTTTATATTTTTTCTGTCTTGTGTTCATGTTGTATTGTTTACTCATGTGCCTGATCACTTTTAATTGTGTATTTTATATCAAACTTGCAGCTGGGAAGTTGGTTATAAAAAAATTTTGAGGCCTAGGAAAGTATCTTCTAGGGAGGTTTTATTTATACTCACACTGTGGAATCCCCTTACTCCCAGTAGAAATTGCTCAGGGCTGACCCGAAGTCCTTTTGAGGGTCTGTCTACTTCAGTTTTATTCTTGTTTTGTTTTGTTTTTTTTTTTTTTAGTTTATTTATTTTTGAAAGAGCGAGAGAAAGAGACAGAGCACGAGTTGGGGAGGGGCAGAGAGAGAGAGGGAGACACAGAATCCGAAACAGGCTCCAGGCTCCGAGCTGTCAGCACAGAGCTGACGCGGGGCTCAAACCCACCAACTGTGAAATCATGACCTGAGCGGAAGTCTGATGCCCAATCAACTGAGCCACTCAGGCGCCCCTACTTGAGTTTTATTCTTTACTTGCAGGGTACAGCCTTTCCGAATGTAATGAAATGAAATGGCCGTTCGCAGGCTGCTGCTCTTTCTCCCTCTCCCCATTGGCAGGACTTGAAGTCAGACCCGTTACCCTAACACCAAGGGCCTGCCAGATGCACGATTCAGTGGCTCAGCCTCTCAGTGCTCTCCTCTAGAATTGGCCAAGACCTCTGGGCGGGAAGAATGACCGCAGCGGCTGTACTTTCCTTCCTAGGCCTCAGTCTCTGCTATGTTCCAGCCCTATCTTGTTAGTTCGCTGATTCCTTCACGCAGATATTTTTAACATTTTGTTCAGCTTCTCGGATCATCCTTGGTGGGTCTGAGTTACTTAGTTTATTACTAGAATGGAAGTAGTTTCTACTTTTGTCACTTGCTACAGCACAGTGTCTGTAGTCTTTTGTGATTTTTGTACGCCTGGAGATAATTCGTCCCAGGGCAACTGCAAATAGCTTAACAACTATTGAACAATAGTGACACGATCCTTCAAATACTTTGGCTTCTTAGTTCCTTGACCTCTCTCCCATGTATCCTGTTCTCTACCCTACCTCGCCCACCCATTCTCTTCGATTATCAGTATGTGAAAAAACTGTCACCTCAATTTCAAACTTAGCGCTCTATCTCTTCCAGACTTTATAGCTCACACCTTTGACCATCCCATTTCCTGCGGTCTTCAGCCCCATCGTAAGTTTCAGTTCATTGTTTCTGCCCCATTTCCCCTGACCGCTCGCTTGTCTTTGTGGATCATAAATTCCGGTCATTACAGCATGTCCTCTACTCATATATTCTCTTGTTTTCCTCTCGTTTCATCAGTAATCGTGGCTAAGCCAGAATCTGTGTCTTAGCCTGGATTCCCTGGGAAAGATGGCGAGAGTGTATGTGTTGATGCTTTATTTGAAGTTAGAGTGAGGAGGGAGAGAAGAAGGTGAGGCAGAGAAGGAGGGAGAGCAAATACACAGTGGCGTGTTTCTAAGCTGTCACAGCTTCACGAGGACCTTAGCTGGTTGCTCAGCCATCCTGGGAATCTCTAGGGAATCCAGACACCTCCCAGAACATTCCCTGCCGGGGGGGCAGGCAGGTAGGTATAGGGGGACAGCTGAGAAATTTAACAGCCCTTTCACATCTCCTCTCTCTTAATGATCAGAGTTGCCCCATAGCATCTTAAGAAATTCTTTTTTCATGTTTATTTTTGAGAGAAAGTGCAAGCAGGGGAGGGGCAGAGAGAGGGGGACAGAGGATCCAAAATGGGCTCTGTGATGACAGCAGCGAGCCTGATGCGGGCTCAAACCCAGAAACTACGAGATCATGACCTGAGCCAAAATTGAATGCTCAACCGACTGAGCCTCCCAGGCGCCCCTGCTCCATAGGGTCTTAATTATTCTCTGCTTTCAGGTTGATTACTTGGCCGCTCCAGGCAACTCCTGGAGCAGCTGCTGAATCTGGTGTTGGAGCTGCTGTGGCTTCTGTCACAGAGCACACGGGATGGCTACCAAAGCTTAGCCTCTGTCAGCCCTGGGGGAGGTAGAGACAGGGGTGATGTTAGGAGAGAAGACATGGGTAGTGGGCTGAGGCTTATGATCACCTGCACCTTGCACGTTTTTGGCAGGCCTGGCAGGGCTGTTCCAGCTGGGAAGTAGAGCAGCAGGCAAGTCCAAGTGCGTTTGGGGGAGGGGGGCCTGGACTGTGTCTGCTAAGGCTTGTTTAATCCAGCTTTCGGATTATTCTTTTGCTTGTATCCATACAGCTAAATGTGGTTAGAGAAACCAGACTGATGATCTCATTTTAATATCATGAGCACCAAAATCTTGTTGGCCCATTACAGGTTATATTCCATTTTCCTACTCTAGTTACTCTTCTAGAGAGTATTTGAATATCTCACTTTAAATTTTCCATTTTTCCTTCCCCCTTTTTCCTTTATTTAACTGGGGAAAAGTTGAAGCAGTCAGAAGTGAACTTCCACAGGCTGTCATTCTCAACAGCATATCAACAGGCTGTTCTATCTCACTTGTTTAAAAAAATTTTTTTTGATAATTGTCTATATTCTGTTTTCCATTCTTTTCTCCTGTTCTCTTCTTGAACACATTTCTTTCAGGTTTTTGTCTCCACCGCTCCTCCAGAATTGCACATAATGTGACTGGCGACCTCCATGTTGCAAGATCTAATGGTCAGCTTGCAGTCCTCACCTTATTTACCCCAAGAGACCCAAGTAGCTCACTCCTGTTTGAAACCTGATTAGTTTAATGTTCTCCAGAGAAACAGAACCAATAGGATATATATTAAAGACATTTGTTATAAGGCGTTGGCTCACGTGACTGTGAAGGCGAGAAGTTCTTAGATCTGCCAGTCAGCAAGCTAGAGACGCAGGAGAGAGGATTGTATAAGTTCTAGTCTGAGTACAAAGGCCTGAGAGAGAACTGGGAGCCCGTGTCCCAGCTCAAGACGTTAGGCTGGAGAAGTTCCCTCCTCGCCTGGTTGTTAAATTCAGGCCTTTAACTGATTGGATGAGAGCCACCCACATTACGGAGGGCAATCTGCTTTACTCAGTTTACCTATTCAAATGTTAATCTCCTCCAGAAATATTCTCACAGACACGCCCAGAATAATGTTTGATCAACATCTGGTACCCCGTGGCCTGGTTGAGTTGACATATAAAATCAACCATCAAAAAACCAGTTTAACCCATGGGAATCCCGGTCCCCGTCACCGCTGACCTCGGCTCCCAGCTGCTCTTTTCTGTCCTCCACTCTGGTCACGGTGCCTACCTTCTCTTCCTTGACCATTGCCAGATGTGTTCCTGCCCTTAGGGTCTCTGCACTCATTTTTCGTCTGCCTCCAGTGCTTTCTCCTTGCTTCTCTACCTCTCCCCTTATCCTTAATCCATATATTCCTGGTCTTCTTTCTTTCCCTCTGCATTGAAATGTCACACTCTCACTGAGGCTTTTCCTGGTCAATCCATCGAAACACTTCAGCTGTTTCCCGGGTACTTCCTGTTCTTCCTTGCTTTATTTTTCCCTCATTCACTCTTATCATTATCTAACATACTTCCTGTTTATCTTAGTTCTTGTCTGACTCCTCCAACCAGAAGGTAAGCTCTGTGAGGTGAGGGCCCAGCTTCTAGAATAGCGCCTGGCGCAAGTGTGTCTCTCAGTAACAACTTCCTGTTTTTTTTTAAAAACACATGGACAGAAACTCTTTCCAGTAAGTTTACAAAATAGAGGTTTTTTAGCCTGAGCTCTCAGCAGCGAGCACCTTTATTGGCTCACAGACGCCTTTGCATATGTCTTTTATAGATACGCCTTTTATAGCCTAACTGTGGATGGGCTGACGTAATTCTGAAGGCACCACGCCAGGCTTTTCGACTCTTCCTTCTAGTTTGTGTGTGTGTGTGTGTGTGTGTGTGTGTGTGTGTGTGTGTGTGTGTGTGTGTGAGAACCAGCTCCGTGCTGGAGAGCTTTACAAATAACCTTACTTAATTCTTGGAACAGTCCTGCCGCACAGGGGTGTCAGCCCCATTGTGCAGAGAGAGAGGCGGATTTAGAAAGCTTGAACAACTTGCCTGAGGTCTCAGCTCGTAAGTGGGAGAATCCGACTTGATCTAGTCCTGTATTCTTGACTGGTTTTGCGTTAGATGTTTTGTGTTGCGCAGGCACTTAGGAATGATGGCCAGGCCATTTAACCCCTTTCAGCCATGGTAGTGTTAAATACTCAGTGTCTGCTTAGCATATGCTCAGCACCAAGCAGCCATTCAAAGTTAGGAATCCTTGGGGTTCCTGGGGGACTGAGTTGGTTAAGCTCCCAACTTCGGCTCTGGTCATGATCTGGCGGTTCGAGGGTTCGAGCCCCGCGTGGGGCTCTGTGCTGACAGCTCGGAGCCTGGAGCTGCTTCCGATTCTGCGTCTCCCTCTCTCTCTGCCCCTCCCCGACTCGTGCTCTCTCTCTCTCTCTGTCTCTTCATCCCTCTCTCTGTGTCTCCCCCCCCCAAATAAATATTAAAAAAAATTAAAGAATTTTTCAAAGTTAGGAATCCTTTCTAAGATTAGTACAAAAATAACTAAACCACAAGCCTTTCTCAGCATTAGCCCTCCCAGGTCTTCTGAGGCTTAGTCCTCATATTAGGTTTCCGGACCTGAGGTACATACCGCGTCTATAAGATTCGAAGGGTAGTGGTGACTGCATCACAAAGGATCTTGCCCTTTCCAACTCAAGTTATTAATCCGCCCCATCCGCCTCTGGCGTATATTCCATCAGAAATTACAGGAGTCCCCTTCTCCTTCATGGAAACGTGTAAGAAACCACTCATATTTCCTGATTCTTGCTTCGTTGGATAGTTGTTCTGCTGGGCTTACTTGGACTGGGTCGTTTGGTTGCTCGGTGGTCTTGGTGTCATCTGGTGGCCTCACTAAGATGCTGGGACAGCTGGGCCTATTTTTGTCTCCATAGAGTCTCAGGGCCTGTCATTTTTCCAGCGGGAGATGGATGTAGTAGGATGGTCATATTTCTTACATAGTGGCTCAGGGCTCCCCAAAGCAAGCATTTCAAGAAGGAGGAAGCAGAAATTGCTAGTCCTTTGGAAGTGCAGGCCCGGAACTGGCACATCACCATTGCTGCCACGCCTCCTTGGGTAACAGGAGCCAGGGACCAGCTCAGAGTCGCTATGAGAGCTGCCTGCACGGGGTGGGGGGCAGGTTTACTGGGAGCAGACTGGCCCAGACTACTTTTGAGAGTGAGCAAGGGCCTATTAAAAATTATGCCAGGTTGACAGGTGTAAACTGGAACTGTCTAGAACTAATCTGGACATATGGTCATCATAGCCCTGCTTGTGCCATGGAGGAAGCAAGAGATAGTGTCACCCTGACTCTTTCCATGCGATTCTCCTAGTGTGAAAATAGGACCGTGTTCAGTATGCCGCACGTGTTTTATTTTTTATTTACTTTTATTTATATTTTTGAAAGGGGGGGAGGGAGGGATGGGCAGAGAGAGGGGGACAGGGGATCCACAGCAGTCCCTGTCCCAACAGCAGCAAGCTCAGTGTGGGGCTTGAACCCATGAATCGTGAGATTGTGACCTGAACTGAAGTCAGACCCCCAACCAACTGAGCCACCCAGGCACCCCATTTTTATTTTTAAAAAATGTTTATTTATTTATTTTGAGAGAGTACATGCACACGAGCCAGGGTGGGGCAGAGAGAGAGGAGAGAGAATCCCAAGCAGGCCTCCTGCTGTCAGTGTAGAGCCCGACGTGGGGCTCAATCTCATGACTGAGATCATGACCAGCATCTAATCGAGAGTCAGATGCTTAACTGACTGAACCACTCAGGCGCCTCTGCTGCCCATGTTTTAAGTTGAACATGACTTCTAAAGACAACCCAGTAACTTTGTTTTGGATGCTCAGTGACTATAGAATTACTTATGCGGTCTAACAGTGGAAGGGGAAACTGGTTTTGAACTTAGATGATTTTGTTTGTTGGTCTCCAGTGGGTGGCTTTCCAGAGATATTTTTCAAGATTAACTTTGGCCATGTGTCATTTTCACCTTACATAACTTGGAGTCCTCTCCTAAGATACAGCTTAGCTCCGTTCTGTAGTTAATCAGATGATCTCAGAGGTCTCTTCCAGCTCTAAAATTCTGTTTGAATCTTACATAAAGTTGTTACAAGTACCCAAACGACAATTGGAGAGCCATGATAATGGCCTTCATAATTCGGATGTGATCTGGGGCCAGGTGGGGATCCATAAAACCTTAATGCAGTTAAGTTGCTTTACTCTATACTGTGAAGAAAAGTTAGTTTGCAATCCAAAATGGAATTTGTTCTCAGTAGAATGTTAAGTCCTTTTTTTTTTTTTTAAGGTAGGCTCCATGCCCAGCATGGGGCTTGAACTCACAACCCTGATGTCAAGACCTGAGCCAAGATCTAGAGTCAGATGCTTAACTGACTGAGCCACCCAAACGCCCCTAGAATGTTAAGTCTTAAAGGTTGACTGTAAAAGATTATTCTAAAATTCAAAATCCCACTTCTCTATACAATAGATGGTAGATTTCTGAGGCATGCCTTTAAGATCTCGTTTTGATGTGCGATGCCTCCAGAATGTCACGTTTACATGTTTGTGCATGCGCACGTGGTTGTGCTTCCGGAATGTAGTAGGAGGGTCCATCTTGTCTTTCCTGAAGTTGTTCACCGGCGGGGGGGTGATGTCGTTCCTATGGAGCGTTTACCTGATGCACTTTTGTATTGTGCCCTGGTTGGTTGGTCGGGAGGGGTGAGTGAATATTCTTGACTTGAGTGTAGTATAATAATAGTCTCCTTATTAATCCTGACTACAGTGTATAAGAAACAAAACAAACCTCTCCAAACCAAGTTTCTGCAGATTTGAATAGTTGTGAGATCTCTTTTTGGCTAAACAAGTGACTAATGTGACTACAGTCAGATGAAGCTCTGGGCTTCTGTCATCGGGGAGCAGGGGTTCCCACCGACTCTGGGTGATGTAAACCAAGTAAATATTCTCTTATTTATCATGTCTTCTCCCCATAGCATGTTTTATATTACATTTTTCAGTGATGCAACAACTGTCACACTGGTGACATTTGTGATAGGGAAGCCTGACCTCAGATGTCGCCGTGTGTCTCCTTCTAGGGTAGGGGAGAAAGGCAGGTTGGTAAATCAGGATGACACGTAAACTTTTTCTTCGCAGTTGTTTGACAAGTTCTGGTATGTTGAGGTTTAGGGAAAATGTTTACTTTAAAGATGACTTTGGTACAGATAATGTTTATATAAAAACTATTAAATAGGGAAAGGTGTACCATTTATAGAGCACCTTTTACGTGTACTCATTTTTAGCTGTCTGGTGAAGAAGATCATGCCATGTCATACACGTGGGAGTGAAGAGTGACTTGTGCAGGGCTGGATGCAATTGTCAAGCTTGCATTTGATCTCAGATTTGTTTGACTTTAAAATTCTTGTGGTCCATCCCCAACCCCTATTTTGGTAATTTATGCAAAAGTTCTTCCCTGGTCCTTCCTGACTCCCCTGTCTGTATTTTATCCTCCACCAAATACATAGATCCAGCCTCCCTTCATGTTTTTCATATGCCTATTTCTTACATTGTTGTAAACGTGGAAAATACTGGATTTTTTGCCCTGGGACCTGCGAACCCTTGGGAGTTGTGGTTGTTGTTGTTGTTGTTGTTGTTGTTGTTGTTGCCGTGGGGTGTGTGTGTGTGTGTGTGTGTGTGTATGTGTGTAATATCAGGATCCATGGCTTCATAAATTCTCAATGCTTTCTGACTCAGAAAGCCAGCCTCAGGAGCCACTACTTTATGCCATTAATATTTTCCAGTACTATTGTTGAATGAATTAATATACATCAAGTGCTTAGAGTAGGACCTTACAAGAGGTAAAGTCACTATTAGTATTGTTATCAAGTTTCCTGTGTGCATGGTCTTCAAAACGTTTTAGTACTTGGATAGTAGCCTATGCAATCGCATGTTACCAGACAGACCAGCTCCTTATTGTTGTCAATCTTTGGGTTCAAAATTTACTTTTCTTTCTTTTATTTTGTTTTAGGTTTTGGAAGGCAATGTATTTATTATTTTTTAAATATTTAGTTTTGAGAGAGAGAGAGAGACAGAGTGTGAGCAGAGGAGGGGGTGGAGAGAAAGGGAGACACAAAATCCAAAGCAGGCTCTAGACTCTGAGCTGTCAGCACAGAGCCCGACGCGGGGCTCAGACCCATGAACTGTGAGATCATGACCTGAGCCGAAGTTGGCTGCTTAGCTGATTGTGTCACCCAGGCGCCCCAGGAAGACAATTTGTTGAGGTTTTTTTTTTTTTAAAGTGTATTTATTTTGGGGCACCTGGGTGGCTCATTCAGTTGAACATCTGACTTCAGCTCAGGTCATGATTTCACAATTCGTGAGTTTGAGCCCCCATCGGGCTCTGTGCTGTCAGTGCTGTCTGAACCCCTGTCCACCTCTCTCCTGCTCCCCTGCTCACATTCCCTTTCTCTCTCAAAAAAAACAAAAAACAAAAAAACAACAACACCACAACATTACAAGTTTATTTGCGAGAGAGAGAGAGAGGGAAGATGCACACATGTCGGGGAAGAGGCAGAGGGAGAGGGAAAGAGAATCTCAAGCAGGCTCTGTGCTGTCAGTGCAGAGCGTGTGGCGGGGCTCCATCTCACAAACTGTGGGATCATGACCCGTGTCGAAATCAAGAGTTGGATGCTTAACTGACTGAGCCACCCAGTCACCCCCAAAATTTACGTTTCTTAGGGATATGGTCAAAATGGGTGAAGGGAGGAGTGGGTACAGGCTTCCAGTTAGGGCATGAATAAGTACTGGGGCTGAAAGGTACAGCATAAGGAATATCATGGTGTTGTAAGAGCGTCGTGTGGTGACAAATGGGAGCCATGCCTGTAGGGAGCACAGTGTAACCCACAGAGTGTGGCTGTGGAGCCGTGTGTTGCACATGTGACACGAAGGACACTGCATGTCAGCTATACTTGGAATAAAAAGTCCTCTTTACCAGATCATAACAAAAAAGGTTTTTTCCCCCATTTATAAGCAATTTGAGATGAATCTTCACGTATTTATAACAGTTCCCTATAATTTGGATTATTTCTGAAGATTCCCCAAAGTGAAATTACTGGGTCAAAATGTATGAACGTTTTGAAGATTTTAGATGTTGCCAGATTGCTTTCCAGAAGGCGTATGCTGATGTCGGCCGGCAGTGCATTGCAGTCTGCATCGCTGTGTGATCCAGCGCGCAGTAAACAAACAGATACATTTAATAAGGAGAAGATTGCCTTGTTTCATAAGTATTTTCCAGTGTCCAGACAGGTGGAACATTTCCTGTGTCCTGTTTTGTTGTGAATTGTCTTTACGTCTTTTTGCCATTGAATAGGGTTTTTATGTCTTTCTTATTAGAGATACACTTAGTCACCTGTTACAACTAGGTATTCTGAGAATGCTGCCTTTTTTAAAAAGTTATTTATTTATGTTTATTTTTTTGAGAGCAAGCGAGCGCATGCGCAAGCAGGGGTGGGGGAACAGAGGGAGACAGAGACATAGAATCCGAAGCAGCTCCAGGCCCTGAGCTGTCTCCACAAAGCCCGATGTGGGGTTCGAACCCATGGACTGCGGGATCATGACCTGAGCTGAAGTCGATGCTTAACCAACTGAGCCACCCAGGCGCCCCTTATATTATTTATAATATAAAATAATTGTCTCCTCCACAATTTGGATTATGTACTTCTTTTACTTCAAATGTCAGTACTCAGTACTCAAAAAAATGTTGGTTTAGAAAACCATTGAAAATGTTTAACTTTCCCCAGATTACAGGTTTAAAATGTAGAATTCGTTTCAACCTTGTGTTGAAGCCAGTGTGATAAATTTGCTACATCAGAAAGAGCTATGTACCTACCAGTCCTGGGAATAGCACACAAATAGCCCAAAGTCATTATCAACTGATGCAGACGCTGTTGCTGAAGCCTTATTTACAGTTGTGTTCGGGAACACTGGGTAAGGGCAGGCTTAAGGAGGGAGAGTCTTTTTGTTTTCTTTTTTTAACGCTTTCATTTTTATGTTTGAGAGAGAGAGAGAGAGAGAGAGGGAGGGAGGGAGAAGTGGGGGAGGGGCAGAGAGAAGGGGATAGAGGATCCAAAGCAGGCTTTGAGCTGACACCAGCAAACCCAGTGTGGGATTCGAACTCACAAACCATGAGATCATGTCCTGAGCCGAAGTTGGACACTCAACCGACTGAGCCACCCAGATGCCCCAAGGAGGGAGATTCTGTTTGGAACCAGCAAGGAACCGAGAGGTGTTTGTTTGTTTGGTTTTAAGTAATCTCTACACCTGTCCTTTGGCTTGAACTCATGACCCCAAGAGGACCCCAAGATCACGCTCCCCCGACTGGGCCCGCCATGAGCCCCTGGAGAGGTGGATTTTAATGGGAAAGGTACTAGGCATTATTCCTACCTTCATGGTATTGTTTTCTGTCCATGTTTTAAACACAGTTCTCCTGGGATTCTTTTCTTGATTTGTACGGCTGCCACCGTAGTGCTCATGACTGTATCCATGGGAACACAAGGAGGATGACATGAGGTTTTAACTTGTTGCTAAGCAGATCTAGCTTGGAACATATTAAAATTTTCTGATTAAAAGGTGTTTGAGTGTTTTACCTTCTGTGGGGGAAGGTAACCAAACAGGGCAGTTTGGAATTACAACTGTGAAATTGTATAAACCCTTTTAGTAGAAAGGACTGGTTGTGTTTTTAATTAATTCAATATTTGAAATGGAAGAGAGTTGGTTGAAATAACTCATTGTGTTCTGTAAGCTTGGCCTCTTAAGCTTAAAAGGTCAGTATTCAGGTGTGTGTGGACTACCTGTGAGCCCCTGATCCACCCTACGAGTGTACATAAAATCCCAGAATGACAACAGATATTTTAGGTGGCTCTTCTGACCCTGAAAAACTTGGGGGGGGTCTAACCATGGAAGCCTCATGGAGATTGAGATACTGGTCTCTTATTTTGGTTGACATTTTAATTAAAAAAAAAAAACTTAATAGGTAGTGTGTCATTGGTGTAAAATAACTAACTTTCAAAAAGATATACAGTAAAACACAATTGGTCTTTCACCTACATCCTCCAAGTGACTCAGTTCCCCAGAGGCTACCATGCTTATTAACTCCTCGTCTCATTATAATTTAAAGAATTATTTGAGTAGTTATTTAGTAATAGTAGATAACAGGGGCATCTGGGTGGCTCAGTCGGTTGAGCGTCCAACTCTTGATTTTGGCTCACGTCACGATCTCACCATCCTGAGATTGAGCCCCATGTCCGGCTCTGCATAACAGCACGGAGCCTGCTTGGGATTCTCTCTCTCTGCCCCTCCCCTGCTCATGTGCTCGCATTCTCTCTCAAAAATAAACATTAAAAAAATTTTTTTATGCATTTCTATGGACCAGCCACTGTGATAGGTGTATTACAGGACAGTCTTAGGAAGTAGTTCATTGTAACTCAGTTAAACTTAACTCCCCCACAATAAATCTAGTTACCATCTGTCGTCATAAAACAGAACAAAACTCAATTAACTCAATTTTACAGATAAGGAAACTGAGGCTTAGAGAAGCTAAACAACTTGCACAAGATTTAACATTCCTTACTCACTAGGTTGCATGCTCCGAGAAAGGAGGCTCCACGCTTTAGTTCTGCCTTACTCCCTGCACAGAGCATCGTCGTGATGGGGTTCAGGCAGTGTGTCAAGTGTAGTATGAAGACCAGTTTTACAAAGAAGATGGTCGTGTCTTCATTTAGTAGCTTTGAACTTGTTTGGCTGTGACTCAAACTTCTCTTTGTAGAGAAGTCACGTGGAGTATTGGAGCAGCACTGTATCTGTGTATTTATTAAGGGAACCTTATATTTTTGGGCTTCATGTTGGGAACATTTGAGAGAACCTCTCGTGATCTGAGAAGGTCCCGGCTTGGAGGTAAGGGTGGTTAACACGGGGATGGGGTTCATTGTGACTCTGTTCCTTTTGGGTCTGTTGGGTTCTTACTCCTTTTCCTACACTCCTGCTGCGACTGTGTCTTGGCACTGTGTCTTTTCAGTTTCTTGATGTCAGCGAAGGAAGAAGTAGGAATTGAAGGGATCGCATCGAAGGAAGAAATTCTTTTGTTAAATGTCAGTATTGATGAGCGTCTGTGATCTTGAAAACCTGTGTTGAGTATTAGTTGTGTGTAGTGCCTCCACCTTCTTACCTTTGAATAAAAGAAAACAGAAGTTTAGAGCTGGATAGCATTACTGAGATTATTTAGCAAGAGGAATGCAAGGGACACTTCAGTCCCGTAGATAATTGTTGAGTTACTTTCTTCATTTGTTAAGTGGGCTTAATTACCTCCCAGGGTTGACACTGAGGATTATAAAAGCCACATTTACACATCTTTTTGTGATAAGTTCTTCACTTCCTTGGACTCCTTTGTGAGTGTGCTGAGGTAACCACACACAACAGTCTCAGAAACCCTGATGCTTAACGGAGGAGACCTTTAGAGGCATCTTTGTAAAAGTCTTGGGCTGATGATTTAATGGCGATACTCATAGTTACACTTGCTGGGCACTTAGTACGTGCTAGCGTGCATGGTGTGGGGAGAAAGTATTCTGAGACCTCATAGGAAGGATTGGAGTAGGGGAGGATGGAGTCAGGAAGGCCATTTGGAACAGTTGATAGTGTGGTAAGCTTGAGAGCGAAGGCTCGGCTAAGCATTAGCAATGGGATGGATTTGAGACGATGTGGACAAACCGCACTGGGCTGGCGCGGGGAGAGGGAGGTAACAAGATTGAGCTTTGATGCGCTGAGTATCATGGGGCACTGTAAACAGTCGAGCCGTCTGCAGAGGTCACTAATGTCTCGGGAACTGAAGAAACCGGATAGTGTGGAGTACATACCTTGGCAGAAGTGAGGAAGCCGAGCCCAGAAGGAGAGGTGGTGACACCAGTAAGCGGCTTTGCTGCTGCAGAAGCCCGGGGAAGCCTGCGGAGGGCGAGTACCTGGTGTCTCCGGAGGCCCAGGCCCGGTGTGGGTGAACTGGGGTAAACCGGAGCGCGCGGGAAGTTCTCAGGTCCTTGGGTTCGGGAACCGCCCCCCTCATATGCCGGCAGAGTTGGAAGCAGAGGGCCACTAGATGTGAAGAGGGAGGGAAGGGCGGGACTGGACGTGGGAGTGGGGGAAGGTGCGCGGGTTAGGTGAAAGCCCAGAACGCCCGCCAGTTCTCGCAGCCTAGCTCGTACCCTCTAGGCAGCAGGTTAGAAGATTCTTCTTTGGGAGAAAAGTGGTCCAGATCTAAATGTCAGCAGTCTTGCCAGTTGTCACCCTGTATTCAAGTTACTGTTGCCACTAGTGTTGCTTTAAAACTTCACCATTGTAAGTTGTCACGGTTTCTGGTGGTCAGGATTTAGGAAAGTTCAGCGGGGCGGTTCTCCTCAGGTCCTTGTCACGTGGTGGCTGAAGCAGAATGGGCTGGGCACACCTCTTTTTTCACGTTTCACGTAGCTTCCATCTCTTGATAGCAGTTGAATCCAAGTCAGGTTGTAGGGGCGCCTGGCGGGCTCAGTTGTTAGAGCATCTGACACTTGATCACAGGGTTGTGAGTTTGAGCCCCACGTTGGGTGTAGAGGCAGCCCCTGAGATCCTTGGAAGGCCCCTGGTCTGTTTGAAATGCCAGTTGAAACCTTCTCGGATCTTTTTGAGGTTTTAGAAAAGTTTTTCTTTTTTTAAATTTTTAAATTTTTAAATTTATTAATTTACATCCAAATTAGCATATTGTGCAACAGTGATTTCAGGAGTAGATGCCAGTGATCTGTCCCCTCTGTAAACCCCCAGTGCTCATCCCAGCAAGTGTCGTCCTCAGTGCCCCTTCCCCATTCAGCCCCTCCCCCCTCCCCCAGCCCCTCCAGCAACCCTCAGTTTGTTCTCTGTATTTAGGAGTCTCATGTGTTTTGTCTCCCTCCTTGTTTTTATATTGTTTTTGCTTCCCTTCCCTTATGTTCATGTTTTGTATCTTAAATTCCTCATATGAGTGAAGTCCTCTGATATTTGTCTTTCCCTGACTAATTTCACTTAGCATATTACCCTCCAGTTCCATCCACGTAGTTGCAAATGGCAAAATTTCATTTCTTTTTTCATTGCTGAGTACTACTCCGTTGTGTATACACACCACATCTTCTTTATCCATTCATCCGTTGATGGACATTTGGGCTCGCTCCATACTTCGGCTATTGTCGATGGTGCTGCTATAAACACGGGGGTGCATGTGTCCCTTCGAAACAGCACCCCTGTATTCCTTGGATAAAT
>CM053560.1:2007944-2255553 GCA_028646485.1 Cryptoprocta ferox | reverse complement strand
TTCTTTATAGATTTTGGATACCAACCCTTTACCTGATATATCATTTGCAAATATCTTCTCCCATTCCGTGGGTTGCCTTTTAGTTTTGCTGATTGTTTCCTTTGCTGTGCAGAAGCTTTTTATTTTGATGAGGTCTCAGTAGTTCGTTTTTGCTTTTGATTCCCTTGCCTCTGGAGACGTGTTGAGTAAGAAGTTGCTGCGGCCAAGGTCAGAGCGGTTTTTGCCTGCTTTTTCCTCGAGGATTTTGATGGCTTCCCCTCTTATGTTTAGGTCTTTGACCCATTTTGAGTTTATTTTTGTGTGTGGTGTAAGGAAGTGGTCCAGTTTCCTTTTTCTACATGTTGCTGTCCAGTTTTCCCAGCACTACTTGCTGAAGAGACTGTCTTTATTCCATTGGATACTCTTTCCTGCTTTGTCAAAGATTAGTTGACCATACATTTGTGGGCCCATTTCTGGGTTCTCTATTCTGTTCCATTGATCTGAGTGTCTGTTTTTGTGCCAGTACCGTACGGTCTTGATGATGACAGCTTTGTAGTACAGCTCCAAGTCCGGGATTGTGATGCCTCCAGCTTTGGTTTTCTTCTTCAGGATTGCTTTGGCTCTTCGGGGTCTTTTCTGGTTCCATACAAATTTTAGGGTTGTTTGTTCTAGCTCTGTGAAGAATGCTGGTGGTATTTTGATAGAGATTGCTTTAAAAACCGTTTTCAAGTATAACCTGGATTTGATCTTTCAACCTATAGCCATTTCTTCTTTTGAGAATTGTTTTGCCTTTAGGAAGGCTGGAGATGAGAAATAGTTGTATTTTTGATCCCAGTAAATCCTGATGCCTTTATTTTTAACAATTTGTTTTCCACAGCCCCTCCTTCTCTCCCCTCACATTGTCTTAGGCAGTGTCAAGAAGCTGGGTGGCACCCACAGTATTTCCCCTGGAAATCTCAGGTGGATCGGTGAGTTTGTTGGGTGCACTTCCTGTTTTCCACCACTGCGTTAACAAGGGTCCCCTCTTCTCAATGTACAGTCATGTTTTTCTTCCTTTTCACCAAACCTTTACTGCTAGTCTCCTTGTTGAGGCCACAGTGTGGGCCTTCTCTCATGGCCTCCTCAAGGCCTTCCGGTTTGTCATTGCCACCAGGAAGCCAGTGGCACCATGTGCTTTAGGCTTTTGTTATAGCAGCATCTCACTTCCAGGTGCCAAAATCTGTCTACCTATTCTTGCTGCCTAAATATGATGACACCCCCCCACCCCCAACCAAGTAAGTAACTGACTAGAATAAGTTCATGGTTTCTCTGGGGCAAGAAGTTGAGGGTGGCTGGACTGGGTGGTCTGGCCCAGGTCACTTGGGCAGTCGCAGTCAGTTAGGTGTGTGTGGGGGGCGCTGGAGGAGCAGTGGGCAAGGGGCACATGAGGCGGGGGGTGAGGGGGCGGGGGTGGGGCTTCTCCCTCTCCCGGTGGTCTCAGGGCCTCTCTGTGAGGTTTCTGTGGGGGCACCCGTTTGTGCTGCTGCTTCAGGGTGCTCCGGTTGCTTCCCTGGGCACTCATTGGCCAAAGATACGTGTCTCACAGAATGTTTCATCTCTTTTGACTTAGTCTTGGAAGTCATATCACGTCACTTCTGCTACAGTCACAAATTTGCCCAAGTTCAAGGGGAAGAGAACTTAGACAAACCTCACCTCTTGAAGGCAAGTGGTTCAGTTGGCTGCGCTGTAAGAAGATCATGTGAGAGGGGAGATAATGTGGTCAACTTTAGAAAACACAATCTGCCACGGCCCTTAGTGAAACAGTTAGAGCCCCGAGTGATCCCGCTGCAGGCAAGTCTTGCCACTTAATAAGCTCCATCTGCGCACATGAACTTAAAGCCTGCTTTTCAGTTAATACTTCCTTCTTTCAGGGATCTTCATACACATGAAAAAAGCCTCTTAACAATCTAACACAAACAGATAAAAGGAAACTAAAGGAACAGGAGATGCAGGTTGCAGAAGGAAAGTTCAAACTTTATTATTTTTATTTATTTTTTTAAGATTTATTTATTTTGAGAGAGACAGAGAGACAGAGAGACAGAGAGTGAGCAGGGGAGGGGCAGACAGAAAGGGAGACACAGAATCTGAAGCAGCCTCAGGCTCGGAGCTGTCAGCACAGAGCCCGACGCAGGGCTCGAACCCATGAGCGAGATCATGACCTGAGCTGAAGTCAGACGCTCAACCGACTGAGCCAGCCAGGCGCCCCTCAAACTTTAAAAACAAGAGGCTTGGGGGGCCTGGGTGGCTCAGTAGGTTGAGCATCTGACTCTGGCTCGGGTCATGGTCTCGCAGCTCGTGAGTTCGAGCCCCGCATCAGGCTCTGTGCTGACAGCTCGGAGCCTGGAACCTGCTTCAGATTCTGTGTCTCCCTCTCTCTCTGCCCCTCCTCCCCTCATGCTCTCTCTCTGTCTCTCTGTCTTTCTCTCAAAATATTAATTAAAATATTTAAAGAATACTTGGAAAGTAATTTTTTAAAAAATAAATAAAATAAAAACAAAAGAGTTAAAGAACTAAAAGATGGTATAATATTCATGATACAAAAATAGGGTGGGGTAAAATAAGCAACCATTCAGAAGACAAGAAGAAACTCTTGGAAATGAGGATGGCAGGGAAAATTTTCAGTAGGAAACGGAGGAAATCTAGAAAGTAGTAGGCAAAGACAGAGGAACAAGAGACTGGACAATGCCAGGGCCTTGATTGGATCCTTGACTGACAGATATTTAAGGTGGGAGGAGGAAGTGTGGAAATGTGACTATGGACTGTGTATTAAGTGAAAATGAATTAATATTAATTTTTCCAAAGCATGATAATGGCACTTTGTTTATGTAGCAGAATGTCCTTATTCCTAGGAGATACACACTGAAGGAGTTAAGTGTTACTGTGTCTGCATTTTTCAAATTGTTGTGTGTATGTGTGTGTATAGAGAGAGGGCAGGCACAAGAGAGAGATAATTAAAGCTATTATGGCATAATGTTAATAATTAATGATGAATACAAAACAAAACAGAAAGGAGTATATCAGAGTTAATGGATGGGTTCAGGAGATCCAACCTCTGAATTACTAGGTGTTCTAGAGAAAAGCAAAAAAGAAAATGGAGAAGGAACAGTGATTAACATTTAAACATTTTCTAGGACCAAAGGTCATAAATCTCTGGATTGAACAGCTCCACTGAGTGCCTGGGACAGGACAAAAAAGAAAATATAAATTGGTACATCACCATGAGATTTCAGACCAGTGAGAATAGAGAGGATCCCAGAATATTCCAGAGGGAACATATCAGGTTATAACAGTGGATTGAGAATCCGCATGACACCGTAATGTAGGTGGCTGTGGAAGGGCACCTTCAGACACCAGGGGTGTTTCTTCCCATCTAGGGTTCTGCTAAACTAGGTATGTGAAGTGTGGGAACAGAGATGTTTTTTCGGACAAGTCAGTCTTTTTTTCCCCCCTGAAAAGGGGGAGGCTCTCAAACCGTCCCCCTCTCTATATGTACTGCCTTTCTGGGGACTCCCTGAGAATAAGTGTAGACATGATCCTTTATTTATTTTTTTTTTTTTTAAGTAGGCTCTTTGCCCATTGTGGGCTCAAACTCATGACCCTGAGATCAGGAGTTGCACACCTTAAGACTGAGCCAGCCAGGCACCCTGAAGCTTTTATTTTTAAGTAATCTCTACACCCAGTGTGGGTCTCGAACTTACGAGCCTGAGATTAGAGCCACTTGCTCTACTGACTGAGCCAGCCAGGCGCCCTGAGGGCTTTAAAAATCTTTTAATAACAGCTTTATTGAAGTATAAATCATATATGTTCATTTGAAGTGTACAATTAAGTGATTTTAACATATATACAGAGTTGCGCATCCATTACTATATCTGTTTTAGAATGTTTTCATCCAAAAAGAAACCCCATACCTACTGGTAGTCACTCCCCGTGTTTCCCAACACCCAGCCCTAGGCAATCACCAGTCTACTTTCTGTGTTTGGATTTGCTTATTCACATTACGTATAACGAGGTCATATCACATGTGATCCTGTGTTACTGGCTTTCTTCACTTAGTACTTTTTAGGTTCACCCATGTATGTTTCAGTCCTTCAGTTCTTCTTTATTGGTAGATAATTCTAGTGTATGGATATACCACATTTATCGGCTCATCAGTGGGTACACATTTGTGTGGTTTCTCCTTTTTTTTTTTTTTTTTTTTTGAGTTTATTTATTTATTTTGAGAGGGCGGGGAGAGTGTGTGAGCAGGGGAAATCCCAAGCAGGCTCTGTGTTGTTAGTGCGGAGCCCGATGTGGGGCTCAATCTCACAAATCGTGAAATCATGACCTGAGCCGAAACCAAGAGTTGGACGCTTAACCAGCTGAGCCCCACCCCGCCCCAGGCGCCCCTGTCTAGGCTGGTTGTATATGAAGGCAGTAAAGAAAGAAAGAAGAGAGAGCTTGAAGAATCATAGTAACCAGCAAAGTTTAATGACTAAGATTAGTCTATTATTCAGTCAGTGTATTAAGTTTCAGGGGGAAGCGAGAAAAAAAAAAACACAAATTTTACAAACCTTACCATAGCCACTTAAAACAAAACAGCATTTCTTTGGATAGTTGGAAAGGGCGGTCAGACTTCAAAGCGTGGTGGACAAGACTGTGCCCTTTCATTTGTCTATCAAATGAACTGTAGAGGGCACGTCCACTTCTCTAATTTTACAGATGGGCAAACTGAGTCCTGAGTACTTTTTGAAATTTCTGTGTTTTTGCAAGTGATTGGTTATTCTGTAGCTGTTGTATAGGAAGAAATAGTCCTGGGGTGACTGGGCTCTGTTTGTCCTCGTTGAGGTTGTGGATTCCTTACAGCCAAGTTAGGAACGGCTTCCCTGAGGTGTTTTAACATCATGGGACTCACTTCAGAGCTGTCAGTCCCAGTCATGGAATGTTGGATGCTTTGCCCTTGCACTGAATAGTTTCGTTATCTTCTCAGTAGTAATTGCTGTATTAGGCATTGAGACTCAAACTCATAATGGAATCCAGATATCTTTTTTTTTTTTTTTTTTGAGAGAGAGTGTGTGCACAGGGAGGAGGGGCAAGGGGGGGAGCGAGCGAGAGTGAGAGAGCAAGAGAGAGAGAATCTTAAGCAGTCTTCACGCTCAGCTGGGAGATATCCAGATACTTTTTTTTTTTTTAGTTTTTTAAAATGTTTATTAATTTTTGAGAGAGAGGCAGAATGTGCACAGGGGAGGGGTAGAGAGAGAGGGAGACACAGAATCGGAAGCAGCTCCAGGCTCTGAGCTGGCAGCACAGAGCCCGACGTGGGGCTAGAACCCACGAACCGTGAGATCATGACCTGAGCCGAAGTTGGATGCTCAACCAGTTGAGCCACTCAGGCGCCCAGGAGATACCCAGATATCTTAATGAGAATGCTCTCATTTTTATTTTTTTAAAGTTAATTCCTGGGGCGCCTGGGTGGCTCAGTCAGTGAATTGTTCAGCTCTTGAGGTAGTTCATCCAACTCTTGATTTTGGCTTGGGTCATGATCTCCGGGTCGTGGGATCGAGCCTTGTGTTGAGCTCTGTGCTGAGTGCGAAGCCTGCTTGAGATTCTCTCTTTCTCTTTTTCTGTCTCTCCCTCTCTCTCTGGCCCTCTCCCCCGATTGTGTTCTCTCTCTCTCAGCTGCTGGCAGCTGATGGAACTATCATTGTTGCACAATGAATTGACGTGGTTGGTTAGAATAATTTGATGGCAAATTTTGAATATTGCTATTAATGAGGGGAGACTGGGGTGGATAGAAGTAGTTGATATGAGTCAGCATACTTGTGAAAAAATGGGTTCCCTAATTATTTAGAAAGCTGCACGCCTCTGACTTCTTGCGGCTGAGTGTTGCCTGAGTTGTGTCAGTAGACCTTTTAAAAAACTTACACTGGAGATCGTTATGCTGAGTCGGCGGGAATAAGTAGGAATTGCTAGGTCTGCTTTAGATGAAAGCATTGTAACCAGACTCTTAAAAACATCCTTGTGATTGAATCTAGTTTTCATGTCTGGATCGATTATTTTAAGCTCTTATATGTACCAGGACCTTTGCTACTGTTTAAAATGCTGTTTTATTTCATCTCTGTAAGGAAGGGCTTGTGTCCTCCATTTTTACAGGAGAGAAAACTGAGGCCTGGGGACATTAGAGAAGTCTCTTCTGGTCTAGGCAGGGCTGGGACGTCATTCTGGTACACCAGACTGCTCTCACCCAGGTGAACGTCAGGTGCGCTGTTAATGACCAGCTGTCCATTTACCTGGACGGAAGGAGGGCTGCGGAGAAGGGAGTTACAGGCTCCCTCTCCCCTGCTCTGCCTCCTTTTGGCAGCGACCAGATCTCTCAGACCTTTGCCCGAGGGTTTTGTGGGATCGCACTGTCTGCTTCTTGCACACGTTAAGCTCGCCGGTCTGTGTGTTCCTCTGAACAGGTGGTGGTGTGCCATTCCTCCGCGTCTGTATTTAAATATTTGTGTGTAAGTATCTTGTGTCCTTTCATTGAGACCCTAATTTGGGTGAAAATTCTCCAAACTGTATTTTTCTCCCTAGCACATTCTGTCTTATTTATTTATTTATTTTAAAGTTTTATGTCTTTAAGCAATCTCTACACCCAAGGTGGGGCTGGAACTCACGACCCTGAGATCAAGAGTCATACACCCCTCCAACTGAGCCAGCCAGGCGCTCAGCATATTCTGTTTTTATTACCCAGAAGAACCTCCAGCTGAGATTTTTTTGATAGACACATTGCAGGCACCTACTTTAACATTTTCTGTCCTTCAGAGTTGACAAAAATATAATTATTGATACATAGTGAATGTACTTAGGATGCATAACTATGCACAGAAAATGGGAAGGGTGAGTGTCTGCAAGATTTCAGGGAAGCACGGAACACAAAGCTCTTGGGAAGTCGCTGCTGAATTTTATAGCGTTATTCCTTAATAATTCTTAAAAGGCTCATGTGACGTGTTTGTGACCGTCATGTACAATATGGATTCTGTTTTGGACACTTGGGTAAAGAGTAAGTAAAGAAGATTTAGTTCCCATTTGAGCCAGTCATGTAGTCGTTGAGTAATGCCTAATACTGGCTCTGGGGTGCCGACACCCCTCCTGTGGTGTGGGAGGCCTAGAGAGGAGGGTGTGTTCCCCGGCAGAGGGAGGTGAGCAAGACTGATCTGTGCGATTTATAATTGTTGGTCTCGATCATACCTCTTTGCCTGTGATTGACTTTTCCTCCCCTACCCCCACCTGGGGGTGGTATAAATATATTTTGGAAGCTGCCTGTGTGCTCTGGGGTAAAGAACCAGCACAGAGGGCAACCCCCCCATGCCCACCCACCTCACCGCTGTCTCTCCATAAGCCTGCCCCACACCCTCCTATCTCTTTTTAGCCTTTAGAACTAGGGTCAAGAGGGGTCTCCAGGGAGATGGGGGGGTCGCGTCAGGGCTAAGTGGCAGCAGCGGGAATGGCAGTGGTTGACTTAAAAACAAATTTACTGTGTATTTGAATAGGTAATACAGGTGTGTGGTACAAAATTAAAAGATGCAAAAGGCTCTGTACAATGAAAAGGAGACTCCTCCCGCGTTCTAAGCCTTCGTTTTCCCCTCCGTGGCGACCACCGTTTTCCCCAGTTTCTTCCGGATGTGTTGCCGCGGGTTCCAGAGGGGTGTCACAGCTGGTGTGCTTACAGTGTCAGGGAGCTTGCATGAGTCACACTCAGACATTATTTTCCTTCCGTGAAGCTCATTGGTATTCCTTCCTCTCAGTGCCTGCCCTGTGGCAGGTTTTGTAATTTGCTCTTTTCACTTTATCGTGACATTTTCCTATGTTTTTATGATTTTCCACTTTTTAAGAACTGGCTTTGGTATCTCTTTCAGGAGGTTGCAATGAATTCAAGCTAAGGTTTGTGAGCACTCCTGGCACATAATACTTACTCAGCAGGTATTTCCTTTTGTCTTGTCCTTTCTTTCCCTCCCACTGGTGGTGTGTGTTAAAAGAAAAAACAGGACGAAAGAGTATTTGTGGATTCTGAAATTAAGGTTAAGCTTGTGTGAGTTGTTTCTTGGTGAACTCCTTCATTTCAGTGGAAATAAATTATTTTCATTCTTTGAATTCACTTTGTTCATGTTATTTGAAAAAAAATAAAAGATTACTCAAGTCTCATCTTGTTTTTCTTCCCTTATAATTTCTTTATGTTGATTGTAGACCCAAACATACACAGAGTAGAGACTTGTGAAGAAGATTTTTCAAGATATCTTTGCAGAATGGTCCTCATCGTACTGATGGACGCCGATGTGTGTCTAGTCTCTGGATTTAGGTTTTCCTCTTGTGTTGTTTATGGTGGGTCCCCCTCTCTCTCTGCCTAGCTCGCATGCATGCTCGCTCTCTCTCAAATTAAAAGAAAAAAAGCTACAAACTGTAGTTTTGATGTTTTTCATATGTTTATGGCTCTAATTCTGGGAATTTTATTTTAATTAATTTAAAAATGTTTATTTTAGAGAGAGAGTGTGTGCATGAGCGAGGGAGGGGCCGAGAGAGAGGGAGACCGAGGATCCAAGGCAGACTCCACACATAGCCCGTTGTCGGGCTCAAACTCATGAACAGTGAGATCATGACCTGAGCTGAAGTTGGATGCTTAACCAACTGAGCCACCCAGGTGCCCCTAATTTTTTTATTTTAGAACGCGAGAGAGTGCATGCAAGCGGGTGAGAGGGGCAGAGAGAGGGAGAGAGAGAGGGGGGGAGAGAGTCAGTCCGTCCTAAGCAGACTCCACACATAGCGCACAGCCCAATGTGGGGTTCAATCCCACCACCCTGGGATCATGACGTGAACTGAAGTCAAGGGTTGGATGCTTCACTAGCCAAGTCACCCAAGAGCCCTAATTCTGGGAGTTCTTAGAATGTTACTTTCTCGGCAAGGGAGAAGCTACCAGTCAGTCCCCCCACCTTTCCTGAATGAGACCCCTCACTCAGTTTCCCCAGGTGTTAACATCTTACATCACCATTACGTTATGCAAATTAAGAAGCCAACATTGGTACATCGCTATTACTAACCAAGCTTCAGACTTTATTCTCATTTTACTATTTTTCCCAATAATATGCTTTTTCTGTTCTGGAATCTGATTCAGGCGACCACATCGCATGTCTCCTCTGGTCTGTGACAGTTTTTCAGTGTTTCTTGGTTTTTCATGATCTTGAGAGTTTGAGGCATTCTAGTCAGGCTTAGGTATTTTGTAGAATATCCCTCAACTTATCTGACCTTTTTCTTATGATTAGATTGAGATTATGGGTTTGGGGCAGAATCTACAGAGATCAAGTGTCCTTTGAATTTCATCATATTGGAGTTGGAGGGCCGTGTACATCCTATAGTCATGACTTCTCACTGGCAGTGTTAACTCTGGTTATTGGGCCCAAGTATTGCTTAGGGTTCTCTGCTGTAAAGTGACCCCAGTCCACTGTCATGCTCTGTTCTTTGAAATCGAGTTAACTAAGTACAGTCCACACTGTACTTAGGTGGAGGGAATTAATCTCTACCTCCTGGAAGAAGGGAGGATGTAGATTATTTGAAATTCTGCAAGGAAGCTGCTTTCTCTAGGAAATACCTTTGCCCACTTTTCTGTTGGCTTATTTGGGCTCTTTATTTGGTTTTAAAAAGTGTTTTACCTAGGATCTCCATAACTATGTGGATAAATTACTGAACTGGCTACTTGCATATGAACACGTACGTTTTGTTGATAGAAAGTTATGAGGTCTACCGTCAGACAAGTGGATCAGTAGCTCTGCATCCCATCAGTGGATATAAAAAGCCGGGCACCAGGGGCGTTGAGACCCAGAAGTCTTGCATTTTTATATTGGCCCTTCTGGGGTCAGATAATATTAACAACAACAGAGAAACTCACTTTGTTTTACCAGAAATTCCTGGGAAGTGCCACAGAATACCCGGACGAGGAATTACGCTTATTTCTTAAACAAGAAAGGTCTGGGCTGAATGTAATCAAGTGTGGTGGTGAAGAATGCCAGGCTGGAATAGGGGTGGGAGCCTGCCCCAAAGACAGCTCTGACACCGGATCACCTTGGGCAAGACACTTCCTGTCTCTAGAGTATGGTTTCCTCACAAATTAAACAAACTCCCACCTGTGAAGTTCTTTGTACCTTTAATATTCCGAGTCAGTTTTTGAGCTTGCATGAATTTTGGAGAAATTCTTGCAAGGTAATGTGAAGTCGTGTCACATGGACAGTACAGGAGAGATCTCTCTAGCTGTTGTTTTTATGGGACAGATTTGGAATTGGGAGCAAGGGAAAGAAACTGAAAGTTTGGTGAGGATGTTATTGTAATCTGAACAAGCCACTTCGGGTCTAGACCAGTGTTCGGAAATGTAGAAGACATCCATAGCTGAGAAGCCTGAAGGAAGTTATGTTCAGTCATTTTTAGGTTTGTTGTTTGTTGTTTTTGCTTGTCTTACTTCCGACACTTGACTTTGATAACGAGAGTAATCAGTTATTTGGCAAGCAGAGGTCTAAGGTAAGCCAAGGCATTTAGCTGGACACCTTACATATATTGTCCCATTTAATTCTTACACTTTGAAGTAGAAATTCTTTTTAACTGCTTTTTTTTCCCAGATGAGAAAAAAATAAAGCCTTCCTTCTAAGAAACTCTTCCAGTGTCTTACACTTTGTATGTGGTAGAACTGGAGTTCGGACTTATTGTTTTCTAACTGATGGTAGTTTGAGCTCTGAGCCCATCTAGTTAACCAGTTCCCTTAGTAGTTCTCTGTAGGTGTGGTTTATATGTTCGGCTGGATGTTCACATTGTGCTGCTTTTTGATAAAATAACTAAGAATTGGATGTACAAGGCAATAATTTGTTGTGATTTGTAAGTGATTTTCTTAATAAATACGGAAATTTGAACTTTTGCGTAGGTTACTTTTTGGGCAAAAATTAAGTTCTTTTCATATCTTGTATAATAAAATTAACTTTTCAATCTGTTCTAAATTAAGAAGAAAAGAGATGTACGTTTTCGGTGACTAGTATTAAGAAATTGACAGCATCTGGGTTTTTGCCATTGTTAAAGTGTGTTATTACCAGATTGGTATGCTAATGAAGAAATTGTATGGTAATTTTTCATCTTCAAGTACAATATTAAGGATAGAAGTTTCCTTAATATGGTTTCACTTGCATAAATTATAATCCTATGAATTGGCTCAGGTTTGTTTTTAAAAGAAAACAACCAGTAAAATTGTATATTGTGATATTCTGAGTTCTTCTGGGATATAATGTTTATTTTTATATAGGTGTTACTGTTTGAATTAGAATAGTAATAGTTGGAGCTTCACACTACATATACAGTATAAGATCATTGCTTATAGGAATGAGATGGTATCCTCCCCCAAAAAAGGCTTTTCTGAAATTGTTTGCATATCATTATATATCAAAAAGAGAGGAATTCCCTACTTCCTATTTAAAAACATAGCATAAAGGCTTAGTTTTAGTTTGGTTCTGTGCTTTCTGGAACCTGGCTCATTTTAACACTGCTCTTGGGTCTGATTAACTTGATGTCATTACGGCCAGAAGTTACACCCCCTCTACTCTTGTCATAGTGCTAGCGGTGCTCTTTACACGGTGTGTGGGGCCAGGAACGCCCAACAGACTGAGCCACCCAGCCGCCCCTTCTGTACCCAGTTCTTATATCTTGCTCTGCTAGACTTTTGGAAAGAATCCCGTGTTCTCTTTTTTCTAACTCATCTCTTCACAAGGAAGTTCTTGTAACGAGTGTAATTTCAGAGATATGTCTTTAGCTGGCAGTTCAGTAGTTGAAGTTTCCATGGACCATGGAGACGTGATGAGGATGCTGAGAATATTATGGTATGGGATAAACCCAGCAAGACCCTGTATTTCTTGAGATGGTGGCACATCACCGTTAGTCTGTGGCTTGAAGGGTTTTTCCTTCTTGGAGTACCTGGTGGTGACACATCAGTGTGGTCTTGTTCATTCTGTTGAGTGTGCTTTTGTGACATTGTTGGTGGAATAATGTTAAAAGAGGAACAGGGGTTCCTGAGCATAAAACATTTCACTGTGAAATTAATTGGCCTCTGACTTGTTTTGTCCCTCTTTGTTGTAAGGATTCTGTGTGATGATACTACATTGGTGTTAAATGATGAGTTAGTTAAATCGGTAGCATTGAAGAAAAGTATTTGTAGTTTTCTAGAGAAGACTGATTCTGAATCCAGGACACCTGCAGTTCAGGGGCTTGAGAAAAAATAAACTGAGTACACAAATCCAGTTGCTAGTGTAGACAGCGTTTACTTCAGTAGCATTTGGTTAGGATCTAACTTCCTTCTTGGGAATCAGAAAAGGGACATAGAACAGGCATTGGGTGGTCTCAGGTTACTGGACGCTGATACAGCCCGTTCTGAGGTCAGCTTGGAATATTGTGAATCGTGGGATGTTTGAACTGGCCTGTCTGCAGGGGCAGAGTTTGTGCCCTTAGGAGGTAGAGCACCTTTAGGGAGAGAGGAGCGGGAGGGGAGTGGGAGGGCTGCGTTCTAGAGGGCTGAGCTGTGTGGGTCTCTTTCCAGCCCATTGGCTGCCCCACCTTGTCAGTGCGGACCACTGGGTGATGGGGAATAGAGCACGTGCTGCTCCCTTTCCAGAGCTTTCCATGACTTGGCCACCTGCCTTGTTACATTTTAACTTAGATTTTATGTGCCAGATCGTGGAGACACACAGAGGTGTCAAGGGCCTCAGTCTCACGGGGGACACAGAAGAGGACAGCTGTTCTACTGGGCGCCAGCTGCGTCAGGTGTGCCCTTTCTAATGCTCGTAGAAACCTGGACACAAGGAAGGCATTATTCTCCAGTTTTCAGCGGGGGTCGATGATACTGTGTCACTCAGGGGCAGCACGGTGCCTAACATGGGACTCAGACCCTGCATGGGATTTAGTCTCAGGTGCGAGCTCAGGTCCTGGCCAGGGTTGTGCTCAAATGCAGGTCACTTAACTCCTTTTTTTTTTTTTTTTTTTTTTTAAAATATTTATGTATTTTTGAGAAGAGAGAGAATGCAAGTGGGGAAGGGGCGGGGAGGAGGTGGGGACAGAGGGTCTGAAACAGGCTCTGCCCTGTCAGCACAGAGCCCAACGTGGAGCTCGAGCTCACGAACCAGGAGATCATGACCTGAGCCACCCGGGCGCCCCATAACTTAGTCTCTTTTGATGTTGACTTTCATCACCTTGCTGAGGTAGCATTTGTCAGGTGTCCCCACTGTAAAGTCAATCACTCTCCCAACCCCCTTCCATAACGTCCTCTTTTGAGGAAGACATGGTGCATTCCATACTTAGGGAGCGGAGGGTTATGATCTGTCTCTGTGGAAGGGTTTTATTTTATTTTATTCTATTTTTGTTAATGTTGTATTTATTTTTGAGAGAGAGAGCACCAGTGGGAGCTGGGGAGGGACGGAGAGAGAGGGGAACAGAAGATCCGAAGTGGGCTCTGCGCTGACAGCAGCAAGCCTGATGGAGGGGCTTGAACCCACAAACTGCGAGATCATGACCTGAGCCGATGTCGGATGCTCAAAGAACTGAGCCCCTCTTTGGAAGGATTTTAACCATCAGAAGTGGTTTGATGGGAATTGTGATTCAGAAAGGTTGCTGTAGCCAGAGTGGAGAGTCTGAATTTGAGGACAGGTCTATGTGTTGGGTTAGGGTTAGCCTGAAACTCTTAAGACAAGGTGAGAAAAGATGAAGACCTCAGCTTAAGGCAGTAGCAGTGGAGCTGGAGAGAGAGTGATTTGAGGAAATCTGAGGAGGTATAATTGAGGGGCCCACTGGGTTGGGGTGAGCGGACGGGCAGGAAATGGGGGACGAGGGGTCCCATATGACTTGCAAGGATCTAGCTGGAGGCTGGTTAAAAGAGCCTGGGGGCGCCTGGGGGGCTCAGTCAGTTAAGTGTCCAGCTTCACCTCAGGTCATGATCTCATGGTTCATGAGTTTGAGCCCCGGTCGGGCTCTGTGCTGACAGCTCGGAGCCTGGAGCTGCCTCAGATTCTGTGTCTCCCTCTCTCTCTGCCCCTCCCCTGCTCACTCTCTGTCTGTCTCTGTCTCTCAAAAATAAATAAGACATTTAAAAAAAAAAAAAAAAAAAGGAAGAGCCTGGAGGAAAGAGCCAAAGAAGTATATAATTTCATTGTAGGAAGATACACGTATTGAGATACCAAAACTGTTTCTGCTTCTTTGTTTTGTAGAGGACAAACTGTTGTCATTTGAGAATTCTTAACTGTTAAGGTAATCAGTGGGATAATACTGTGAGGCGAAAAATGTACTTTAGCGTTTGATCTGTCTTTGTCCTTCTGGTAATTTATGGTGTCTCTCAAACCTGCACAGAGCGCCCGGAACAGAGTAAGCAGCGTGTGTTCGCTGTCGCCGCGCTCGCCACGGCGCACTCGCGTTGCTGCACAGATTGGCTTACGTTTCTTTCTGAATGCCCACATGAGAAACCAAAAATTTGGATCACAAAATGATTTTTGGCTCCTAACCTAAGTTTAACACAGGTTAAATGTATGGATGCATAGTTTCTCAGGATACAGTGAAAGTGTGGATGGCCACTTGGTACATTTAAGAATAAGAATTTACCAGTTTTTATTTTATTTTTTAAATGTTTATTTATTTGTGTGTGTGTGTGTGTGTGTGTGAGAGAGAGAGAGAGAGAGAGAGAGAGAGAGAGAGAGAGAGAGAGCAGGCGAGCAGGGAGAGGGGCATAGAGAGGGAGAGAGAATCCCAGGCAGGTTCCTGACTGTCCGCGCAGAGCCCAGAATGGGGCTCGAACTCATGAACCACCGTGAGATTATGTCCTGAGTCAAAATCAAGAGTTGGATGCTTAACCACTTGAGCCACCCAGGCGCCCTGAATTTACCAGTCTTTTTTTTCTTAATTTTTGATGTTTATTTTTATTTATTAAAAACGTTTTTTTAAATGTTTATTTATTTTTGAGAGATACACAGAGTGTGAGCAGGGGAGGGGCGGAGAGAGGGAGACACAGAATCCAAAGCAGGCTCCAGGCTCTAAGCTGTCAGCACAGAGCCCGATGCGGGGCTCAGGCCCACGAACTGCAAGATCATTACCTGAGCTGAAGTTGAAGGCTTAACTGACTGAGCCATCCAGGCGCCCTCTGTTATTATTTATTTATTTATTTATTTATTTATTTATAATTTGTAATTTTTGAGAGAGACAGAGTGCGAATGTGGGAGGGGCAGAGAGAGAGAGGGAGACACAGAATCTGAAGCAGGCTCCAGGCCCCACGCTGTCAGCACAGAGCCCAACACAGGGCCCGAACCCACGAACTGTGAGATCATGACCTGAGTTGAGGTCAGATGCTTAACCAGTGAGCCACCCAGGTGCCCCATGTTTATTTTTATTTTTGAGAGAGAGACAGAGCACGAGCATAGGAGGGGCAGAGAGAGAGAGAGAGAGAGAAAGAGAGGGAGAGAGGGAGAGAGAGAGAAACACAGAATCCAAAGGAGGCTCCAGGCTCTGAGCTGTCAGCACAGAGCCTGACACGGGGCTTGAACCCATGAACCATGAGATCATGACCTGAGCCAAAGTTGGATGCTCAACCAACTGAGCCACCCAGGTGCCCCTTGAATTTACCAATTTTTAAAGCTTTATTCTTTTATTATTTTACTGATTACTGCTGATGAATTATCTATCCTATTCTGGGTTTGTTTGTTTTAGTTAAGTTAGTTTATTCATTTGCAATCTCTACACCCAACCTGAGGTTCAAACCCCGAAGATCAAGAGTCGCATGCTCCCTGGGCTGAGCCAGCCGGGTGCCCCTAGAACATTGCCTTATTAACAGTTGTTCCTAGTACCAAGAGGATAATGCATATAGTGTATCCTACGAAAACAATCCTTTTGCCTTAATTCACAAATTTGGACAAATTTGTTTATAATATTTTTATCCTTAATTTCTAATGGATTTAGAATTATATCCACTTTTGTGATTGCTGAAATTATTTGTACCTTCTCAGATTCTGCAGATATTAGTCTATTTTATTAGCTTTTTCTAGAGACAAACCTTGGTTTTGTTAATCTTCTTTTTATATCCTGGTTTTCTGTTTCATTAATTTCTGCTCTCTGCTGTCTTCCTTTCCTCAGATTTATTTTATTGTTCTTTTCATGTTCTTAAGTTGGATGCTTAGCAAAGTAAGTTTTAGCCTCTATAATTTATCATAAGCATTTCAAGCTGTAAACTTTTTGGTAAGTTAACCCCTTCATTGGTTCCCATAAGTTTATAGTGTTCTGTTATTCAATTTTAAGTGATTTTAATTTTTTTGTCAACATTTCTTCCTTGACACAGGATTATGTTAGGAATATTTTATCTTTTCTGAATATATGAAGATTTTTGGCTTATCTTTTAATTATTGGGTTTTAATTCCATTGTGGTCTACACAGTAGAGTCTATATTCTACCTATTCTTTGAAATGTGTTTAGAGTTGCTTTATGGCCTTGTACATGGTCATTTTTGTAAAATATTCTGTAAATTTGCTTGAGAAGACTGTTTATGCTTTAATTTTTAGATACAGGCTTCGAAGTATGGCCAGTAAATAAAAATTGTTTACTTGTTTAGGTCTTACGTATCTTTTAATTTTTATTTGGACTGTCAACAGATATGTTCATCTCCCAGTATGAAGATGTGTTTGTCAGCTTCCCATTTGTCCATCAATTTTTGCTGTGTTTATTTCGATGCTTCTTCATTAAGGAGCATATAAAATTACAATTGTGTCATTTAACTTCCCTTTTTCCCCACTCAAGTTTTATTTTGTTAAGGAGCCTTTTGTTTTTCTCTCTTGTACTCGTTAGGAAGTTTATATATCCTACCTTTAGTAATTATTCTTGACATTTTACTGTACACAATTTAACATCTAAAGTTGGGGCGCCTAGGTGGCTCAGTCAGTTAAGCATCCCACTCTTGATTTCGGCTCAGGTCACAGTCTTTTTTAATTTATTATTTATTATTTTTTTACATTTATTTATTTTCGAGAGACAGAGAGAGACAGAGCACAAGTGGGAGAGGGCCAGAGACAGAAGGAGACACAGAATATGAAGCAGGTTCTAGGCTCCGAGCTCTCAGCACAGAGCCCGACATGGGGCTCGAACTCACAAACTGTGAGATCACGACCTGAGCCGAAGTCGGATGCTCAACCGACTGATCCCCCCACGCGCCCCACAGGTCACAGTCTTAACGGGGTTTGTTAGCGTGGATCCTGTTTGGGATTCTCCCTCTCCCTCTGCCCCTCTCCTGCTTGCACACTCTCTTTCTCTCTCAAAATGAATAAAGAAAGTTAAGAATCTAAAGTTAATCTTTCATATTTAGAATGGTTCAGCTACCGTAGCCTACCCCTAAATTATGTGGTGTTAATCTCCAGAATTTTAGTTCTGTTCTTTTTCAAAACCCCCTAAATTGGACATTATTTTTATTTTTTATAGGCGCTGTTTACAAAATCTTGTTTACTTACCATTTCTTTTTTGAATGTCAGTCTTCCTTTCAGGATTTTTTTTTTCCTTTCCTGAGCAAAAGGTAAAAATGTCCCAAAGTTGTTGTGTATGTGAGAACATTTGTAGGTTGCCTATATTTCTGAGAGAGTTTTGCAAGATACGTTCTTAAGATTTCCTCTTTGCACTTGAAAGATGTGCTACTCTATCTGGCTTTTGGTGTTTTGGGGAATTTACTATCAGTCATTTTATTGGTAGGTGATCCTTTTCTCTCAGACTTTAAAATTCATATCAACCTTTACTAAAGGTTTTTTTTTTAAAGGTATAATTGACGCACAATGAAATGCATAGATCTTAAGTGTTAAGTGAGATTTGACAGCTGTATATTCCTATGTATCTAACACCTCAGACAAAGTAAGCAACATTTCCATCAGTACACATAGTTCTCTTGGACCCTTTTCCAATTATCACCCCTTCTCTACCATCCAGTGTCATTTTTGTCACCACGTAATGGGTTTTACTCTTCATGGATTTCATATTAATACAGGTATGCAGTATATATTCTTTAGTATCTGGGTTTTTTTTGTTTGTTTGTTTGTTTGGTTTTTGGGGGTTTTTTTGGTCTTCATTTTGTTTTTGAGATTAATCCATGTCATTGCTTGTATCAGCAATTTGTTCCTTTTTATTTCTGTGAGTAGTGTTCCTTTGTATGATTGTGCCTGTATTCCGAATCTGTTAATGGACAGTTGGATTGTTTCTAGTTTTTGGCTATTATGAATAACATTCTTTGTGGATAAATATTTCTCTTGAGTAAATATATAGGAATTGAATTGCTAGGTAATAAGGTAGTTTTAATCCCAACTTTGTATGAAATTGTCTCAGAAAGTTTTTAAGATTTCCCTTTTTGTCTCTGGAATACTTCAGTTTTACCATAATGCGATGCAGGTCTTGTTTTCTTTTTATTCATCCTGCTCGGTAGGCATGCTTCCTTTGTTTGTGGATTCGTGTCTTTCATCATATCTATAAAATTATTAGGTTTTATTGCTTCAAATATTGCCCCCTCAAATCTTTTCTTTAATTAGGACTTTGAATAGATATAGGTTAATCTTTTTCCATCCTCCACAGCTCTTAACCTGTCTTTCATATTTATCTTCTTATCTCTGTGTTGTATTATGAATCATATTTTAGATTTTGTAGCTCTTCAACTTCATCTACCCTACTTAATTTATTTATTGAATTTTTTGTTTGGATGATTTTTTTTTTAAGTACTAGTTGGTTCTTTTTTAAATCTTGTAATTTTGATGCTTTTTTAAAAAAGTTGATTCATTTATTTTGAGAGAGACAGAGACACCATGAGTGGGGAGGGCAGAGAGAGAAGGAAAGAGAGGATCCCAAGCAGGCTCTGTGCTGCCAGGACAGAGCCCGATGTGGGCTTGAACTCATGAAAACTTGAGGTCATGACCTGAGCCAAAAGCAAGTATCAGATACATCACCACCTGAGCCACCCAGGTGCCCCTTTTGATGCTGTTTTGTTGCTTACTCATTCCAACTTCTATTTCTTTAAACATTTCATATGTATTTATAATTCTGTCTTTGTTAATTACAGTATCTGCAAACTCTCACTAATAGGATTTTTTTTTTTTTTTGAGTATTTTCATCTTTGAATGTGAAATCTTCTTGGTTGATCTGTTTGTGGCAATCTGAGAGCTGAATCCTCCAGGACAGTTGCCTTTCCCCCCCTTTCTGCTAGGCCAAGGAGAGTAAAAAGGGGATAGTCTTGGTTTATAGTTACAGGGGTTTGGTTTTGTTTTGTGAGAGACAGGGAGTGCGAGCACACATGCAAGCAGGGAAGGGGCAGAATGAGAGAGAATCCCAAGCAGGCTCCATGCTCAGCGTGGAGCCTGACGTGTGGGACTCGATCTCAGGACTGTGAGATCATGACCTGAGCTGAAACTCTGACGCTCGACTGACTGAGCCCCCCAGGTGCTCCTGGTTACTGTTCTTCAAGTTGCTTGTTTATTGGCCACTTCGTTTAGGCACTAGACGTTTGGTAATGTGTCTCACTCTACACGATAAAATTGTAAGATCAAATTTACTAAAACTGAATAAATTTTTTAAAAACTGAAACTGAGTGTGACACTGCTTTCTTTACTTTGTTTCCATTATAGTGGATGTCCTTGTTAGAATTCAGAGCTCTTGAATTCTGAACATACATTTAGTTTAGTTTTTGTAAGTAGTCTGTGCAGGTTTTTCCATTTTTAGGAAAAGAAAAACATAAGAGCTAAAATTTTCATTATTAAATGATTCTTCACAGATTTTAAATGAATTTCCTTAATATTTTTCTTTAAAAGAAAATGTGATTGCAGACATAATATTGGGATGCATTTTTATGATGAAAAATCCAAATAGTAAGGAAATACATGGAGCAAAACACAAATTCCATTTTTCCTCCCAATCCAGTGCCTCACTTCTTTCCTAGAATTGTCCACTATTTAAATTTACAAGGTGGTTTGTCTTACCTACAGTTTGCATTTTTACTTTTTAAATTCACTTATTCGCAAAGAAATACATATGCTAAAAGAAAATAAAACAAATATTCTCAGTTTTTTTTATAACAGCTTTATTGAGATATAATTCACAAAAAATGTACAGCTCACTTGCTTAAAGTATACAATTCAGTGGTTTTCAGTATATTCACAGAGTTGTACAACATCACTATAGTCCATTTTATACGATTCTCTTCATCCCACAAAGAAAGCCTGTGCCCGTGAAGTGGTCACTCCCTCTTTCTCCCAAGTATCAGACACCTTCTGGCAGCCATTGATCCATAGAGTCACCTATTCGGGACATTTCATATGAATGGAATTATACATAGTACGTGGGGTTTTTGTGACTAGCTGCTCTCACCTTGCATAATGTTTTCAGGTTTCATCCATACTGAGCATGGATTAGTACTAAATTCTTTTTCATGGCAGCATAATATTCCATCCTATGGATATACTACGCAGTTGACCCTTGAACAGCATGGTTTGAACTGTGCATACCCACTTATATGAGGATACTGAGATACTGTAAATATCTTTCCCTTGGGATTTTCTTAATAATAATTTTTTTTCTCTAGAATACATTATTGTCAGATTATGGTATATAATACACACAACATACAAACTATGTGTTAATTGACTGCTTATGTTATGTCAAAAGTGTGCTACGAGTAGTTAGGTTTGGAGGGAGTCAAAAGTTACACACAAATTTTGTGCAATTTGCAAGGTGATTGGCACCCCTAACCCCCTGTGTTTTTCAAGAGTCAACTATGTATCCATTCATTGGTTGATGGACATTTGGATCATTATCACCTTTTGGCTGTTGTGAAGGATGGTGCTGTGAACGTTTGTATACGAGTTTTCATGTGGGCATATGTTTTCATTTCTCTGGGTTGTATTCCTAGGAATGGAATTGCTAGGTTATATGGTAACTATATTTAACCTTTTGAAGCACTGCTAGAGTGTCTCTCAAAGTGGCTGTACAGTTTGATAATCCCATCATTCTAGACAATCCATTTAACAAATGGGTGAAAGACTTGGATGGATATTTCTCCAAGGATTGTACACACATGACTAATAAACATATTAAACATACTCCATATCATTGGTCATCAGAGAAATGCAAGCCAAACTGTAGTGACACACTACCTCATACTCACTGGCTAGACTCAGAAAATCCAGTACTAACAAGTGTTCGAGAAGATGAGGAGGAATTGGAACCCTAGCACTCCTTGGAGGATGTAAAATGTAAATGTAATTGTTGCCCTGGTCTCAAGCAGTTAACAAACGCAGTAAGCCTTAGGGAGTGAGAACGAATTCAAATTTTCAGGGCAGAACAGAAAATATGCCAAGAGTTTCCCTTAGTGTGGGACAAGATGATTTCCAATCAGAACATCAGCGCTGTACTAGGTAACATCATATCCCACAGTGAAGGCTTTTTAAAAAGCCATTTCACAAAATGTTCCAAAATTTTCGACATAAAAACTACAGAAAATACTTGCTTCCCAACCACCCTGATTTGCAGAAAGCAATGAAGCATTACAGATAACTAGGCAAAGCAAGATCCCTCGCTCTCAGAGTGGCTGGTACCTGATTTTTTAATATTTTGATCATGCAGATATTATACTTTAAATGTATGTACCCCTGATAACAGTAGCCTTGTTTTTATATTTTTAATTTACATTATGGTATTATATGTTTAACTTTTTATAATCACTTTTTATAATAAGATTTGTTGATATCTGTACATCTGATGAATTTTATATTCTCTGTTTAGTTTGTTTGACTGCATATAACTGTGATGTAGCCAATTCCTGTTGATAGACCTTTAAAATTTTCCTGTTTAAGAACCATAAACAAGACTGTGGTAGCAGTCCATGTCAGAGTTCTCTGGAGAACCAGACCAGTAGGGCTGCGTGAGTGTATGTGTACGAAGTCTCCACCAAAGTTTATATACATAATGAAGCAGCATGCTGATGCTCTCTATTCTTAATTTAAAAAAAATGCTGATTAGGACCCAATAAATTAACTTCAATAGGTCTCACCTGCAGTTTGAAAACCATTGTTAACTATATGTATTATACCTAGATAGGGATTGCTGTGTTGCTATTTTATCACACACTGCCCGTTTTCTCTCTAGAGAGGTTGTGCAAACGTACATTCTCACTACTGGTGTGGATTCTCTTTTTTCTTCCCCTTCATGGGCATTGGTAATACCAATTACCTTGTAATCCTTCGACTTCCAGCCATGTCTGGGCTTATTATTATTTTTTCTTTTTTAGAGCGAGCGTGCGAGTGCAGGTGGAGAGAGCAAGGGAGAGAGAGGGAGAGGGAAAATACATATTAAGCAGACTCCATGCCCATCGTGGAGCCCAACACAGGACTCAGTCCCACACCCTGAGATCATGACCTGGGCCAAAATTAAGAGTCGGAGCCTTAACCGATTGAGTCACCCAGGTGCACCAGTCTGGATTTATTTTTTAAGGTTTATAAAGCTTGGTAACCAACTTGAAACAAAGAGAGTAGCTTTAGAGTTCGCACCCTCAGCAGACATCAGTATCTGTCCAGAAACTAATGACATTGCTTTGTTTTCATCATATTTATTTCTTCAGTTTACACACAGCAGAGTGGATTCGTTTTTGGTGCACATTATTTGTGAGTGTTAAGACGAGCAGAGTTTCACATCACCACCCCCACAGTTGGGATACAGAAGTTTCATCTCTTGAGAAAATTACCTTAGACAGTTCTTGGCCTTTCTCCTACTTCTAACACCTGGAACGATGGTCTTTTTCCATAGTTTTGTCTTTTCCAGAATGTTACATAAATGGAATCCTATCTAACCTTTGGAAACCTGCTTCTTTCACTGAGTATGAGGAATTGGAGATGTGGCCGTGTATCAGTAGTTCGTTTATTGTTACTGCTGTGTAGTATTCCTTGTGCAGGTGCCCCACAGTTTATCCGTTTACTTTTTAAAGAACATTGGGTTCCCTCCCCCACCCTTCCCCCAGCCAGTTTTTACCAGTTGTGAATAAAGCTGCTGTAAATATCGTATACAAGTTTTATTGTGAACGTATGTCAATTCTAGGGTGTGATTGTTGAGTCAGTCATTAAATATCCTTGCATCTTTATAAAAACTGCGAGGTATTTCCTGAGTGGCTTTGTCATTTTATTTTTCATTTATCCTAGCACTGTATGAGAGTTTCAGATACTCCTCATTCTAGTCAGTGCTTGGTATTGTCCATTTCTTTTATTTTAGACATTCTAATAGAATATGTGTTGATTTCTCATTGTGGCTTTAATTTGCATTTCCCTGACGGCTAATGATCTCGAGTGCTTTGTCGTGTGCTTACATGCCATCTGTAGATTTTCCTCTGGTGAAGTAGTTGTTCAAATCTTTGCCCATTTTTAAAAAATTGGGTTATTTTCTCACTGCATTTTTGAAGTTCTTTATACATTTTGGATACAAGTCCTTTGTCAGATACGTGATTTGTAAATGTTTTTTCACAGTCTGCATTGTCTCTTACTGCTTCCTTTGCAGAGCAAAACTTTCAAGGTTTTGATTAAGCTCAATTTACAATTTTTTAAACTTTTTAAGATTGTACTTCTGGTGTCATATCTAAGACCTCTTTTCCTGAATCAAGTTCATGAAGATTTTCTCATTTTTTTTTTCTAAAAAATTTATAGTGTTTGGTTTTATTTTCATATATATGAGTTCCATTCTGAATAAAATTCTGGTAAGGTGTGAGGAATAGGTTGAGGTTCACTTTTTTTAATGTTTATTTATTTTGAGAGAGATAGAGACAGTGTGGGCAGAGAGAGAGGGCATGAGAGAATCCCAAGCAGGCTCTGCGCTGTCAGCAACAGAGTTCTCTGTGGGACTCCATCTCAGGAACCATGAGATCATGACCTGAGCCAAAACCAAGAGTTGGATGCTTAACCAACTGAGCCACCCAGGTGCCCCGAGGTTTACCTTTTTTTTTTTTTGGCATATGAAGATCCAGTTGTGAAAAATCCCCTTTGTTGAAAGGATATTGAATTGAATCCTTTCTCCATCGAATTGCTTTTGCACCTGTTAGAAATCAGTTGACCGTATTTATATGAGTCTATTTCTGGTCTGCCTTCTGTTCATTGATCTGCGTACCTGTGTTTTGGCAATACCACACTGTCTTGAATACTGTTCCTTTATACAGTAAGACTTAATATAGAGTGGTGTGGGTCTTCCAGCTGTGACCTGGCTGTTCTGGCCTCACTTGACTTCCCCTTTTAATCTTTCCTTTTGTTTTATATTAATATGGCCTGACAGGTTGTTATTTTATTGCTGTCATTGATTGATTGATTCATTTATTCATTCATTTATTTTTGCTTGCATTGTTTTTAGATTTTTCCGGGGGGAGGCAGATCCCATCATTCTTTGAATACTTTTTACCTCCTGGCATAACAAGATATTTCATGATCCTACATGTCTCCAGGGAGACCTAGTTTCTTTTATTGGAGAATGGTATTTAGAACCAAGATCTGGAAACTAGATGTGCTCATGTGCCCATTATTGCTGGATTCTTGTCACATCAATGCCCTCTCAATGGACATTAAAAACTATGAGTTTGTACTGCTGCACGTCAAATCCTGTCCAGCACTACAGAATTCTTCCTAGCCCTCCCTTTAACTCTTTCACTCAGCATAATGGAGATGCATCATGTATGTTTAAATAGTTCTTTTTTTTTTTTTAAAGAAAAATTGCTGAGAATAATTATCCATCGAGTGGATATACCACAAGTTTAGTTAAGAAATTGCCAGATCTCCCCCTCCTCCCAAGGTGATGGCACCATTTTACATTCTGACATGTACATGAAAGTTCTAGTTTCTTCACATTATTGCCAAACCTTTGTATTGTTAGTCTTCTTAATTTTATACTTTCGTAGGTATGTTTTGGTATCTTGAATGATTTTAATTAGCCTGTCTCCATTACCAACAATAGCCAAACTATGGAAAAAGCTCAAATGTCCATCCACTGATGAATGGATAAAGGAGGTGGTGCGTGTGTGTGTGTGTGTGTGTGTGAGAGAGAGAGAGAGAGAGAGAGAGAGAGAGAGAGAGAGAGAGAGAGAGATGGAATATTACTCAGCCATCAAAATAATGAAGTCTTCATTTGCAGTGATGTGGATGGAGCACACTGTGTTATGCTAATAAGCCAAACAGATCAGTTAGAGAAAGACAAACACCATAAGATTTCACTCACATGGAATTTAAGAAAACAGATGAACATACGGAAAGGGGAAAAGACAAAAGAGAGAGGTAAAGAAACCTTAAGAGACTTTCAGAGAACAAACTGAGGGTTGATAGAGGGAGGTGGGGGATGGGTGGTAAGGAGGACACTTGTTAGGATGAGCCCTGGGGGGTTGGTTGTATGTAAGTGATGAATCACTGAATTCTACTTCGGAAACCAGTATTGCCCTATATGTTAATTAACAAATTTAACAATTTGAAAAGAAAAAAATTGCTTTTCTTTAGTGAGTAATGACTTAGACGAGCTTTATGTTCCAAGTGCTTATTTGCTATCCTTATACCTTCTTTGGAGGCATGTTTATTCAAATCTTTTGCCCATTTTTTAACAATACGATTATTTCTTTGTGTTGAGTTCTGAGCATTTTTTATAGATTCTGGATACTAGGCTTTATCAGATATGTGATTTTTAATTATTTTCTGAGTCTTTGGCTTGGCTTTTTGTTTCCTTAAAAGGGTCATTTGAAGAGTGGAAGTTCTTTGGGTAAAGTCCAATTTATGAATTTTTTTCTTTTATGGATTGTGCTTTGGGTGTGATATCTAAGATCTTTTTCAACCTAAGTTCAAAAAGATTTTTTCATGTTTTCTTCTAGCAGTTTTATAACTTCTGGTTTCACATTTAGTTCTGTCATCAGTTTTGAGTTAATTTTTGTATATTTGTGTATGTTAGGTATGTATCCATTTTGATTTTTCCCCCCAAATATTTATTTTAAGAGAGAAAGAACAGGGGAGGGGAAGAGAGAGAGAGAGAGAGAGAGAGAAAGGAACCCCAAGCAGGCTCTGTGCTGTCAGTGCAGAGCTCAACACAGAGCCTGACGCAGATCCCACCAACCATGAGGTCATGACCTGAGCCAAAATCAAGAGTAGGATGCTTAACTGACTGAGCCACCCAGGTGCCCCTGATTTTTTTTTTTTAATATGAATATCCATTTGTTCCAGCATCATTTGTTGAACAGATTCTTTTTCTCCATTGACTTTTGCCGTTGCATGTTGTGGAAGGAAAATTAGTTGGTCCTATACGTGTGGTTCTGTTTTTGGACTCTCTTATGTTAATTTATTTCCCTATGTGCCAGTACCACACACTGTCTTAATTACTGAATCTTTATAATTAGTTTGATTCAGGTAGATTTTCCAGTTTGTTCCTTTTTTCTTTTCTTTTCTTTTTTTAATGTTTGTTTATATTTTGAGAGAGAGAGAGAGAGTGCACGCAAGCCAGGAAGGGGTAGGGCGGGGGAGAGGGAGAGAGAGAGAGAGAGAGAAAGAGAGACAAGAATCCCAAGCAGGCTCCAGGCCCTGAACTGTCAGCACAGAGCCCGACGTGGGGCTCAAACTCACAAACCGTGGGATCATGAATCTAGCTGAAGTCGGACGCTTAGCTGACTGGGCCACCCAGATGCCCCTCTATTTTTTTTTTTTTTTAAAGGTTATTTATTTTGGGGAGAGAGCATGAGTGGGGGAGGGGCAGAGCGAAACCAAGCAGGTTCCAGTCAGTGCAGAGCCCAAGGCAGGGCTTGATCTCAGGTACCATGAGATCTTGACCTGAACCGAAATAAAGAGCCAGATTCTTAACTGATTGAGCCACCCAGGCGCCCCTGAAAGCGGTATTTTTTAATTTTGATTTTTATTAACTATTTTGGTTTTTACTTTTTACAAAACTATTGATCTCATTTCCTACAACCTTGCTAAAACTCATTTTAGTAACTTTTTGTAGATTCTGTAGATTTTCTTATCATGTCATCTGTGATCTTGTCATCTGTGAATAAGGCCGTTTTAATTCTGCCTGTCTAATGTGGATTCCTTTTATTTCTGTTTTGACTTTTGATTTTTAGTTGAAATATAGCAAGACTGTATTCCGTGTGGGGTCCTCATCTTTGTTGATTTCACTTTATTTTTGGATTATGTGTAGCAGTAACACTGAGCTATATATAAAAAGGTGTACTCAGGGGTAAATGGGAGCATCTTTTTTCTCCTGTTCCTGTCTCTGCATCCTTTAACCCTCTTCCATCTTGCTTGATTCATAGTGTCCACTCTTTGGTTCTTTCCCTCCCACCACCCTATCCTTTTTCTTTCAAGTCACTGCCCCATAGGTTTTACCAAAAATGTAGAAATTATTTCTTTATAAAACCTAGAACACATTGATAGATAAAATTAAGTAAAAGATTAGATATCTGGCAGGCTCAGGAAAAAATAATTCTTAAACCAGACTTTATGAATTTTCTAAAAGTGTGTTTATATTGGTGTGTGTGTGTGTGTGTGTGTGTGTGTTTATATTTCATTGGGATTTTTTTTTTTTTTCTGGAGAGTGGAGTCCATAACTTTCACATCTTTAGAGGGATTTATTTAAGCAAACAAACAAAAAGATAAGAATGATACCCTCAGAATGAATGGGTTTGGGCCTACCCCGTGCAAAGGTTAGTGAGATTAGTGAGCTTCTTGTGTCCTGAGTCCTCTGTACCTTTTGAAGATAACATTTTATTTTATTCTACTTTTTTTGAAGGTAACATTTTAAATGTCTCTGTCGTAGTGAGTGCATGACTGTTGCCTGTGGTTAATCCAGTTACACATGTCAGCTCAGCACCTGAGGCTTGTAAACCTTTGGCCTTCTATTTTGTGTCTCAGATTTTTAAGAACTCGAATGCACTTAAGTTTGCTTTCAGATTAAGTATTTTTAATGTTTATTCTTAATAAAATAGTTAAAAGACTTTGGATTCCTGCTGTCAAGTCACTAAAAAGTTACTCTGGCAGAGACGGATAAGGGCACTCACAGCTCACGTGAAGACTACGGATGCCCCACGTCTGACCACAGGGTGTACTAGCAGGCAGTGCTTTGACCACTGGGCAGTGGCCGTTCGGTCCTGACTCCACCTCCTCCTACGAAATGACCTGTTGAGTCTCCTCACCCCAGCAAATGAGAACAGCAAACCTGTTTGCTAAACCAGTAAAAGACTTAGAAGTGGATCTGTGTGGGCAGACCTCAGAGCTGCCTTCACCCTGTGACGGGAAGGGTGCAGGCTTCCTTGGAGCAGTTTTCAGTAAAGGGCGGGTGATGTCATGATGTTCTGAGGACTAAAGATTAGAATGGTGCTGCTGTTAATCATTGCTTGTTCTGTCTTTTAAATTATAATAAGAATTTTCTTTTTTATTTCTACCAAGCCAAACTTGCAAGACGCAGTCAAGAACGAGACAATCTTGGCATGCTGGTCTGGTCACCTAATCAGAATCTGTCAGAAGCAAAACGTAAGTTTTAGAACACTTTTATTTTTCACCTTTCTTCTTTAATGCAAAGTTTTGTTTTTTGTTTTTTTTGGTTTTTGTTGTTGTTTTTAAATGTTTATTTTTGAGAGAGCACAAGTGGGGGAGGGGCGGGGGGTGGGGACAGAGGATCCAAAGAGAACTCTGCACTGACACTAGCGAGCCCGCTGTGGGGCCTGAACTTACGGAACCATGAGATTGTGACCTGAGCTGCAGTCGGATGCTCAGTTGAGACTGAGCCACCGGGCACCCCTGGAAGTGTGCGTTTCCTTGCTGTGGCCTGTCATCAGGACTTAAAACTTCTTTTTTTTTTTTTCTTAATGTTTATTTATTTTGAGAGAGAGAGAGAGCAAGCAGGGGAGGGGCAGGTTGAGAGAGAGATGGAGAGAGAGAATCCCAAGTAGGCTCTACTGTGTCAGCACAGAGCCTGATGTGGGGCTCAACCTCATGAACTGTGAGATCATGACCTGAGTCAAAATCAAGAAGTCAGGAGTCGGACACTTAACCGACTGAGCCACCCAGGCACCCCAGGGCTTAAAATCTTAACCAGTGGTTTTACAATCTACTTTTCTCAAAATGCTGTACAAGCTAATACTGGAGTGACTAGGAGGAAAGGCTCAGAGTGGAAAGGAAATTCTAACGTGTGTAATTCCCTCAGCTGGGAATTTACAGATCCATACATTTCTGATTGGAGGGGTGATAAAGGGCAAAAATATAGGTTATCAGAAACAGTCTTTATGCTGTAAGATTTCGGCTTACCTAGAACTTGTGAATTGACTCTCTTATTTTATGAGGCTAAAGTTGTATTGGGATGAATACACTGAGCTACTTTGGGTTTTATTTGGGGGGGGGTTGGGGGCTATTAGTAATATTAGTTGTATATTCAAAGTGTGCTTTTTCAGCTTTTCTATTGCCTCTGATCAAATGATATCAGCAAAAATAATTTCGTATCAGATATATTACCATAAGTCTTTGGCAGTTTCAAAGTTTTTCTTTTCCTTTTTTAGGTTTTTTGTTTTTTTTTTTTAGTGTTTATTTGTTTTTGAGAGAGCAAGGGAGAGCGTGAGCTGAAGAGGGGCAGAGAGAGATGGGGACAGAGGATCCAAAGCGGGCTCTGTGCTGACAGCAGAAAGGCTGACCCGGGGCTTAAAGTCATGAACCAAACTATAAGATCATGACCTGAGCTGAAGTCAGACACTCAACCCACTGAGCCACCCAGGCTCCTCCAAAGTTCTCATTTTCTTCATAACTTAAGAGTGAAGAAAAACTAAATCCCCTTTTGGAGAATTTTTCAATGGCAGTTTATAGGTGGAATTTATGGGGATTTGTAAACTTGGAAATCATATGCAGAATTTTTTGGTATATGTTCATTTTTCTGGACAAAAAGGACATTGGATTTCAGAGGGGTCTTTGACAACAATTGGTTAAGAATCCGTGCTTTAAAATGGGGTTGGGCTTGGAAAGTCACTGGTGCTAAATGTTATCAGGAAACTGTTAAATTGTGAGTAAAGGCTCAGATTCTTAGGCTTTGATCAGGATTTCCCAAAGTGCGTTTTCCAGTGTTAAAGTAAGTGTTGACAGGTTTCCACTGCCAAGTAAGTGTGAGAGATGATACATGTTAAATATTCGCTTCTTGCATATTCAGTATCCGTGTCAGCACATTTAGCGTGCGAAGAGCTCATATGGTAAAGAAACATGTTTAACTTTGAGCAAGAAGGACCCCCCCTTTTTGTTACCCTCCATGGAACACGGGAAGTTCAAGTACTCTTAGTAATGGCGAATTGAGCAGTAATAATCTCTGTCTGATCTGATTTTAAGGGTATCTTAATTTTGCCTCTATCAGGCTGCTGCTTAATGAGTTTATAATGAAGAACAGAATAGCAGAAGGAAGTGTATTGGCATTTCTGATGTCCTTACTGTGCTGGGGAAGACCTTTTAAGTATTTCCTGTTTGTTTATTTTCCCTTTGAACCCTTGCATTAACTTAAAAAGCAGGCAATTCCATTTTTTGAACATGTTCTTTTTAACAGAAAGCTGAAGATCTGTCTCCCTGTTATTTATTTATTTTTTTTTTTTAAAGCTTTGCTTTCTTGAACTCTGCTAAAGAAGTCTGCTTCCAGATGAGTCTTGTAGATGTTCCGGCCATCCACCTCCTTTATGGTCTTAGTCCAGGTTAACCCTGCCTCGCTGCTTCAGGTTTTTCCTAGATGATTGAATTTTTGGGTGTCTCTGTCTCTTGCACTCCTGGACGTTCCAGTTGGTCACAGTGTCCATTTGTATGATGGTGCCCAGAACTCAGTATCCAGAATCGTGAGCATTTGTTGAGTCTCTGTGCCAAGCACTGCACTAGATGCATTGACGCTTCACAGTAACTCAAGAGGAAATTTGTGTCCGCATTTTACAGTTGGCATTCCACAAGTCAAAGAGGTTGGTGACACTGCCGCAGTAAGAGGTCAGGCATTCTCCAGGTTTGCTGAGGTCATGAGCCTGCTTCATGCCCTGAGTGCATCTCTCAGGGGCTGCTTCAGGCTCAGTTCTGTGTGCTGCCCCGTCCTTCTGTTACCACACTTCACCACTGATCAGTGCCTCGTGCTCTTGTAGTACCTGTTGACATCCGTGGAGTCAGAATGTAATTTTTATATTCTCTAATTTTTCCTAGACCTAGAAGAAAAGATCAGATTATGAAAAGTTAGTAGATGTTTATTGTTGTTTTTAATTTTTTTAAACAGAGAAGAGACAGAATGTGAGTGGGAGAGGGTCAGAGAGGGAGACACAGAATCCGAAGCAGGCTCCAGGCTCCGAGCTGTCAGCACAGAGCCTGATGCGGACCTTGAACTCACAAACCTCGAGATCATGACCTGAGCCAAAGTCGGATGCATAACCGACCGAGCCACCCAGGCGCCCCAAAGTTAATAGATGTTTAAATAACAGTATTGCCTGAAATAAATTTGCAGTTTTAATGTAAGCCTTTAAAACATTAGACTTTTAAAACCAGTATACAAGTAACATTCATGTATTGTTGAAAGTTCAGAAGACACAGAAACTTACAAAGAAGGAACTGTTCACACCTTATTCCATTACCCAGAGAGAAGTGTTGTTAAACATTTTGGGATTTTTTTCCCATTCTCTTTGTTTCCTCTTCTGTCCTATAAGGGAGATGATGGTGTTTCTCCACGTGTGGGTGTGTGTGTATGTATTGTTTTCCTGAGTATTGACCCGAGCATTTCCCACACTGGTAAGTATCAACACACAGACGTGGAAGTGTATATCTAACCTTCTGTTGAAAGTGTCGTTTCGGATTTGTTGGCTGCTGTAAAAGAAAGCTGTAGTGACATACTGAATCCCAGAGCTTTGTCCTCTTTCGCTTTTTGCTTTTGTTGTGTTTCTAGTATTTTCTTAAAATACAGCTCTAGGAACGGAATGTGGGTTAATGGGAACTTGCCTACCTACTCACGGGTGAGAATGTGAACACGACGTGGCGTCTTGACGTGAGTTAGTTTCCTGTTAGTAGGCTCCCAGTTGTGGAGCTTTGGGAATCGTCTAGTTCTTGGCTAGTCATCTAACCATAGTTAGGCCTTAAAGTGTGATTGTGGTGTGATTGCAGACAGCTATTCATGATTTTTTCCCCTTTGCACACCAGCATTCCCCCCGCAACTCCCTTCCCCACAGTATACTGGCAAAATAGAAGTCTTTTCTACTTTCCTTTTCTCTTTATTTTCAAAGAATGTCAAAGTCTTGGTTGTCCAACATTGATTCTGACTCGGCGTCGATAGGAGATTGGGAACGCGTATAGATTGCTAGCAGGCGTCCCTCGTGTGAGGATGTCTGTAGGTCCCTGGTTTTTCTGGTGTTTTCTTTCTTCTCAAGTGGCTGTTGACATAGAGCTCTGCCTCTTAGGGTCACTGCAAGTTTACAGAAGTGTTTTGTGGTTATTAAAATAAACGCTGTTGTAAAAATTTCGCACAATACAGAATGTATAATGTAGGCACTTAACACCCTCTCATGGTCACTGTGTATAATATGTATGCTTCCCCTAATATTTGTATACATACTAATAAATATATCGATCTTTTTTATCACAGAGTATGAGCTGTTCAACAGTTTGTTCTTGACAGTGTATCTGGGATCTGTTCTATCTCAATACATTTACAGTTGCCTAGTTTTTAAATAACAAGCATGGATGTCCCATAATTTGGTCTTCTCAAAAGAACTGAAGTAGGGGCACCTGAGTGGCCCAGTCGGTTAAGCGTCCGACTTCAGCTCAGGTCATGATCTCACGGTTCCTGGGTTCAAGCCCCGCGTCGGGCTCTGTGCTGACAGTTTGGAGCCTGGAGCTGCTTCTGATCCCATCTCTCCCTCTCTCTCTGCCCCTCCCCCGCTCGCACTCTGCCTCTCCCTCTCTCTCTCAAAAATAAATAAACATTAAAAAAAATTAAAAAACAAAACAAAAAACCGAAGTATAGTTGATACACAGCGTTCTGTTAGTTTTCAGGTGGACAGCACGGTGACTCGACAACCCTGCACGCTGTGCTGCGCTCACCACGAGTGCAGCCGCCGCCTGTCACCGTGTGGCGGTATCACAGTGCCACTGTGTTCCTTGAACTGTCCCTTTAATTCCTGTGACTTCCTCAGCCCATAAATGGATATTTGTAGTATTTCAGTTCTTCTTTCTTTTGAAAACCTGTTTTTTTAAGTTTTTATTTTAACCACCCGGCGCTCATCACCGCAGGTGCACTCCTTAATCCCCATCGCCTGTTTCACCCGTGTCCCCACTCCTGCCCTCTGGGAACCATCAGTTTGTCCTCTAGAGTAAAGAGTCTGTTTCTTGGTTTTTAAGCTTTTTAAAAAAGCTGTAGTGGGGGCGCCTGGGCGGCTCAGTCGGTTAAGCATCCGACTTCGGCTCAGGTCATGATCTCACGGTTCATGGGTTCGAGCCCCGCGTCAGGCTCTGTGCTGACAGCTCAGAGCCTGGAGCTGCTTCCGATTCTGTGTCTCCCTCTCTCTCTGCCCCTCCCCCGCTCGGTCTCTGTCTCTGTCTGAAAAATAAACAAACTATAAAAAAATTTTTTTTTAAAGCTGTAGGAAATGTTCTTATTTCTTTAGGATAAATCCCTAGAAGTAGAGTTCCTAGACCAGGGAGCAAACACATTATTTCTTGTTATTTCTATTCTTTGCATTTTTGTAAATAGATGTAATGTTTAGCAGTTTTAGGTTCACAGCCAAATTGATCAGAAAGTACAGAGATTTGGGGCACTTGGGTGGCTTAGTTAAGCGTCCAAGTCTTGATCTTGGCTCAACTCATGATGTCATGGTTCATGGGATCGAGCCCAGTGTCGGGCCCTGCACTGACCACCCAGAGCAAGTTTACTTGGAATTCTTCCTCTCCCTCGCTCTCTGCCCCTCCCCCCTCAAAATAAACAAACTTTAAAAAAAAGAAAGTACAGAGATTTCCCATATACTTCTGCCCCCGAGTGCACACCCCCACATCCCCTACCAGAGCTGTACACTTGTAATCAGTGAACCTATGCTGATAAATCGTCACCCAAAGTTCGTAGTTCACGGTAGGATTCACTCTTGTGTTGTGTGTTCTGTGGGTTCTGCACATGTATCATGACATGTGTTCACTATTGTAATACCGTACTGAATCTTTTCCCTGCCCTACAAATTCTCTGTGCTCTGCCCATGCGTCCCTCCCAACCCCCTGACTCTTGGCAACTACTGACTTCTTACTGTCTCCATAACTCTGCTTCTCTCAGGATGTCAGGGAGTTGGGACCCTACAATATGTAGCCTTTTCAGATTGGCTGTTTTGACTTAGTAGTGATATACATTTGAGGTTCCTCCCTGTCCTTCTCCTGGCTGGTAGCTCATTTCTGCGCAGCGCTGAGCAGCATTCCATCGTGCGGGCGGCCCTCGCTGTGTTTCCCCGGTCACCTGCTGAAGGACATCTTGGTGGCTTCCAAGTTTGGGCGGTTCTGAAGGAAGCTGGCATAAACATGTACGTGCAGGCCTTAGTATGGACATAAGTTTTCAGCTCCTTCGGGTAGACACCAAGGAGCAGGATCATTGAATTGTTTAAGAAAATGTAATTTTGGGGACGCCTGGGAGGCTCAGTCAATTAAGCATCTGACTTCAGCTCAGGTCTTGATCTCCCGGGTTTGTGGGTTCGAGCCCTGCATCGTGCTCTGTGTTGACAGCTCAGAGCCTTGGGCTGCTTCAGATTCTGTGTCTCCTTGTCTCTCTGCCCCTCCCCTGCTCATGCTCTTTCTCTCTCTCAAAAATAAAAAAACATTTAAAAAATACATTTAATTTAATAAGAAACTGCAGGACCGTCTTCTGAAGTGGCTGGGCCACTTTGCAGTCCTGCCAGCAGTCAATGACAGTCCCTTTTGCTCCATGTCCTTGTAAGTATTTGGTGCTGTCCGTGTTCTGGATTTTAGCTGCTCTAAGTTAAGTGTATAGTTATTTTCTTTTAAACTAAAAAACAATAGATACACACAAGATAAAATATTCTACATTCTGGGTGTCTGTTAATCCCCGACATGCTTTTTTTTTTAATGGTGCGATAATAGAGGTGTTTCATAGGTAAGCATTTCAAAGCAGTGCTGCAGTGAACATCTTTGAAGTGGGGTTGGTAGGTCAGATGGTATGTACATTTTAAGTTTATAGATTTTCCCATGCTATGTGACTGTTCCTATTTTCCAAAATGTCCCCAGTACTGGGTATATTAATTGTTTTTTCTTTTTAATGTTCTACTTATTTATTTTGAGAGAAAAAGAGTGTGCAAGCAGGGGAGGGGCAGAGAGCAAAAGGGGGAGAGAGAATCCTGAGCAGGCTCTTTGCTGGAAGAGGTGGGGCTCAAACTCACGAACCTCGAGATCATGACCTGAGCTGAAGTCAAGAGCCAGATGTTTAACCAACTGAGCCATGCAGGTGTCCCTTAATTTTTTTCTTTAAAAATTTTTTTTATAATTAAAAAAAATGTTTTAAATGTTTATTTTTGAGAGAGAGAGAGAGAGAGAGAGAGAGAGAGATTGTGAGTGGTGGAGAGCAGAGAGAGAGGGAGACAGAATCTGAATCTGAGCTGTCAGCCCAGAGCCCGATATGGGGCTGGAACTCATGAACTGCAAGATCATGACCTGGGCCGAAGTCAGATGCTTGACTGACTGAGCCACCCAGGCACCCCTTAATAATTATTTTTAATTGTAGTAAAATACACATGATGTGAAATTTACCACTTTAACCATTGCTTTACTTCCAAGTATATTTGATTGTGAAATCATAACAAGCAAATGAAATATGTTGGTTTATATTTTCACCTTAACCATTTTTTAGGGTATAGTGGTATTAAGCACATTCACACTGTTGTGCACCCAGCCTCCAGAACTCTTTTCATCTTGCAAAACTGAAACTCTGAACTCATTAAAAAAAAAAACCCAAAGTCTACATTTCCCCCTCCCCCAGCACCTGGCAGCCACCGTTCTACTTTCTGACTCCTCTGGGTACTTTGTATGGTGGGATTATACTGTTTTGGTGACTGGCTCACTGAACTCAGCATGATGTCCTCAGGTGTCATCCACCTTGTGGCGTGGGGCACAGTTTCCTTCATTTTTATGACTGAGTGATGCTCCATGGTAAGGAACGACCACATTTGTCTCCCATTGACTGTTGATGGACACTTGGGTTGTTTCCACATTTTGGCTACCGTGAATGCTGCTGCTGTGAACATGGGGGTGCAAATATCTCTTCAAGACCCCGCCCTCATTTCTTTTGGGTGTATACTCGGAAGCGGGATTGCTGGATTTGGTAATTCTATTTTTTAACTTTTTGAGGAACTGCCACCCTGTTTTCCACAGAGGCTGCTGTCATTTTGCATTCCCACCAACAGTGAATGGGGGCTTGTATCTCCACATCCTTGTCAAAATTGTCATTTTCTGTTTGTTTTTTAAATAGTAGCTATCCTAGTGGGTGTGAGGTGAGATCTCATTGTATGGGAATATTAGTTGTTTTTCTTAACTTTGCTGAACTGATAGAAAAGGATTTCATTAATTACTACTAAGGTTGAGGATCTTTGTATTTTGACCTTTTTAAAAAAAAGTTTATTTTGAGAGAGAGAGAGCGCGCGCGCACAGCACGTGAGTGAGGGAGGGGCAGAGAGGGAGGGAGAGAGAATCCCAAGTAGGCTCCACACTGTCAGCGCAGAGCCCAACACAAGGCTCAACCTCACAAACTGTGATACTGTGACCTGAGCCAAGATCAAGAGTCAGACACTTACCTGCCTGAGCCATCCAGGCATCTCTGTATTTTGACCTTTTAATTCTTCTGTAAGTAGCAGTCAAGCCTTACCTTATTTTTTGTTTGATTTGTTTTTTTAGAATTATATGTAGTTAAATTGATTAATCTTTTTTTAATTTTTTTTAATGTTTTATTTTATTTTTGAGAGAGACGGCATGAGCAGGGGAGGGTCAGAGGGAGAGGGAGACACAGAATCCGAAGACAGGCTCCAGGCTGTGAGCTGTCAGCACAGAGCCCGACGCGGGGCTCGAACCCACGAACCGCGAGATCATGACCTGAGCTGAAGTCGGACGCTTAACCGACTGAGCCCCCCGGGTGCCCCAAAACTGATTAATCTTACTGTGTCTGCTCGTAGACCGTCATGCTGAAAACAGCCCCCACCCCATATTATATACCGTGTGTGCCTACCTTCTGCTCTCCCTCATCCTACCCTCCTTCCTCCTTACCTCACTGCTCTGTCTGTAATTATTTAATTCTTTCTCAAATCTTCACTTACATTAAACTCGTATGGAGATGGAGATCATAGGAATGTGGGGTTAGAGGGGCAGTCTGGGGGGCCTTTAAATAACTCTTGATTTTGTTTCATTGATTTATGTGGTGTTTCCTGATTTGTTCCATTTTTATTCTTTTTAGTGTTCCTGGTTCATGTATTTATTTTTCTAGGTGAAGTTTAGGCTCATAGTTTCAAATTCTCTCCAAAAGTGTCTCGATTGGGGTTATCTTGAGTTTGAGTTTATTTAGTGAGAATTGGTTTCGTTCACATTTTTATTGAGCGCTTTGTGTGCTTGGTAGCGTGTAGCAGGAATGAGGGATTCAGGAAGCTTATGTTCTAATGGAGAAAGAAGGAAAAATGAGCATGTAAACCGGTAATTTATACGTATCTCCTCTAGTCCAGCTCTTCTTTTTTGGATGCAAAAACCTGAGGTGTGGGGAAGTGATGCTCAAGAAGCCGCCGCTCATTCGTAGCCGAGTTCGGGCTCGCTCGCTGGTGTCCAGGCGGCATCTCTTACCCACGTCTGGCCTCGCGCGCCGCGTCACTGAGTCAGCGGTCACTGCGTCCTCACAGCATCACTCATACTGCCCTGGCCGCCTCGGGCTGCGGCTCAGCCAGGCTGCGGCGGGAGCTACAGCCTTCGGGGTGTGCCTAGAAAATGTGCCTCGTAGAGACGCATCTCATATAGAGGGAGTAAAAATAACTCCCAGTAGCGTAGACGAGAACGGTGTGGATTAAAGAGCGTTATATTAAATAATTCTGGAAAATTACTTGATGAAACAATGGCAGGAGATTCAGGGGACAAAGGAGTGAATGAAGGTTGAAGAGTGGTCGAATCTGGGGGTTGGCAGGTGGCGAGCGACACAGAACAACGTTGACTGGCTGGAGGTGAGGACAGCGGAGTCTCACTGTAGCGTCCAGCCTCTCCCGTGGGCTCTTAGCGTTCGGAGGCTCCCCCAGGGGACCCAGCAGAAAGCGCTACGCTTTCCTGGGTAGAAGCGGGGGAGGCGTTGGAAACAGTTGACATTCTGGGTGGGGTGTTGAGGAGGTGGCTGTGGGACAAGGTGCACAAGCGTACCGCAGGCCGGGGGAGGGACGCATTTGCACGTGGATTTGTCCGGGCACGAAGGGGCGGGAAGGGGCGGGCGGGACACGCGGTGCTTTGTTTTGGAGCCCCGCCCGCTGTGACACGTGTGGTCCCTGGGGAGGTGGGAAGCCTTGGAACCGCACGCCAGGCCTCTGGACAGCCTCGTGGTTGAGTGCGGAGCTAGGGCGGAGGCAGTGCTGGGTCCGGGCGGGAGAAGGTGATGCCCTCAGTAGGCTGTTGCCGTGAGAGAGAGGCTTGATCGAAATGGGGGAAGTCAGGGGCGCCTGGGGGGCTCAGTCGGCTGAGCATCCGACTTCGGCTCGGGTCATCATCTCACAGTCTGTGGGTTCGAGCCCTGCGTCGGACTCCGTGCTGACAGCTCGGAGCCTGGAGCTGCTTCGGATTCTGTGTCTCCCTCTCTCTGCCCCTCCCCCACTCGTGCTCTGTCTCTGTCTCTCTCTCTCTCTCTCTCTCTCTCTCTCTCAAAATAAATAAACATTAAAAAAATGTAGGAAGTCTAATTGGCAGTGTCAGGAGTGTTTGAAGTTGCTCAAAGGAGATGGAGATCATAGGAATGTGGGGTTAGGGGGGCGGCCCCGGGGGCCTTTAACAGCCCTTTAAATAAGCAAGGCACTGTCGCACCGAGGCCCACGTGCCCTGATCCACCAGTTAGTCCACACGTGTTTGTGAAGGTACCTGCGAGTCACTTGGTTTCTATGACAGGCCGTCATCTCCCTGTTGGTTTGCTCCCTGGCCCCCACTGTGACGTGCCTGAATGTCCCCTCTACTCCCCCCACCCCATCTCAGGCTGCTTGCCCCAGCCTAATGGCTTTAGGGCAGCCTTCTGCCTGGGGGGCTGCTGCCCCGGGTGCAGTACAGGGTACCCTTCATATTCCCCTCTTGCCCCCATCCTTACACGGAGACCCAGCCAGGGCCTGGCCCTGCTGTGTGAAGCAGCTGAAAGTTAGCAAAACCAAGTGGACATGTTAGTAACAAGAAATCTCAAAACGTGTTTTTGTTTGTTTTGTTTTTTCTTACTGGATAGTCTTGTTTTCTTTGAAATGTATAGTTAGGCCAGATCTTATTCCCAGTCTGGTTCACTGTACTGTTTTAATTAAAAAAAAAAAAAAAAAAAAAAAAGGTTTACCAAAGCTGAGGCCTGAGAGAACACAGTTCGGAAGGCAGTTTCAGGAGAGAGGATAGTCAGGAAAGGGGGTAATCGGAGGATGCTTTTTGTTGTTTGACTCTCTTTGCGGCAGGGCTTGGCTCTAGAAGGTGAATTGGAGCCAGAGGACAAGCCAGTGTGCGCCTGTGCCCACCGTGTCACTTCCTGAAGAAGCAGATTGCCTAGACTCAGCTGCGCTTGCCTTGGGTGTAGAAATTTGCAGGGTAACGTTGGCTTTTGGGAATCAGGAAAACAGATGGTCCTGCTCATTTACGCATCGCATACTTTATAGGTTATATATAACCAGTGCTTTTGCAGTTATTTGTTTGATTGCATTTTGTTTTTATTTTATAAAAATGAGGAGAAACTGGGACTAAGCCCAGATCTCCATGTTAAAATTGATATAGATGGAAATCATTAACTAATGCCAGATACCATCAAGCTGGATGATTATTTTTGAAGCTGGTTGATTATTGACTATAAAGAAAAAAAAATTAACAAATACAACATGCTAGACATATAGAATTTAAAGATGTGTCAAAAAGCAAAGTCAAATTAGAGATTTTTTAAAATTTCTTTTTAATGTTTATTTTTGGGAGAACGAGACCGAGCAGGAGTGGGGGAAGGGCAGAGAGAGAGCGTGGGAGACACAGACTCTGAAGCAGGCTCCAAGCTGTCAGCACAGAGCCTGATGCAGGGCCCGAACCCACTGTGAGATCGTGACCTGAGGAGAAATCGGACGCTTAACCGACTGAGCCCCCAGGGGCCCCCGATTAGAGATTTTAAAACAAGCTGAAGCTTTCTTGGAATGAGACTCTTCCGTGGACCCGCAGCAACACGGGTGCTTCTCTGAGGCGTTTGACTTCAGTCCACATCGTGTGTGAAAGTTTCATAGATCTTTTTTAACTTTCAAATAAATACATAGTACATGTCAAGAATCTCTGTTCAAAACGTTCCAGCGGCTTTCCAGTTCACTGTAGTGTCAGAGGACCAGACAGTTAGCCACAAGGCCCTACACAGTCTGACCCCACTTCTGAGCCTTTTCTGTTCCTTTGTCTGGAATACTCTTTTCCTGAACGTCCACATGGCTGGACGTGGCTTCAGTTCCTCCTCATCATTGCTTATGCGTCTACTAGCAGTGAGGCTGTCCTTTTTTTCTTTAAAATTTTTAATTATTTATTTTTTACTATTTTTTTTTAAATATATTTTGAGAGAGAGAGACAGAGCATGAGTGGGGGAAGGGCAGAGAGAGAGGGAGACACAGAATCCGAAGCAGCTCCAGGCTCTGAGCTGTCAGCACAGAGCCCGACGCAGGCCTCGAACCCACAACCGTGAGATCATGACCTGAGCTGAAGTCGGCCACTTAACCGACTGAGTCACCCAGGCGCCCCCAGAGAGGCTTTCCTTGACCACACTGTGAAATGAGAGTACTCCGCCTTACCTTGCATTTTATTTCTTGTCCTCTGACGTAGTATTTCTTACGTTGTCTGTCTACTGAAAACTGATGAGGAACTTGGTGTGTTTGCTCTGCTCTCTGGCAGTCCTCTTGACACGTGGTGGGAGTACGATAAATACTCGTCTGGTGAATGAAGAAATGATGGGGCTGTGGACACTTTTCTATATGAAGATTTGCAAATACAGGCTTTTCAGCTGTTTTTTCTGCATGTTGGTCATCTGGAATCCCCCAGTATCTTCTTTGCCACCGCCTAATGACCATTTGTTTACTCGGTACATATTTGAGAGATGCGTATGTGCCAGGCACTGGGGGAATGCAAGAATGAACAGTCTGACAGATCCTGTGCTCACAGATCAGACTGTAGCTCACAGTCTGATGGGGACCTTCCCTGGTAAATTATAAGGTCATTGACAGGAGGGAAAAGTGTACTTAACATTCTTAACCTGCTAGTTCTTTGACTGGAATGTGTGCAGGGGTAGGGGTAGGATCAGCCACTACTGGCCTTAGTTTTCAGCTTTTTATAAATAAATGGCTTTCAGAGAGCTTGATAATTGCAGTTTTTTTTAGTGTATGAAAATTATCTTTATCTTTTTTATTTAAGTGTTTAGAATTAGGTAACATGTTCAGAACTTACTAGAAAAGACAGAGCTAGATTTAAAGACTAGAGTCGAAGCCTGCAGTTAAAACTCAAGGGTTACCGTACTGTTTCAGCAGATCGGCGTGTCTTATCATCACCCTTTTCCACTTAAAGAATTTCATCTTGTTATAGTTTATCCTTTATGTTCACAGTGGGGATTTGCTTCCACTTCTTTATTATTACAACTATTACTGCTGGGAACTTTCTTTGACTTATTAGTTCTTGATATCCATTCGAAATGTAGATATTCAGCTGTGAGATCAACGCCAAAGTATTTTCCAAAGTTGTCAAACTGGTTCATACTGCTACCAATAAAATGCAAAATTTATTTGCTTCATGTCCTCGCCAGTGATTGCTCTCGTTGGACTTCTGCATTTCATACCGTCCAGTGAGTTAACACTGTTCTCATACCAAGGAATTTTGCTATTTTTATTAGGTGTGATAGTGGTATTGTGATTCCATTAAAAATAGGTCCACATTTTTAAAAAGTTGTGTATTGGGGCGCCCGTCTGGCTCAGTTGGAAGAGCATGCGACTTGATCTCTCAGGGTCGTGAGTTCGAGCCCCATGTTGGGTATAGAGATTACTTAAATAAAATTTAAGAAGAGGCATATTATATATATCTGAGGAGGAGATAACTGGGGTTCACTTAAATTCTTGAGGACAATGTAAAGCACGTTTTGGGGTCAACTGGCCAGATTGGAATACAGACACAGAACATTACTGTTCCGTGGTTATGTAAGAGAGTACACCTACTCTTCGAAGACACGGGCCGAGGGTTTAAGAGGACTGAGGCATAATGAAGACACTTTCCAGTGGTTTAGAAAAGAAATTACATATATACACACAAGCTTGTTTTTATTATTAAAAATAGCCTATAATTCCTTTACCTCATCACATGGACATAACCAGTATTAAAACTTTGCTTTCATGTCCTTTTTGTATGCTTCTGTGCACTCTGATTTTAAGTATAAATAGGTCATATTGTAAATAATAGTTCTGAAACTTTAATTTTCCTATAATTAAACATTAAACTGAGTTTTGATCCCTGAATAATACCCCGTCATATAGCTCAGTGTATTTCACCATGTCCCCATTCTTGAATGTTCCTAGTTTTTTCAGTTTTTCCCTACTATAAATAACCAGTGAGTAAGCAGGAGTTTATAATGTCCTCTTCCAGTAGAAAAGAAAGCCTTCCTTGATTCTGCAGATCGGGTTTCCCAGTTAAGGGCGTTCGGAGTTCTTTTTCTCCGACACTTAGGACACTTGGAGTTAACTATTTGTGTAACGATTTCTCAGGCATGCAGACTGAGCTCTCCGAAGGCCGGCTGTTTTCATCCTGACTGTATACGCAGCACTGGGCACACAGTCGGCCTGAAAGAGTCGTTGAATCAGTGGAGAAGGGGTAAATACAAAATACAGTAATTAGATATAAAATACCACCGTTCTGCCACCTGCTTTGAAAGCTCCCGTTTCATTACTGGACGAAGGTACCCCTCCCCCCCCCCGCCCTCCCCTCAAAGATTCAGGCACTGGAAATGGTGGGACTTAGAGCTCTGGCGGAAAAGCCTGCCCACGCGCAACAAAAACACGCCGTCCTGCCCCGGCCCCCATTCTGCCTGCAGCGCTGTGCCCTGTGACCTCCGCTTTCAGAGCTCGGGAGGCCAGGGGCCACCAGCGGAAGTGACCTTGCGTCAGGTCGTGCTCCCGCGCACTTCCCAGAACCCAGCTCTCTCTGTGTTTGCCTTGGCCCGTTCCGTCTCACATACAGATCCCTCTTTTCTGTGTCCTTGTCCACAGGGGGCTGCGCTGACGGACGGACTGTTGGATGTACAGGGTGGCGGGGGCAGTGTTAGACGTGGCCCCATAGCCCAAGGCTTGTGGACCCGCTGTAAGGAGCCCCCGGGATTCGCAGCCTTGTACACCTTCTGACCGCCTCCGCCTTCCCCTGCCCGGAGCCCCTCCGCACGAACTCACCAATTCAGCAGAGAACCTTTCTATGGTCTCTGGGAGGAAATTTTTTTGCCTCATTGAAATTCACAACTCACAGATTCGCAAACCTCCTTTTATATAGTAATAATATAAAAAAGCACATTTCTTCCTATGTCTGTGGTCCTGATATTGTCTGATCTTTTTAACACCAAACCTAAAGATTTTGTGCTTGTTGAAGTGCTTTTTATCACATTAAAATGAAGAATGTTACCAAACTCCTGTTCTTTACATGAATATAATGCTCTAATTCACCAATTCTCAAAATCACCTGGGGGCATTGGAAAAGCAGACCAGAACATCTGGGGTGTAGTCGTTCTTTCCTTGATCAGGTGTGTTCACTTCCTCAGAATTCACCACCTTACACGTGAACCTTTTTCTCTACGCCCATCATGCGTTCTAAAACTACGTATACGTCCACGCACATGTGTGTACACGCATGTACACGCAGACATGTAGACAGTGGATGTGTACAAAGGAAGGTGGAGCACAGGGTCAGTATTTCAGAAAAGTTTCTTGGCTGGTTGTCATGGGTCAGGACTAGGAACCACTGCACTGGAGGACGTACGGCTCTAATGGGGCTCCAGGACTGGGTTTCTCTCCATAAGTGGGTTCTGTGGCTGCTGGAGTGCAGTCTACCTCTAACTGAATCCCACACGTGTTGATGAAGGAGTTCATTTTAGTAACATGTCACATTTGAATATCTTAGCTCCTCTGCTGCTTTGTAAAGGATTCGAACAGGATATCTTTTCTTACTCTTGTCCAGTAGATGAGGAAACGGGTTTAGCTTGTAAGCTCCTCATAGAAACCAAGGACAGAGGGCTCTTGCCACGGTCACCGGCTACAAGCTTATGAGTGATCCTCTAGCGTCTTTTTTCCTCCTCTTCTACTGTCCGGGAATGCTGCCTTGAGTTGAGACAGATGCAGACCTTGTTTTGGGCATTGTTCCTTCTGCTCATACTGTACAAAGGAAGACACCTGTGAGAGCAGGTGAAATTATTTTGAGTACACAGGTGCCTGCTTAGGACATGGTCGTCGTGCAGGTTGACTTCATGTGAGAGACGCATGGAGATAGTGGGTCGCTGCGTGGATTTGTTCTTCACTTTAGGCTTTGGGCAGTTTTAAGAGAAAGGTGGTTATCGTTATAATTACAACTAAACGTCATTCTAGTGATGATGGGTTTTGAAAACACAGGAGATCCTCCACGTGCGGTTCTGCAAGGCACGCAAGTGTGTGAGAGCTGGGATACAGGTAGAGGCGCGTACTTCCCTTTTCCTGTTGGAAGTTTTTGTTTGTTTTGTTTTGTTTTTAGAGAGAGTGAGTGCATGCGCAAGGCAGGGAGAAGGGCCGAGGAGAAGAGGGAGAGAGGGAGAATCTTAAGTAGGCCCCGTGCTCAGCATGAGGTCTGACACAGAGCTTGAACCCATGACCCTGGGGCCATGAGCTGAGCCGCAACCCAGAGTTGGATGCTCAGCCAGCCGACTGAGCCACCCAGGTGGCCCTTATTGGATTAAGTGTCTTTTTAATGCAGCACACACAACATTTAAATTTAACATGAAAAAGATTTTTTTTAATTACTCATAAAATGTTAGCCCTGGGATCACTTTCAAGATCATAATAGTCAATCCACTCTTCTGCTGATGAGGACAAAGGGGTAGAACTTCTCTGCAGTCATACAAGCTGATGCTGGTTGGAGGGGGATGTAGAGGTACCGACTAGGTGGGACTAGATGCCAGAAGCTGAATTTAGTTAAGTGTGGTTTGGTAGGGTATTCATATGTATATGTGTATTTTAGTGTTTATTTTTGAGAGAGAACGAGTGGGGGAGGGGCAGACAAAGGGACAGAGGATCTGAAGCGGGCTCTAAGCTGACAGCAGAGAGCCAGCCCCATGTGGGGCTTGAACTCACGAATCATGAGATCATGACCTGAATGAAGTTGGATGCTCAACCAGCTGAGCCACCCCGGCGCCCCGGTATTTATATTTATTTCCACTTGATCAGATTGTTTATGAGACTGAGTTGGATGTTGTAGTATTTACTGGACCACTGGGGGGGTGGCACTTTTTCTGTAAAGTGGGATTTTTAACAAAACTACATTAAGAAACAGCATCTTCATAAAGAAAAGAAAGTACATTTTATTACTGACTAGGGAGGATTGGTTCCTTATCTTACATTGGCGCCCTCCCCTGCCCCTCCCCCTCCCATGCCCAGCGGGATCAGCGGGATGTTAGCTGTAGTTCTAGCTGTGCCCACCAGGTGGCATGATTGCTTTACTTGAATGATTTAAAGCTCTTTTTGATTCTCAGTGAGTTACAGTGATAACTCATTTCTTATTTTAATACTAAAAGGAGATGACACGATTTGAAGAAGATTTTGGCACGCTCAATTTGAGTTATGAGAGAGAAATTGGTGCCATGTTTCCTTTGTAGTACGAATGCTACTGCAAATGTCAGGATAATAAAAATTTTTTAACACTGTGTTTAAGGTTATAGCTTTGTACTCAACCCACCTTATGGTGTCAGCCTCTCGCTCCAAATAGAATATGCAAGGTCACAAGGTGTCCTGAGTCTGCAGTATCTAGAGGAGGGAGGAGTGGGGGGGGGGAGCTCAGGTTACCGCGGCAACTTTCATCTGCATTCTTCCCTTTTCTGCCCCTGAGTTTGAGACTCTCATAATGGTACTAAGGACATTTCGTTCATCGGATTGAAACATTAATATAGAAACAAGTGAGGCCTCCCGCGAGGCAGCCATTTGCCCATTACCCTCACTTTCCATCACTTCCTTCATCAACCACAGTTTCATTTTCTTAACTCCATTCAAGCGGCCTGGACTGTGTGGGCTCGCCGGCTCAGTTCTCTGTGCCGTGGGTGCCCTCCTCCCTCTGTGCCCTTTCCTCAGGAGGTGGGGTAGCCCAGAGAGGGTTAATATCTCAGGTGCTGTGGTCACAGACTGTGTGTGTGTGTGTGTGTGTGTGTGTGTGTGTGTGTGTGTGTAAGCCCTGTCTCTGCTGTTTACCGGCTGTGTGACCTTGGCCAGATTGCTTCTCTGAGCTTCAGTTTCTTTCTTTAGGAATGTGACTGATAATGGAATTATTGGAGAGGATTACAAAGAATCCTTTTAAAGAATTTTAGAACAGTGGCTGACACATTGTAAATTCTCAGATAGTAGCTACTGTTATTAATCAATATAGCTATTGAATTTTTAGGGAGCTTATCTTGATGTAACGTCATGATCATCATTATTTACTGATTATGGACCCCATGCTAGTCTACATCTATTCTCTTAGTTTATGTATTTCTGTTCTCTGTTACTTGTGTTGTTTCAGGCTACTTCACGAAATCAGTTCATTTTTCTTCTGTGTTTTGGCCTGCTTTCCACTGCAGTGTTCTGTACATAATAAGGGTAGTTCAAGAAATGTTTGAGTAGGCTTTAGGAATTTTGTAAATTTTCCTGACGAATCTCACACACATTGCACCTTTAAGTGATGTTACCCCAAAACGTAACTCCTTTACCTGGGCCTTCGGTAATGCTGAGTTCTTGTCAGAAAAGCCAGTGGTTTGTACAGTCTGTGTACTTCTTAAAGGATCGAAGTGACACATATCTTTATCCTTCATAACGTAAGATAGACAGTTGTCCTGGGTTGTTGCCTTAGGAATATTCAAGTTTTTAAAAATAGTGCATTATACAACGATAGAGTGGTTTTAAAGGAGTGCACACCAAGTGACTGATCTTTCTGCTTAGACTGTCCAGTCACCTGCTTCTTGCACCCATATGACTGCCTGGTCTGCCCCCCGTGCCGTGGGACAGGCTGGCGGGCGCAAATGACTGGTGCTTGCCAACGTCCTGGCATTTCCTTAAGCCACATGGACTTTGGGCGTCAGTCGAATTGCAGCATACTTAGTGACCCTCTGCCTGCAGTGGCTCCTCACGCCCAGATTGGGATGGACTCTGGTTAACCTCTAATTTTTTAGAGATGAAATCAAGATTACTGTTGCCAGAGGTGAGAAAGTACTGGAAAAGTCCCCGAGGAACCCTGGGTTTGTTATTTTAGAGCTTTTTGTCTCAGGTAGCTTGTATTTCTCTTGCCTCCCTTTCTGATTCATCCTTTATCCACCAACTAACATATCTGGTCATCCTTTGTTTTTTGAAAGGGTTTGGGAGTGGATCTTACTGTCTTAGGTTGAAAGCTTATTTTTGCTTAAGGAAGGCATGCAGGAGCTTTTGAAAATGCCCGCTCTCCGTTTTCTTCATGCCCTGCTAGCAGCCAGCGGCATGTTCTGTCAAGGAGCAGGGCAGGAGAGAGAAGATACTGGGGACTGTAGAAACTGTGGTGGGTGGCCCTCGTCCCCCCGACCGTAAAAGGGAGCAGGAGCCGGGGACTCCGCACGCACAGAAAGGAGGCAGTGAGACGCAAGGCTGTTGGCAGCATCCTTTGTGCGTCCACAGGGCCTTATTCTGAATTAAGTCCGATCTTCGACATTCTGGGAGGACTTCCTACTCTGCGATAGTTTTCAGTTAGGCGATGACACAGCATCACTCGTGAGAGCTGCTTCCTGGGAAGGTCAGGAGAACTGCTGCAGGTAACACAGTGGAAACTGTGGCGCTCCCCACGCGTCAGGCACAACCGCCTGCATCTCCTTTTGTCCAGAGACAGAGCCAAGAGTGGAGCTCCCACACCTGACCTGCGCTGCCTTTTCACTTGCTGGAAAGGAACCTTTTTCTTCTGTGACACTGTACACACGACAGCACCCCCAGCATTCATTTAGCACATTGTTTATCTGATCTTTGTTGGACGTTGGGGACAGTGACAAGAATGAAACGTTGTATTTTTGCTGGTGGGTATCAGATGGTAATTCTTCTGCAAGGTGCCGGGCTCCCCACACGCTAACTTGCTTTGTTCCCCCCTCAGGTCTCCTGGTAGAGACACCAAGTGACTTCCCCTAAGTGGCTCTGATAAAGTGCTTTCTTCCTCTGCTTTAGATCTGAGTCCTCCGGGTAGTCTACAAGAAAATCGAAAAGAGGAGTGATTTTGAAGATTACTTATTAACAACACCTTGCTATTTACAGCTCGGAAAATGTTCTGTCCGAACTTGGCTATCACGCTCAGAATCCACTGTTTAGTCCATTAAAACATTAGCTGGTGTTGTTACCACCAGCTAATTTTTCTGTTAAAAAGCAAAGCAGATGAAAATAGAGTAGCCTCCAAAGAATGCTTTGTTTTCCTTTTAATTTTTAAACTAAATCCAGTTGGAGACATGGGGACAGGCTTACTGGCCCTGTTACTGATGGAGCAGAAAGGACTCCTGAACAGATAGCGTCTGCCCCCCGAGAATGGTGGGCAGGGCAGCGCACTGTGGGGCCTGCCCCCTGCCCTGCTCAAGACACCTGTGCGTGGGTTTGCTCGCAGATCAGGTGACTGAGCGGTGGCTGTGCACGCATCACGCGTTCCCTGCTCGGTGAAGGTAAATGATAGTGTCTGGACGTTTGTATGGTTGCGGAGTTGAGATTGTACAGCGGAAGTCTGAGGTTCATTTGCCAGAGAGCTACGAAAAGAAACCCCCCTTCCAGCAGACCCTCCCCGGGGTTGACCCTCAGTTCACTGTAGATGGTTTTTCCCTCTTTCCTGTGCACACATCTCATCACTTAGTTTTATCATCCGACCTGCAGTCTTTCCGCCGGGGTCCCCGTGTAAGCCTCGCAGCCTCACCGTACATCAGCATTGTACGTAAGACCCTTGGGGCCTTTTTCTCTTATGTGGCATAATCCACCCTGTCGTGAAATAAATCAGCAGGGGACACGCTTTGGAATAATTCCTCCCCACTTTTAAGATTGCCTGTTCCAATTTTTGTGACAGACCAAGGTCATTTAGTTTGTCGTTTGCTGACTCTCGGGTAAATAGGAATTTTACTGTGGTTGAACCTTGAACAACTTGGGGTCCCAACACCCTGTGTAGTAAAAAATTCACATACAAGTTTTGACTCCCCAGAAACTTAACTACTGATAGCCTGCTGTTGACCAGAAGTCTTGCTGGTGACCTAACAGCCAAGTAACACGTTACACATTGTGCGTTATATGTGACACACACTGTATTCTTCCAATAATGGAAGCCAGAGAAAAGACAGTGTTATTGAGAAAATACTTTGACAGCACTGGACTGCAAACCCGAGGTTAAGGGTCTGCTATATATATTCTGAGTGAAGCAACTGTCTGTACTTTCAATATTAAAAAAGGAAATAGAAAATTAGTGGCTTGGTATTGAAACTAATACTGAGTTGCACTATATGTAGTCACTGAATGACATTGACTTTTTCTTCTGTCAGTGGAAAAGCTTTTCCTCTACTATTGGAATACCTGTTAATACAAGAGTTTGAATTCTTTTTCAGAGAGTTGATTTCTTTTTTGTAAATTGGTTGTCAGTTGTGCCACCATTAGGTAAGACGGTGGTGGTGGGATTGGAGGCTCTGACTTTACTAGGCTGCTTCCGCTAACTCCCTGGGTAACAGTGGGCAAGAGAGCCATGCAGAGCCTGTTTTCTCAACTCTTAAGAGTTGAGGTGCCCATTGCACCTGGAGAGTGAGACTGGTGGGGGAGAGGGAGAGATGGCCGAGCCAGAGGGAATTCTGTTTGTTTCAGACGGTTCTGTGCTATTGGATCTTTTTTTTTTTTTTTTTTTTTTGGAGCTTGTATTATTTTTGTAATTTACAAAAACAAAAAACAAAAGAAAAACTTATATAGGAATGTAATGAAGTGCTATTGATGAGTAGTCTTTTTTTTTTTTTTTCCTGGAAGAAAAGGTAGAAGATGTAGAGAGGAAGTAACTTTGGGGATGGCAGCTTCCCCTGAATACGGAGCCAGTCAGTTTTCCTTGGCATTACCTTAGTGCTTGAAGAGCTGACACTTGTCACCTTGGGTTGGAGTTTGAAAGCACTGGTTCGTGTAACTCATCTCTTAGATTTTTTTAACGTAAAGATAAGTTGTTTGTTTTTCAACTTCAGCTGAGACTAAAAACAAACTCCAATTTAACATCTCTTTTTATTTCTTTTGATTATCTTTCAGAGTACCATGATAATTTGTTTATCATAGAAAATTTAAGTAGAACCACCATGTTTAAAAAAAAAGAATCATGATCTCTCCCATCCATAGACAAGTACTGTTAATATTGGAGTATATTTTTAGCCATTACTTTGTGGGATTTATATACGTAAGATCCATAATGGGATCATGTTATGTGAAAGTATAATATTTTGTTACTGTCCGTTGATTTTTTTCTCGCGCATGGCAGGCCTGAAATATATATATAATTCTTGTGCTCGTATACTGTGATTCCCTGTCCCTCAGTCTGTTTACTGGCCTCTTGTCTTGTTTTTCAGTAGATGAATACATCGCCATCGCTAAAGAGAAGCATGGGTACAACATGGAGCAGGTAACACCACGGTTTCCTTTTGTTGTTAAAAATGAGTTTTTATTTTTATTAATACTTTTTTTTATAGTTGACCTGTTAAATTGTGTTCTGTGTGTTAAGTAGCAATGCAATTTTTTGGTAGTCACTTGCAAATTAAACAAGGCTCTGGTCCCCTTTTTACTGCTTGAGACGAGTATTAGAGGGCCATTTGATTTGAAAGGCATCTGTGTATTTCTGCAGCTTTGTAATAGTTAGGGCTTAATACTTCCCTGTTTGAATATGTGGTTTGTCATTTGTGTGTTTGTGTGATGGGTTTTTTCCTGACTCTGTGTAACATGTCACACTCAGACCCACAGTGTTTTCATATTAACTGTTTTGAATCACTTTCAAGTTGTAATATTTGATGAAAGTTTTCTTTTAAAAATTGTTTGGAACCTATTAATGAGAAATCTGCGAGATTAATTTTTCCCCAAAAGTATGATAATCTTATTTCAGCCTTATTTCTAATTCCTATTTTATAAATAAGCATATTAATTTGGATTATTGCTTTCCTTGGCATTGCTCTGGATTTTACAGCCTGTAAATTACTAGCATTTATCCTCAGGATTGAGGGTACCACTAAGTTACATTGTATAGAATTGGACTCTTTGTTTTAGCCTTGGCCTTACTTTTAATTATTCCAGCTTGGTAGAATTTGTTAGAAAGGCCAATTATAATGGGATAGTTCTAGAATCTTTAAAAGCATGAGATGTATCCTTTTTCTTTTTCCAAACCATACTCATGAATTTCATGAAGTTGCTCAGAACATCACCAGTTTTTTGTAAAGATTTTATTTTTTTTTAATTAAAAAAATTTTTTTAATGTTTTTTATTTATTTTTGAGAGACAGAGACAGACAGCGCGAGCAGGGGAGGGTCAGAGAGAGAGGGAGACACAGAATCTGAAGACAGGCTCCAGACTCTGAGCTGTCAGCACAGAGCCTGACGCGGGGCCCGAACCCACGAACCGCGAGATCATGACCTGAGCTGAAGTCGGACGCTTAACCGACTGAGCCACCCAGGTGCCCCAAAAGATTTTATTATTATTAATTAATTTATTTTAAAAGTTTATTTTGAGAGAGAGAGACCGAGCATGAGCAGGGGAGGGCAGAGAGAGAATGAGAGAGAGTCCCAAGTAGGCTTTGCACTGTCAGCACAGAAATCCAGAGTCAGATGCTTAACCAACTGAGCCACTGAGGAGCCCCTAAAGATTTTATTTTTAAGCAATCTCCACATTCATCATGGGGCTCTGAACTCATGACCTTGAGATCCAAGAGTCATGTATTCCACCAACTGAGCCAGCCATCCACCCTGAAAATCACCAAGCTTTAATTCTGTTTAGAAAGTGTAAAAATTATTGGGTGATTGCTAAACATACTCAGATGAATTTTTAAGGATCCTGGTCTTCAAAAGTATGATTGGTCTCACTTTGGAGTTCAGGAAGTTGTCTCAGGAAAAAAAATTGCTGAATTATCTTTCATTTCCCTATTTGTCACTCATTTGAATATTTTCTCCCTTCTGGGTTACAAAAAAAACAAAAACAAAAACAAAACCCTCTTTATATTTTAGCTTGTTCAGCAAAAGAGTAACAAAACAATTAAGTGCTTTTATAAATTACTTTGTCTTTTCGTAACAGAGGCATTCAGGTGTGGCCTTTTAGAAGCACAGACTCCAAGGGCGCCTGGGTGGCTCAGTCAGTTAAGTGACCAACTCGGTTTCGGCTCAGGTCATGATCTCGTGGTTCATGGGTTCGAGTCCCGCATCGGCTATGCACCGACAATGTGGAGCCTGCTTGGAATTCTCTCTCTCTCTCTTTCTGCCCCTTCCGCGCTTGTGCACGTGCTCTCTTTTAAAAATAAATAAATAAACTGAAAGAGCACAAATTGTAGAGCCACACTGCTTCCGCCACCTACCAGCCCTGGACCGCAGCAAGGACTGAATTCTCAGGGCCATTATGTTCTTTTAAAAAAATTTTTTTTAGTGTTTATTTTTGAGAGAGCATGAGCAGGGGAGGGGCAGAGAGAGGGAGACACAGAATCCGAAGCAGGCTCCAGGCTCTGAGCTGTCAGCACAGAGCCCGACATGGGGCTTGAACCCACGAACCACGAGATCATGACCTGAGCTGAAGTTGGACACTTAACCGACTGAGCCCCCCAGGCGCCTAGGGGCCACCGTGTTCTAATCTGAGAAATGAGCTTAGTGGAGCGTGTCTCGCAGGAATGCGCACACGTCAGCCACGTAGCAGTATTTCCCCGGCTGCAGGGGGCACATGCTCTCCTTTTGCCAACCTCATTTCCATTTTAATGTTTCATTCAGGTCTTTGGTCTAAAATTTCACTGATACTATTTTTCTAGGCTCTTGGGATGCTCTTTTGGCATAAGCATAATATTGAAAAGTCATTGGCTGATTTGCCCAACTTTACCCCCTTCCCAGATGAGTGGACTGTGGAAGATAAAGTCTTGTTTGAGCAAGCCTTTAGTTTTCATGGGAAAACTTTTCATAGAATCCAACAAATGGTAAGTAGATGAGACCACTGATTTTTCTTTTTCTCCCCAGCCTCTGTCCCCTGCTGCATACCTGAAAGAAAGGGATGTCATCCGCAAGCAGATACTCCCATTTGGAAAACAGCTCCCTTCAGATAGAGTAGCTCATGCTTGCTGTGGAGTGGACGGGAGGCCTCCAATTACAGGGGCGAAGCATCTCTCAGCACTTCCCAGCTTGACAGCAGCTGTAACACAAGCCCCTGCCACCCTCAGCCCTGTCTCTCTTGTTAGGACTGCCCTCATTAATCCGATAGAAAGTGTCTTTGATGGCTGTTTGATGAGGTGTGGAGCGTCATGGAACCCTAGCTGCCTGGGGAAGGTTGGCGTATCTCCTATATTCTAGAAGGCTGTTTGGTGGACTCCCACCAGGAAAGTTTCTATTGATTACATGACTGCTAAAATGAATTTTTTAAAAACAACCGAGAAGTTAGGCTAGAAACTTTAGGTGTGTGAAAACTTGGGTTCATCTCAGCCTGCCTGTGGTGATCTTCCCTGGGCTGAGTTTCACTTACAGCCACACTGCAGTAGTTTGGAAATGTGTTGATGAGAGTTCTTCTTGAATCTTCTTCTCAGAGAAAAGGGCTGTGCCTTACGACATTTCTCTGTTTGCGTGAGACAGTCCTTATTAACCGTATCTAAGCACACTTGATTTGTAACCGTTAGCTCTAAATCGAAACCAACTCAATTTTTATGTTTAGCTTCCTGATAAATCTATAGCAAGTCTGGTGAAATTTTACTACTCCTGGAAGAAGACAAGGACTAAAACCAGCGTGATGGACCGCCACGCCCGGAAGCAGAAGCGGGAGCGGGAGGAGAGGTCAGTTCCTGCCTGGAGGTGGTGTCTCCCCATGTGGGGGGAGTCTCTTGGGTCCCTAGAATCTCTGAGAGGTGGTCGGTGCCCAAGGGAAAGGGAGGGTGATAGATTTTCCCGGATGCCTTCCTGGTGGGGCCAGACGCACACAGACATTCTGCAGCTCACGTTCCCGAGCCGCATTGTTCACACGCGCTCAGGGGCTTGCTTCTTACCAGTTTCTTCCTACAGTCAGTAAACTTCCGGTTTGAATGAGGGAACTTCTCCACCTATTCTTTCGTGCCTCCTTTTAATAAGAAGGAAATCTATTATTTCTATTCTATTATTTCCTAGGTCGAATTTTTTTGGGTATGCTTCTACAAGATTTGTTTGGCCCGGTTTTAGGTCCTGGTGTGTTAAAAGATGACAGTACAGTTAAGGTTTCCCTTATCCCTTTTTTGACCACCTGTGTTGTGTATGAGCCTGAGAGGGAGCGAAACATGTGATTTCTTCTTCATAAGGACACCAGTTGTAAGGATAGCTTGATGAGCAGGATACGCCCGAGCCAGCACTCTCTGGTCTTAGAGATGGCACAGAGCAAGGGGGTGGCCCTGTGCTCCCGCGCAGAGGCAGGGGGAGTCTCACTCCAGAGGTTCTGTGGACTCACACTCGGGTCAGTTCAATACGCCCCTTCCCTGGGCTTCCGCCTCCTCGACTCTAAAATGAAGAAGCTGCAAGTCTGGAAGGCAGCAAGCAGACGCTGCAGTTCTTGTGTCAGGTCGGCGGCACTATATGGGGGGCTTTTTGAAATTTGTTTTTCATATTTTCTGTAATGCTATTTTTTTCATTTTTTAATTGAGAGAGAGAGAGAACAAGTGGAGGAGGGGCAGAGGGAGTTGGGGACAGAGGATCCGAAGCAGGCTCTGTGCTGTCAGCCCCGATGTGGGGCTCAGAGTCATAAACTGCGACACCATGATCTGAGCCAAAGTCAGACCCTCAAACAACTGAGCCACCCAGGCGCCCCTGTAATGTTTTTTTGTTTTTTTTTAAATTGTACAAATAAAGTGAAGGGAGACAGACCGTCTGATCTCCATGGCCCCATCTCAGGAGAGTGTTTTATGATTTTAAATAGAAAAACGTGGGAACAAATCGGTAGCATCACTGCTGGAGAGCTCCATCCGCGGGCCCAGCTGTAAAGTGGGGGCGATGGTGGGGAACGTCTGCCAAGCTCTCTCCAGCTGTGAGAGTCTGTAAAGCTGTTGACCTTGGTACGTCTGCGTGCCGGGGGGTCTGCAGCATACATACTGGTGGGTGTGTTTTTGGTGTAGTGCTCTTAGTGATCAAAGTGGCAAACACTGCAGAATTTGTTTTTAATGTTCCAGTAACTTTTGATTAAAAGATTTTACTTCCATTATACGTTAGGACGCATTTATTCTTTATAAGCCAAGTCTCCTACTACAGACAGCTATACTCTACCAACCTGAAATTAGAGTTAAATAAAAGAAAAGGTTGGGGTTTGTTTTGTCCCCGAGTATGAGACGGTGAGAGCATCGCCTGCCTCCCCCCCACCCCACCTGTGCTTCTCTGCACGAGCCCCAAGGGCACCTGTGCTGACTGGGTCGCTGGCGGCAATGGCACCTAAGGGACTGTTGGAAGTGGTGGCAGGGGCGGAGAGAAAGTCCCTCAGCCCCGGCTCCCTCTCCTTTCAGACTCTCTTTCCTCGGCCAGAACTCCGCAGCTGCCCGGGGTGGGTGGGAAGCTAGCGCGGCCGCCTGGGCCAGATCCCCGAGACAGCGGGACGATGAGCTGGTTGTGACTGGGGGAAACTGGGGCAGGCTGTGCTTGGCTTCCGTGAGCCTCAGTTTTCTTTTTAAAAAGTAAAGACTCTACTACGGAGCTCTTTAAAAAAAATAATAATACGTGGAAGGCTATAAACAAAAGCATTCGAAGTACCATATCAATGTGAATGTTCTTTTTAAAATTAACCTAATTGAAAATCTCAGTGTATCCAGGCCACCGAAAGGCTCTCCTATTCTCGCGCTTGGGTTGAGTCATGAGCCTGTACTTGGGACTTGAAGTGGAGTTCACTTGTTGGGGATTTGTTCCCAGTGCAAGGGGACTTTATTCTTGAGTAATTTCTCAGTTACGGATAATGATCTTGTCCTGGCCTACTACGAGATAATTATGGGGCGATTACATAAACCCCTTAAATTTGATCTTTTCTGTTGAGAGTTGAGAAGAAGCATTTTACAGATCTGAAGCAACAGTGTTCTAGACCTGATTCAGAAGTTAGAAACCTATTTTAGTAGGTTGTTTTTGTTTTTGTTTTTGTTTAATCATTTAGACTAAGAGAACTAAGGAGTTGGTTTTAATTTATTTGAATTGTAAAAATGTATATCTCAGCAGTCTGAAAACATACTAATTTTATATCTGTCATTAAATCAATTTATTGCTTATATTTGTATATTAAATAGAATTAGTACCAAATAATCTTTCAGTAACTTGTTCTTGCCTTCCAGTGAGGATGAACTGGAAGAAACAAATGGAAATAACCCCATTGACATTGAGATTGATCAAAACAAGGAAAGCAAAAAGGAGGTATTTTTTTCCCTAGTATTGTTTAGGCAAATAAATTTCATTCGTTCCATACATAAAACATTCCTCTTACTTATTCTATTTAATATATTCAGTGCTATGTACAAGGCATCATGATACGAGTTTGTAAACAATACTGACTTTGCTTTGTAGACCTTAGAATTTTGTTTGCCAAGAAATAGGAATAAAGGAAGCCTGAAAGGAAGTGGTAGCATTATTGAGTAACGATTTTGTCCTCACTGGGCAGCCGTCCTGTCCTCACTGCCTTCTTTCCCAAGCCATTAGCTCAGTAGTTAATGAACCCCGGAGTGGTATTGGTGAGGACCAGCTGAGGGCTTGGCTCCTCTCAGCCTTCAGGATCTCCTCGCCATGGCCGGTGCAGGGGCCTGCACAGTGGGTCATGAGCTGGGTCATGGGCGCACTGCAGAGGGCTGGCGGGGACTCAGGGCAGGTTTTCCCATTACTCAGAACCAGCAGCGTTAGTCATACAGCAGTGAGCCTCACACATGGGGTCTTTTTAATCTTTCAGATTAAAGGATTCAAGAGGCCCATGAATTCCTACAGTTGTTTATGACTTTTTTGTGTGTATATTTATAACATGTCTTTGCTGTGAACTCTTCACAGAGAACAATAGGGTGTCTGGATGATCTTATTAGCCTTTTGAAATGGGTTGCAGTCTTAGGTTATTTTGCCCATTCATAAAAATTGAATAAAGCATATATGGGGTCCCTGAGGGCCTTCCAGGGAAACCCAGGGCTCCTTGGCACAGCTTGGAAAGCCCCCACAGCACAGCACCCCTGTGGCAGGGCCCTGCAGGAAGGAGCACCACAGTCCCTGCAGGATAGGGCCCCCTGAGTCCATTGGTGCCTGTCAGCCCCTCAGTTCAGGCTAGAGTGTTGAGTCCCAGTGAGGTTATGACTTTTATATGTAAGTTCATACAAGGGCTTTTCTGAAGAGAGTTCGTATCCACAGCGTCAGTAAAACCTCAAACGATTCTCTATCTCAGAAGGTTCTGAAGGAGAACAGCTGTTCTTAGGCATGGAAACATGGAAGGGTCTAGACAGTCCTAGATTTGAAAATCACATGAAGAATACAGTCTTTTTGTAGGCAAAGTAGGAGTCCAGCTAAACAAAAAGGAGAAAAGGAAAATGATTTACAATATTATCACCCTTAATCACTGCTAACATTTCGGTGACTCTTTCCACACGACTGCCCCTGTGAAATGTATATGCCTATATACACAGCTATGACTCTATACTTGCTTTTTAAAAAACATAAAATGGAACCTTAATATATAATTTTTAAAACCTTTTAAATTTACTCCTTCTTGAATATGTTTTTGGGTCAATTACATTTGTGTACGTAGCTGTTATTAGCATTTTTTATCCTATTTTAGCTGTTATTTTATCCTACACATCTTTCACAACTCAGTTAAGTAATCTTAGGGGTTTTTATCGGTTTCCCCCCGTGCTTTTTGCTACTATAAACAATGCTGAAATGCTGGTCTCATGACTAAATATTGGTTCACTTAATTTTTTCCACTGGAACAAATTTCTGGAAGTTGAACTGTTGGGTCAAAGTCTTCTAGTTCAGTTCTACTGATCATTCTTCTTGGATAGCACTCCAGCTAGATTTATATGAATGCCCAAATAACAAGCTCATTTGAAGTGTTAGCTATATTAGATTGTTTGGGAAATCAAATTGTACCTCCAGTTAGGAAGCTTTGTCTGGATGCATCGTTATTTACTAGCTTCTTCAGTGAAACATTTTAAATGAAAGGGGAAAGGCTTGATTTAACTTTTGAAATTCTTACTTATCTAGCACAATTTCTAGATTAAAAGAGAAAAATGATTTATATCTTTAAGTTTCTTTGTGTACTAAATTGTGCAGATAGGCACTTGGCTAGCAGGTGATCTCTGCTAAACAGCATAGTGCTGTTACAGAGGAGATGTAGTTTGTTGCCTACTAATATTTTTATATATTGTTTATTACCACTTGTTTGAGAATTTACTGGTACCGTCGTAGTTTGCAGGGTCTACTTACCTAGGTCTTTTGAGACAGGAAGCAGAAAACCTGCACATATTCTCAGCTTCATCAGCAAATGTTAATATACTAACGAGATGAGATTATGAACCGTTAGAAAAACTATTTAAAATTGTTATCAGGACAGTATCCTTTCCTTGCCAAGATTTGATTGCATTTCATTTCCAAAGGTTTCGGTTTTAGAAAAAGCACTTAAAAAAATTAGCAGCAGTCATGCATTATCAAATGACAGCATATATTTTTGAAGCAAATTATACAGTTGCCCTAAAAGTTAAGTGTCATCCGAAAAGAGGGTATATAAAAAAGTCATAGTTGCATATGGAAGTTTATATGTTTATTAACTTCTATAAAGAGGTAAAGAATTTCAGTAGATTTTATATATGTGCTGAATCATTTTTTTCCTTTTATCTTTCTGTGGCCCTAAGTCTATCTATTTTGCTAAGAACTATTAGGATAAAGTAGCTCACCAGTCACATATACAAAGCTCACCAGAAGAGAACACAGGTCTCTTTTCTTCCTATATTACTACAGGCAGCTCAGAACGCTTATTGCCAGAGGCTCAGAGTGATAGAAAAAGGTTGTGTTATATAGGAGGGCAGTGGATTCTACTTAGAAATGTTTAGCCAGAATTCAGTAGCCAGTGTTTTTGTTAACTGCCTGTTAGTTTGTAGATGGTAATTGCGATATGGCCTGGTATTTGTCAGATTGTTTAGAGCCATGTTAGAAAAATAGGCTTATTACTGTTTATTTGGCATTTTCATGTTCTGGAGTCTCATTTTTCAAATCTGTGTACCATGCAGGTGCCCCCTACGGAGACAGTTCCTCAGATCAAAAAGGAGAAACATAGTACACAAGCTAAAAATCGAGCAAAAAGGAAACCTCCAAAAGGAATGTTTCTTTCTCAAGAAGACGTGGAGGCCGTTTCTGCCAACGCCACTGCGGCCACCACGGTGCTGAGGCAGCTAGACATGGAGCTGGTCTCCATCAAGCGGCAGGTACCTCGGGCCGGGGCAGGTCGGGGCTCACTGGTGCTCAGGGGCCCCTGTGTTCCTCACACCTGGGTGTCCTCTTTCCACAAGCCTCTCAAGGGGATTTTGTTTCTAAGGAACTGGACTGGAGGTCTTGGGTGCTGATCCATTGATGTTTCTTTTAAAAATACTTTTTTGTAATGTTTATTTATTTTTTGAGAGAGAGCGCGCGAGCCAGGGAGGGGCAGGGAGAGAGGGAGACACAGAATCGGCAGGGAGAGAGGGAGACACAGGCTCCAGGCTCCGAGCTGTCAGCACAGAGCCCAAAGTGGGGCTCGAACTAACGAACTGCGAGATCATGACCTGAGCTGAAGTCGGACTCTCAGCCGACTGAGCCACCCAGGCGCCCCTCATTTCCCGTTAGTCGCTGCCCTGAGGGGACTCAGCCTTGCCACCCACGCTTCACTAATGCCCTTCTCACTCATTACCCACCTCCTTCCAGTTAGTGGCCACTGTTCTGGCATTTTAAACTACACATTATTTTTATTCATTTTGGATTTACATAAAGTCCTATGATGTGGTTTTTTGTATGCCCAGCGTCACTCAGCATGTGAGATCCGTCACTCAGTCACTCAGCCGGTGAGATCCCGCCAGGGTGAGATCCGGCCAGGTCATCCTTTCTCGTTGTGTAAATATGCCACCACTTCGCCATCGCACTAGTACCAGACGTGTGGGTTGTTTCCCATTTGGGGCCCTTAACCGGTAATACCGATGTCAGTGTTTCTCTGACTCTTGCTGCATCATGTATGCCTCTCTGTTGCATATAAACCTAAGAGTGGAATTGGCGGCGTCTAGAGTATGCTAGGTCCGGCATTTTCTAGAACAGTACCAGACGGTTTTCCACAGTGGTGCTGTCAATTTATGTGAGGATGGGTTGGGCTCCATTAGGGCTCCAACACTCGCTAACTGTTGCACTGGCATCCGGGCCTGGAGAATTCCTTGTGAGTTGTGCTGTGCCTTGTAAGATGGTAAGCAGCGTCTCTGGCCTTTACCCTCTAGATGCCAGCAGTTGTGACCTTGCCGCTATCAGGTGTGACAACAGAAATGTCCTCAGGACTTGCCAAAGAATTACCCCCTCCGCATGCCGGGGGTGGGTCAGAATTACTTCCCTTTGCCCATTCTGAGGCTCGCTTTCCCACTCGCTTAATGGTATCTTGATGAACAGAAATTCTTAATTTTAAGGTAGTCTAGTTTCTCATTCTTTCTTTTATAGTTAGTGTTCTTTTAAGTTTTGTTAAGAACCTTTCCTAAGATTATGAAGATACTCTCCCATCGTGTCTGGAAAGTGTTGTTTTGCCTTTACATTTTGACCTTCCGTCCAGCTGGAAATTTTCTGTGTATGCCGTTACATACAGGGCGGACATTTGTTTTGTTTTTCATGTGCGTATCTGGTTAACAGTGCCAATTATTGAAAAAACGATCCTTTTCCCACTGCAGTGCGTGGGGACCTTTGTTCCAAATCCCGCGTCCATGTGTGTATGGTCTGCTTTGGGGTTCTCTGTTGTCACTTTGGTCTGTATGTCCATCTTCACTGGCACCGCTCTGCTTCAGTTACTGGGACCTCACAAACCTGAGCATCTGGGCCAGGTGAGAAGTCCTCCAAGACTGTCTCTCCTGGCCCTTAGTGTTGCCATAGAAAACGTAGATTCACCTCCTCAGTTTCCAGAAAAATAATTCTGCTGGAATTTTTATTGGGATTATATTGACTCTCTAGATCAAAATAGAGAATTAACATTAAACTAGAGAGCTGCCCCTGGGATTCATGAACATGATCCGTCCCCACCGGCGTAGATCTGTCGTTTCTCTCAGTGTTAGGCCGTTTCTGTGTTTGGGGCTCTGTCTGAGTTCTCCTTGGGTGTTTGGTGCTTTATGATAATCCTTTCCTAATTATGTGTCCTGGTATGGGGAACGGCCCATCATGTGAGTCTAATTTTACACGGTACATTGAAACTGCAAGTTCAACTGAGTAGCCCGATGACTCTTGTCCCTTCATTAGTGCCCTTCCCCTCCCCCATGCTTCTCTCTCTGGAATTCAAGGCAACTTGTGGACTGATGGTTTACTTTTAGTTTTTGCTGCTTTTGACTTGTTGATTTGTTGGTTCCTCGGAAGGTGAAACAGGCGGCCGGCAGGTCCGTGGCCTGGTCTGTCAGCTCAGGGCGGGTGGCATCACAGAGCAGGACCTGGTGTTCCCCGTGCAGAGGACTGGCTTCCAGGCCTGGCTGCTGGCACAGCTGCACCCTAATCTTAGGAAAATCACTTAATCTTTCTGGGCCTCTTTTCAGATGAGGAGATTAATCCTTGCCTGCCTGATCTTACAGGCTGTCTGAGGGCTGGGCTGCGAGAGAGCGATCGAGCGAGCGAGCGTTTTAAGCTCTGTGCTGGAAGGGCTCTCCCTGAATGGGGGCGAGCCCACACGCAATTTGTCATCCTCTGTGAGGGGACCGTCTCCCCCTCTGCTGAGCGGGCTCCCGAGGCTCGCTGTTCACTGTTGATCTGTTGAGCAAAGAAAGCGAGACCCTTCCTCCACGTAGGTGTTGCTGACTCTGCAGTAGGACAGAGAAAACTGCCTCTGGCTTCACCGCCAGCGTCAGGAGCAGGACTTCTCTATTTGAATGTCCCTGCTCAGAGTTCATGTTGAATAGGGGGGCTTCCGTCTCATCACTGCCAGGGGAGAAAGCCTGTCGGGGCCGCTGCCAAATTCACTTGCCGACGCACAAATGGTCATTTTGTCTGGATGCTTCCATGGGTGGTGGTGTCCCAGGGAAATGTTCCCAGGAAAATAGCAGAAAATCCGACTGATAGTGTAAAGGATCGAGGATTTGTTTGTATCAAATAGCGAGGAATCCCAGCACCGGTGGCTCCGGGCGCTAGTCCATGTGCTCAGTGCTGTTGTCACGGACCCGCATTCTCATGCGTTTTCTCCTCCGCCATTCTTCGTCCACCGCCTTTTCATCTCGCTTCTCGTCTCCCGTTGGAAGCTTCCGAAGCCATTTTGTAGCCTCTGCAGGGGGGGCGCCGGGAGGGAGAGGGGCCGGAGGCGGGGCTGACCGTACCCGGAACCCCGGTACTTGCTGCGTGCCACAGCTTTGCAGAGCGGCTGCTCCTGGCTCCGAGGAAGACCACCAGCCTCTATGGAAGATGCGAGAAGGGGGCTGGGGACACGTGGCTGTTAGATTAGCCGGCGGCCAGTGCCTGCGGCGTTGGTCTTTCTGGGTAGAGAATGAAAGGGTCACACAATAAAGTAGGAAAAAGAAAGTCATATTCGGCTGGAAGGTCTAGGTAAGGCACCAGGCCAAGTCAACTGCTTTTTTTGTTTTTTCTTTAAATCCTGGTTACTTTTATATCCTATTAAAAAAAATTTTTTTTAATGTTTATTTATTTTTGAGAGAGAGAGAGAGAGAGGCAGAGCATGAGTAGGGGAAGGGCAGAGAGAGAGAGGGAGACACAGAATCCGAAGACAGGCTCCAGGCTCTGAGCTGTCAGCACAGAGCCCGACGTGGGGCTCGATCTCACAGACTGTGAGATCGTGAGCCAAAGTTGGACACTCAACCAATTGAGCCTTTATATCCCATTTTTTATCCAGCTTGTTGCCACTCTGGCTTCCTTTCCAACTGGCATGATGCTAACGAAACCCTGTTCTTACTCTGATTGGTAAACACCGAGTATTTCTAATAAGAAAAATGCCTTAGGAACAGAGGTGAAGGTTAAAGAGAATTTAGAGCTCACTTTTAGTTCAGCATTTGAAGATGTCATTCTGTGTAGCCACTTATGTAATCTCTGCTGCTTTATTGATTTCAGAGAGAAAATGCATGTGGTGAATAGGTTGGTCTCCTTAGGAAATGTGTGTTACTTAGTCACAATGCGATATCTACCCAGTTTCTTACCTGTGTAAACAACCGGGCAGAATGAATAGGACGGTGTACTAACCGGAGTGCTGGGAGGCGTGTTGTATTCCGGATAGCTGACTTCTGAGGATGTGTTAATTCTCTGTCGCAAGTGTACGTCACTAAACATAACCTTGAATTATGAACATGGCCTTGAACGTAACCTTGCAGCATTTTATGGGTGGTTGGTACCCGAGCGCTCTGAGCAAGAGTCTAAGATCGGGCGGTTGGATCGGGTAGCCGGTGGACATGTGTGGTTATTTGCGTTTAAGTTTGGATTAAAGGAGAGGAAGTGGGAAGTCCGACCCCTTAGCTGCATGAGCCGCGTGTCAGGTGCTTAGTAGTAGCCGGTGGCCATTGTGTCAGCCGGCACAGCCTCAGAGTAGCATCCGGCAGAGAGCGTGCTGTGAGGCGGCGCTGCTCTGAGAGCTCGCTGTTCCTTTCCCAAGAACTTACTGTGGGTAAATTTCTGGTATCGGTCTCTTTTCTTCTGACTTGGACCTTTTGAAAAATAAAGCCAATTTCAGAAAACCAAGGGCTTCTGTTTTAGTTTTACCGTAGAGTAGATTTTATGCATTTCCCTTATTTTTCATTTCGGTTGTGTCTGTGTTCTAACTTGGCGTGGGCGCTGTGTCTGGCAGGCTTTCAGGCCCTTGCTAGTGGCAGACAGGGTCGCTTCCTGGTCCCTACGGTGCTGGTCCTACTCACGGGGCCGCTGGTCCCCTGTACATCTCCACTTCCCTTTAAACCCTTCAGAAGAAGGAAAACACAGGAAAGGAAATGCGGCACTGGAATTCTGTGAAAATGAAATTTGAGTCTAAGTAGGAAAAGATTGTTCAATGAGGAGAGAATTATTAAAGGGTCCGTGAGACTGCCCTTACCCCCCTCCCCCCCGCCAATCTCTCAGAATCCTGCTTTCCTGTGTTTTTGCCGTAATGAGGCTGCTGCTTTTGAGGGCACCTTCTGCTCCGAGGTGTTTTTGATGTTTCATTTGAGAAAATGAATCTGATTCTTCCCTTGCTTGCTTTTTTGCCCATGGGATTATTCAGAAATGAAAATCCCTAGGGTCGCGGCCCCCCTGGTCCTTGGCCCGGACGTGCCCTGCACATGGAGCGGACAGGGAGCCCGTTCCCAGGCCCCGCTCCCCCAGGGCTCCGTTCTGCACACCGGGTGCCTCTTCTCCGCAGCTTCTGCTCAGCCTGCTCCCCTCGCCTGTCTTGTGTGTCGGGCTTCAGATACGTGTTCTGCTCGGGGGTGACGTGTTTTCAAGTTGTGAGTTAGGACTATGCACCCAGGAGCCCTCCTCTGGCCACCACGTCCTCCTTCCTGCTGTTCCTTGTCTGCTGCTCTAAGCACGTCAGTTAAAGAATCTCGTTAGAGGGGTGTCTGGGTGGCTTAGTCGATTGAGCATCCAACTTCGGCTCAGGTCATGATCTCGCAGTTCGTGGGTTCGAACCCTGCGTCGGGCTCTGTGCTGACAGCTAGCTCAGAGCCTGGAGCCTGCTTCAGATCTGCGTCTCTTTTCTGTCTCTGCACCTTCCCTGTTCACGCTCTGTCTCACTCTCTCAAAAATAAATAAATGTAAAAAATAAAAATAAAAAAAAAAGAATCTCGTTAGATGCTCTGAAGGGAAACTCTTACAGTTTCCTTACGACCTCAGATTTTGGCTACCATACAGATCAGGAACTTCTTTGCCCTCAGTTTTTTCTTTCTTTTATTTTTATTTTTTTAGTTCTGTTTTCTTTTCATACCTTTATAAAAGTTTTTCATTTTTAAAATTAAAATATTTTCTTCTTTCTTTCAGATTCAGAATATTAAACAGACGAACAGTGCTCTCAAAGAAAAACTTGATGGTGGAATAGAACCGTATCGGCTTCCAGAGGTAGGACTGTATTGACCATCATCTTAGAAGTCACACCCCAGTTTCATGTGTTTAAGAATTTAATATCAGGGTGTCTGGGTGGCTCAGTCGGTTGAGCATCCAGCTGGCTCAGGTCATGATCTCCCGGTTTGTGGGTTCAAGCCCCGCATCCAGCTTTCCGCTGATAGCTCAGCCTGCTTTGGATTCTCTATCTCCCTCCTTCCCTGCCTCCCTCTCTCTTTCTCTCTTTCTCTCTTTCCCTCTCTCTCTCTCTCTCTCTCTCTCTCTCTCAAAAATAAATAAGCATTAAAAACAACGTAATATCTGTATAATATATTTCCAGTATATATCCCATAGAAAGAAAGGTCTAGACACAATCTTTATAAACCTAATTGATGTTGAAATTCTGATATTCTGAGAAATTCTAAGAAAAAATAAGATTCACACTCACCTGTAAATGCATGATGCTCATACAACTCCTTTGGACACGCAGGTCGTTCAGAAATGTAACGCACGCTGGACCACGGAAGAGCAGCTCCTCGCGGTACAAGGTACGGGGAGTCCTTGTAAGGGGCTTCGGGTCGCGGGCGCCTTTAGGAAGTGTCGTGCCCCACCCCACTCCCGTGGCACTGCCCGTGTTGAAACACGCTCTTGGGAGTATGTTGGGTTCCGAATGGTCAAAAAGTATAAAATCCTGAAAGCAGCTGATTGAATGTTAAGAGTTTTACGGTGGGAGCTCTTCTAGTCCTAGGGACCCAGAAAAGAAGAATGCTCAAAGTCCACCGGGGCCGGCTGGCTGACGCCATCGTCTTGGGATACGTGACTAGAGGTGCAGGTTTCTGGATGACGGGGTCATATTGGCCTTCTCAGATCAGTCATCTGCGAAACCGATCTAGATTGCTGCTTTTTCCACTGTGTAATACATTCAGATAGTGCCTGTGGTTAAAAGCCCCACGTCTTTTCTTATCTGGATCTAAAGGAAGGTGGGGTAAAGTCTCAATTGTGTGGGTTTTTAAAAATTGTTTTTATCCTGTATTGAAAAACAATGCTCTCTTACATCCTTAGCCATCAGGAAATATGGCCGAGATTTTCAGGCAATCTCAGATGTGATTGGGAACAAGTCAGTGGTACAAGTGAAAAACTTTTTTGTAAATTACCGACGCCGCTTCAACATAGATGAAGTTTTACAAGAATGGGAGGCAGAACATGGGAAAGAAGAGAGCAATGGACCCAGTAGCCAGAAACCTATCAAGTCCCCGGATAATTCTATCAAGATGCCTGAAGAGGAAGATGAGGTAAATCTGAGACAGTAGGATCTCTGCCAGATTCGTGCTCCATATTCAGTTTCTTCTTCGATGATACTTGTAGCTCTCAGCTCTGTCAGCGACTTGACTTTTACCTATAAATACCTTAATATGTGTGTTGACGCCAGTTAGTTTTGGTCACTAGGCATATTCACAGTTTAATTCCTGTACAGACTCTTAGTTCTGTCCTGGTTTTCTCCAGCCACAAATGATGCCACGTTACCAAAGCTTCCTTAGCCTCATTAAGAGCTCCAACGTGAGACAGCGAGTCAGAAGTGCCTCAAGCAGTGTCAGGAAAGCTCAGTTGTATGGTGGCAGTGCTGGGCCTGCGGCTGGCCTGCGCTCTGGTGTCCCCAGGTCAGCCGCTTGATTCTGTCGCCACCTCGGCAGAGACTAGGCACAGGGTTATGGAGGCTGCACAGCGCCATCCGCCACTGCCCTGCCCCGAATTTACCCCTGCTCCCATGGAGGAGGAGGGGGGCTGGGCAGAGGGAAGAGTTACTTGCCAGTCACTCTGCATGTGAGTTTGTTCACCGACGCGGAATTGTAAGGATTAGTGGAGCTTTCCAGAAAAGTCACCTTCTCATCAGAGGCTCCCCCAAACCATGCAGGAATGATTTGAAATTACCTATTTTGTACTGTCTGTGCTCCCCCTTTGCTCCAAAAGCCTGGCTGTAGAAGCAGCCCAGAGGCCCGCTCCTGACCCGAGCACAGAGTGCCTCACAAGGGAGACCCCCCCCCCCCACCCTCCGGCCACCATGACAAGGCTGGACACATGTCCCCGCACCAACTTGGGGAAGGGCCACGAGGCACGGAATCTGTCAGAAGGGTGTCGAAACATACTCATTTTGTTGGACTCTTTAGAGCTTTGTGCCAGAAAATCTTTGGGGAAAATGTACAAAGTTTATATCATTAACCCTGTGAGTGGTTTCCCCAAGCCGCACCCATGCATGGCCCAGCCTGAGACCCTGGAAAGTGACGGCTTATGAGCAGAAAGAAGTGTTTATCTTTCAGCAGTGATTTTTGTCCTGGTGCTGGTGCTTGTTGCCCCTCTAGCAACAAATTAACGTTCCTAAAGTCCTGGACTCCATTTAGGAAGTATTGAGAAGGTGAGACGTATGAGGGAAGGAACATTGGAATTTGCAAGATGAAAGCTTCCTTCCGTGTGTTTTCCAGCTTTAGTCCCCGGAAGCAGAGATCATAGGAAACTCTGCAGATCTAATCACAGCAGCTGTTGGCAGGGTTAAGCCTAAAAAATATGGTCGTGAGTTTGGGATGAAGGGTCCTCACCAGCGGGGGGATAGGAGGGCCTCTCAGTTCTTATGCATATACTTTCCTTCCTTTTCTTATGTCCGCTTCATTCACTGATAGTTACCTTTTTTTCTGACTAGTACAGTAGTCCATTCTTCCTGGTCCACTTACAGTGTTGATCACACATCAGAATAGCCGTGTAATTCTCTGCCCAGTCTGTGGTAGCATTGGCCCAGTCACGACTGGTGTCCCACCACACGCACACCTTTGTCTTGCTTTGATGGTCCATCTTCGGTGGGTCTGTTTCCTCAGCCTTCTCCGCAAAACTATCGGCAGAGCCTGACTTCTTAATGTACCACCTTTACCTTGTCTGTAAACATTCTCCCCCTCTTCAGCCATTTCGGCCCCCCCCCACCTCATTTCCTTTTCTTTGGTCCCTTTCTTTTTATGCCCCTTATGGTACCAGCTTTTCCACTCCACCACCCTGCTTTTCTGTTCTCCACATGTTAGTTTGCAAAAGGAAATGAATCTGTAGGGACCAGCCACTGCTCGGTGTCCACCAGGGGCCCCGGGGGACTCGCAGGAACCCTGGTTAACCGTCCAGTCAGGGCCCAGGAATTGGCGTCCCTGTGATTTCTCATTCTTGTGTATCCTGTGGAATCTCCCAGCTAAGAAAGATGTCTGCTCGTGTCCTGCCCGCCCCTTGTGCCCTCACATATTATGTGTTGTGCTGCACAAAGAGGGAGGAGGACTTCAGGATTGCCAGAAGTTCCAGTAACATAACAGTCTGTTAGCCATACGCTTTTTTCCTTCAGGGCTGAGAAAGGGAAGGCGGCCCAAGGGTTTTGAGCTTTTGAGATTCTGAGTTCTCTGAGGTGCACAGGGATGTAGTTTGGGGCAAGGGGTGGATGGGTGTCAGGGTAAGGGGATGCTAACCATGGCTGGCTTGCGAGTAGATTCTCACTTGAAGTTAACAAAATGAGTGCGTTACTAGTGAAGAGAAAGCTCCTGACCCGACCAACTGTTCTCATAAATTATGATGTCACCCGAAGGAACAGCTGTTTTCAGTTTGGGGTGCATAGCCCAGAGGTTCCCCTAGCAGTAGGACATCAAGGGGCACCTGGGTGGCTCAGTCGGTTAGGCATCTGACTCTTGGTTTCGGCTCAGGTCCTGAGCTCATGGTTTGTGAGTTTCGAGCCCCACGTTGGGCTCTGTGCTGACGGTGCAGAGCCTGCTTGGGATTCTGTCTCCGTGGCTCTCTGCCCCTCCCCCGCTCAATCTCTCCGTCTCTCTCTCTCTCTCTCTCTCAAAATAAATAAACTTAAACAATTAAAATACTCTTAAATTTAAAAAAAAAAGGACATCATGAGGGTAGCAGTGAGCACTAAGGACGATACTTGGGACTGGAGAGGCAGAAATGCCTTTGAGGCTTTTATATGGGATCCTGCCATCTTCGCTTTCCCGTGGAGCCCAGGGCTCTTGATTGAGGGAGCCGCTGCCCTGGCACCCCCTCCAACCGGGGCGGACGCCCCTGAGTGGCACTGCTGGCCCGGCACTGTGATGCCCTCACCTGGGATTTTATGTAACCCTGTGGAGCAGAGGGTCTTTACTGTGCGCGTTCTGCAGACGAGGAAGCTGAAACTGGAAAAGAAATGCCTCCACCAAGGATACTCGTCTAGAGGGCGGCAGAGGCAGGATTTGAGCCCAAGGCTCCTGGCCGCAGAGGCTGCCCTCATGCCCCGCCCTGCTGCCTGCCTCGAGTCCACACGGCCGCCGCCTCGGGCCGGGTTTGAGGGACAGCCAGGCGAGCACAGCCTCCTGCCCTCTCGGGTCGGCTGGAGGGAGCGGCCTGAGTTGTTTCCCTGCGCTCTGATGCTTTGTTTCTTTCTCCGTCTCCTCTCCTCAGGCCGCTTCTGTTCTAGACGTCAGATACGCATCTGCTTCCTGAGGAACTCTGGTAGCTTCGAGCACTCGGTATGGACGACTGTGTTATCCAGGATATCAGGTATTACAAGACATCACCTAGCCATCTGCATCACATCTCTGTGGACAAGCAGCTATTACCAAAAAAGGCATACACTTCCAGTCCCGTGCTGCATCTGCCTTAATTCTGTGCTCGCTCCTCCATGTCGGTGCCACTGCCCAGAGCGCTCGCTGCGTCTCTCCCGCTCCGCCCCAGTGCTGGCGGGGTCTCGTGGCCCGCACGCCTCCCGCGACCCCGGGGATCCCCCCCAGTCCCCTCCCCCCCGGTCGGAGTTCCTGAGCCCCACGAATGGCAGCTCTGCCCAGTCAGCAGCTTCAAACAAGTAGTCGACTTGGAAGGCACGACTCTGTTCCTGCATGGCCTGCAACTTCTACTTCGTGCGTAATGTGATTTTCAGAGTGACTGTGACCTGTTGGCCTTTGGGGAAGTTTCTCTTGTTCTCTTCTGAGGCGTCCACCTAAGCGGTGTTGTGCTTCTTTGGAAATCGCAGGATATTGGCAGACTGCACTGTAGTCTTCGTCATGCCGAACGCCCCGAGACAGCTCCCATCCCCCGGATGTCGGGTGTAATTATGGTTTGTAAATTGAGCTGGCTCACGTGGTGCCCTTCTCCCTTCCCAGCTGGTAGAAAGCTCATTCACAGCAACTGTCCTTGGACATCAGCGTAAAGGGAACGTGGACTCAACACTTTCTGCCTTCAGCTTTCAGCACTGGAATCCCAGGACAGGTGCCGCCCTGTCTTTCCCGGGTACCCCCACCCCGCCATCCGGCTCCAAGAGACGCGGTCCCCACCACTGCACCTGGTGCTCGTGCATTTGGATTTGGTGCCTTCTCCTTCTGGCAAACCACGTCATCAACCCTCTTTCTGTTTTAGTGTCTTATTCTTTCAAGTTTATCGCTTGCCAAAGAGAACATCACTGAGATGAGGAGACGGGAGAAATTGCTGCAGATTCTGACAGAGTGCAGATTTTAAGTGTCAGGTTAGCTCCATACAGGGGATTAGAATCGTGGGTGATGGGTTTGTAGAGCTGCGCACGGTGTGCTCCCCTTCCTGTCGGCGCGCCGTGTCCCTCCGCGCAGCCCTTTCTGTCCGTCGTGTGCCGAGGTGATCGTCGAAACTCCATCCTCTCTTTCGCTGTCAGAGCACAGGACAGACGGGTGGCCTGTTTGTCGGCTCTTGTGAGACCAGGGTGAAAAGCAGCAGTGTCCAGGTTGGACTGGGAACAAGTAAATATTTCTCATAAATGTTCTGAGATTTCCAGAATCACCTAGTCTCATACCGGACTGTGGACCTGCGGCAGGGCTGAGGGACAGACCTCAGACTGCCCTCTCACGCCCCCTGCGTGCCGCCCGCGGTCCGTCCAGCTGCACTAAACATGTTGAAGGAGCTTTTCTGTCGCCGTAGGTTTGCATCATTGAAACACTTCTCTGCTTTCAGTACCAAAAAGAAAAAAAAAATGCAGATGCTTTAAGGCACAAACAGAATTCTTAAGAATTTAAAATATGCAATTAAAATTTGATGTGTTTTGACTCCCAAGCACCTTGCCTTCCCCCCCCCCCCCTTAAGTCAGCTGACTGTCTCTTTAGGAAGAGGGTCAGCTAGAGACCTAGACTGTTTGGAATTGTACATTTTTAGAAATCCGGAGAAAGGTCATTCTCAAGGGGAGTGAAGTGGGACTTTCCTGACTTCGTCATCTTGTCTCCTCCCGCGGTGTGTGCGGGTCAGGTAAGAGCGTGTGAAGAGCAGCTCGGGCGAGGCCGGAGGCAGGCACAGGCCTCTCTCCAGACGGCCGTGCGGTGACATGGCAATGACGCAGGGTGGGCGCCTGCCCTGCAGTCGGGAGATGGCGGGGGAAACACGGAGGAGAGGCGGCCTGCTTTTTGCACACCGCTTCGAGCAGACGCTGGGCGAGAAGCGAGGCGGGGGGCTCCCTGTGCTGCTTCTCGAGGCCGCCTCCCTCTTAACGGGGCAGCAGCGGGCAGTGCGCGCCAGTGGGTCTCGTGCTGCCGGTAGGTCGCAGGCCTGTCCCCCTCTGTGCGCCCAGGGCCGTTTTCCTGGACAGCTGGTCCCTTGTGGCCATGCCCGCAGGCTGGATGCCGCTTCCTCGCAGGCGTGGCGGGCACAGCATCAGGGCCAGGCCCCCGTGTGTCCTGCCCCACCCCCTTATGTGCCTCCCGGCACCCAGTGGTCCCAGGTCCCGAAGGGTCGCTGCCCCGGCTTCCTTGGCGGACCTCGGCCGCCTGGCTCTGGCTTTCCCTCCACGGGTCAGGGGCACGTTGTCCTCATTCGCCTGAGGTTAGGAAGATCAGAGAGATGGTTGTCTTTGCAGACGCCGTTTTGGTGTCGTGCCTGAGGCGACACTCACCGTGCTTCAAACTGCTCCGTTACATTGTCTTGGCGGTGATGTTGTAAATGCAAGAAATCACTTCGCTTTAAAAGCCGAGTGATGGATCTTATTTATGTGAAGCCCCTTTTTTTTTTAACATATCAAGCCTTGGGTGCGTCAGCGGGTCGTGTTTGGACGTGGAAGGGCCCACAGTCACAGCTGCTTCGGATGCAATGTTCGCTTAAGCTTTGTCTTCTTAAAAACGATCAATGTGAATGTCATAATTATATATATATTTTTGTGGGAAATTTCTCCTAAGTATAAGTTATTGTGCAAAATATAGTACCATTGAAGCAAATGATAGTTTAACTTTTAGTTTAGAAATCCTGAAAGATATAAATTGTATTGCATATGCATTAAAAGTTTGTTTTATTTAATTTTATGTAGGTGTGTAAGGCGTTAGGTAAAAATTGTTTTCACTCATCCATTTAAACACCTTGTTACTTGAATATTGTGTTAACTGGTCTGAAACCGTGATCAGCCCTGTAACGTAGCTCTGTCACCCAGCGAGTACAGGCCTCCGTGGTGCTGGCCACATACCCACCGCGTGGCCTCGACACATCTGTGCCCAGCAGGACACCAGTTCCTCAAGATGGTCTTTGATAGTTTTTAACCTGTAAGACCCTTCGATGGTCACAAATCTCTCTAATGAAAACACGAAACTGAAAACGTTGTTGCGTTTTATGGGCTTTCTGTGTGTAAACGTCCCTCAGACATCACACGCCACTCTGAGTGTGCCCGTCGTCACTTTAAATTTCAACTGCGCCCTATTTTTGTCTCTCTGAATATCAGATGTACTATTGGTATACTTGCGTACCAAAACTAAGCCACACAGTGCATTACACTAACTGGATCCCTGCTTCCCCGAGCAAAGGAAGGACAGAGCCCACGCCCGACGAGAGCCTCTCTTCTTCTCTCGTCCAGCCTGTGTCCAAGCCTAGTGACCCAGGAGTCCAGCTTTCAGTATCAAATGGAACTTTGCTTCGAGTGGACTCAAAGTAGTGAGCTAATCTGAACCTAGTGATCTCGTGCAATGCTCAGAAACGAATCCTCTTTCTGCCGCTCCCCGGGTCCCGCAGCTTTCCCTCACGATAGTAAAGCACAATTGCAGCAATGTTACAATTCAGAAGAAGGAAGGTCAGTATCGTCTATGCATGTCGTGTGATAATGAGTGTTTACAGTCACCTTCTCCGAAAACTAAGATTTATACTGGAGTGGATAGTATTCCATTATGTAGACCTATCAACTTTGCTAAGTGCTTTTTAGATTGCTTAAAAAATTTTTCAAGATTTTAAAAGATGTATAAGGTTAAGTTTGCAAATATAATGGAAATGCTGTATATCTTTTGAAGTGATAAAATCCACGTTGGAATTTTAAAGGAAATATGTTGTAATAATGCTGTTGTAAGTAATATTTTAATGTCTCTTTTTGCCTGTTTTCTATATCAGCACATTCATTGTGGTGAATGTTCATAGCATTATAATTGCTTAGCCATTGAATGATAACATTTGTTAGTGGAGATTGAAAAATTTATTTGTGAAATTCTGCAGAATTCATTTTTCTATTTCTAATATTTGCTGAAGTTAAATAAAAATTTTCAAGCCACTGATGTAATAAAATAAGAAACAAAACCATTTTCTGCACCCTCCACTTTCCACCCAAGCAGTGCCCCGGCCTCAGGCCTGCTGGGGTTTTGCCCTGGGCCTTGGGGCCGCTGGGCATCTGACTCCTCCGAACTGCACCCTGTGGGAACAGCCAGGGGGTGCCTCTCGTGATTTGCCTGTAGCTCTCCCCGAACTGCATTTCATTTTTAATGTAGGATGATCTTATGGTTGGGACCAAATTGAGGTGCGTGAGTTCATAAAGTTGACGGCGGTTGGGGGCGCCTGGGTGGCTCAGTTGGTTTAAGCGGCTGACTTTGGCTTAGATCATGATCTCATAGTTCATGGGGTTCAGGCCCCACGTCGGGCTCTGTGCTGACAGCTCAGAGACTGGAGCCTGCTTCCGATTCTGTCTCCCTCTCTCTGCCCCTCCCCCGCTCCTATTCTGTCTCTTTCAAAATTAAGTAAACATTCAAAAAAACTTAAAAAATAAAGTCGGTGGCAGTTGAGGGCTTAAATTTAAAGGTTTGGTGAGAGGACGTTTCTTTCCCCATCAGTGGTTTTTCTTTTTTCAGCGTGACCAGGCCTGACCCCCCAGATGCTGGCCCCCGCTCGACCCGGCCTGTGGCAGTGAAGACGCGAGACGGCCGCTGTGCTGGCCCGCCGGGAGTGGACGGCTGTGACTCGGCTCCTCTGAGTGGTACGAAGCACACCCTCCGCACCCACCGGCCGCCTCCGCGCTCGCCTCGTTTTTAGCCGGGATGTGGGGTTTGGTTAGAGAACCATGGTAGGAACCCGACGTCCCCGCCCACTGTTGCCTCGGTCGGCACCTAGGGTACGTGGGCGGGGGCCCCCGCGATGCTCGTCAGCGGGCCTCGCCTGGTAAGAAGGCAGCGGGTGAGCCCGGTCCCCACGCTCCCGCGTTGCAGGAGAGGACAGCACCCAGGAGGGGCGCACAGACCCCCAGAGGCCTCCGCGTGTGACTTGTGGAGGTGACTCCCCACCCCGGGCTTTCCTGCCAGGAGGTGGAGGAAGGGAAACCGGGGGAGTGCGGGCACAGGGGAGAGGAGGGGAGGTGGCCGGCTCCTCGGGTTCGGCCTCCATCGCCCCAGAAGAGTGGCGAGCACTGAGGGCAGGAGGCGGGGGGAGTCAGCACGGTGCCGAGAGGAGGGCTTTCCAGAGGCTGGGATCACCGCGCGTGCAGGCGTCCGGAAGTGGGGGGACGGGTAGTGCATCCCCACGGGAAGGGTGCTCGAGGATGCGGGCCCAGTTCGTGGCTCCGTGGCCCCGCTGCAGCAGGTGCGTCTGATGGCATCTGTGAGGGGGGGCGATGGGCGCCCAGCCTGGGAGCAGGAGGAAGTTGGGGCGTCGGACGGCAGCCCCTGGTAGTTGGGGGGTGGGGGTACCCGCGTCCTCCAGGGCTCCGCCTGTGGGCCACGGTGGTGACCAGCCGGAAATGCTCCCGTCCCTTCTCGTCCCACTCCTGGTCCCTGGGATCACGGCAGAATTGAAGTGCCCACAAGCCCTCGTCCTGGGCTCCACTCTCTGGCGCGCACCAGGCCAGGTCAGCACGCGGAGGCCGGAAGGATCGCCCTGTGCCCGCAGCTGTGGCACGGGCTTAAGCGCTTGTGTCGCAGGGCGAGACCTTGAGAGCACTTGCAGGAGAGGGCGTGGCAGCACCCCTCAGACTCCCAGCTATCCGTGGCCGCCTCCGTGTCGGCCTCGACCGGAGAACGCACGTACCAACAGCTGGCCTGCTGCTCGGGGGCCCGCGGTCCTGTTCCCCAGACCCCCGTGCTCTGCGCCTCCGTGTTCCACGGACCACGGCCAGTGCTGGCCCCAGGGAGCCCACGGCATGTGGAACATTCCTACCGGTCGACTTGCTTTCCTTCTCGGCAGGCGAGGACCATGCTTGTTCCTCTCTGCAGGCGCCTCGGGCTCGGGGCATCTTTAGGGGCTGAGTGAGCTCGGGGTGACCCTGGCCGACCCTGGGCCTGGGCTGGACAGAAGCGGTCGTCCAGGGCAGGCTCCCAGGCACACGTTCCCCCAGCCTAGAAGCAGGGGCCCGGTTGCAGCCAGACCCCGAAGCAACATCTGGCCTCCCCCCTCTTTCAGCCTTTCCTCCCTGCACCGTGTCCCCCCACCTGGGCTCCCCTTCGCACCTGTGGCCTGACTGCGCTCACCCCAAGCTCTGCTCTTGTATCCAGCGGCATCCGGAACATCTCCCCAGCTCCTTTTTCTGGGTTCTCGTCCGTGGCGTCCGCACTGCTGTGTATCTGGCCACCGCACCGGAAATCCTGGCGTCACCTACCTCTGAATCCTCCTTGAGGATTCCCCCTTACCTGCCTGTGACCGCCTGAGCCCTTTCTAGCCACTCATCTTGTCCCACCGCCCCCTTCCGTCACACTCCCTGTCCCCTAGCTGCGTCAGGGCTCCTTCCTGCTCAGGACGGGCCATTTGCCTTCTAGAGAAACACACCCTGCCGTCACACGCCTTGTGACCCTCCTGCATCAGGGACGTGTTCACATGCTGTTCTCTGCTGCAGCGCCTCCCCTCCGCTTGGCACCGCCCCCGCCACGCACCCCTCTCTGGACTGTAAAGAAATGACTTAGAGTTTTTACTCTAGACTCGGAAACAGGTACATGGTCAGGTGGTACGGAAGGCGTGCGTCTGTTCCCTCCCCGGGCAGACGCAGTCACCCGCGCCCCGCACGTCCTTCCCGGAGAGTTTGGCTCCACGCACGTGTGCAAATCCTCTGTCCGAGTAGCACGCCCCGTACGCGGCTGCGTGCCTTCACCAGTGTCGTCTTCTTTCTCCACCAGCACGTACGCGTCAGGTTGCTTTGTTTCTCCGTTGGCTTCATGGTCTCCTAGTTCCAGTCCCCTGGTTATGACATGATTTGTTTCTGCTGTCCTCAGTCTCCGGTCACCGACTGGCGTATCCCGAATCGTTTTGCCCACATGCCAGCGTAGTTGTGGCCTGAATATCTAGGATTGGAATTTCTGGGTCAAAAGACCTCTTTATTCTCACACTTGACACAGACCCCTATTGTCTTCCGGAGACGAGGCACCTTCTTGCACATCTGTCACCCTTCCTGACACTGTGGTAACCAAGTGCTCGATCTGAGGTGTTTGCTAAGCTCTTCAGGGCGCTCAGGTTGTTAGAGATCCCAGCCCCGGGGCTGGGCAGGCGCTGGCCCTGGGCCCGAGGAGAAGCCTGGCTGGGGGTCCGCTGACTCTCCCACATAGACTCGGTTTTGTTGTTTTGTGTTTGGTGGCTCATGGCACTTAATCGATTGAAAATAAATGTAGCAACAATTAAGTCTTATATTGTGGATAGTCATGTGTCACAAGTCGTGTTTTTAGTAATAACTGTTCAATATATTGAAGGTCGCCTTGGCCTCCAGAGACAAAGTATGTGTTATCTGATTAATGCTCGTAGCAACCTTCGGGGAGGGACTGCGCTCCCTGTGGGACAGAAGGAGAAACCAAGACCGGGAGGAGGAGAGGTCTTGTCCAAGCGGGACAGCTAGGAAACGGCAGAGTCAGGACTAGAAGGCTCTGTGTTGACTCCAGGACCCTGGCTCAAGTCCTCACTCTCTGACAACGTGTGCTGTGACGGTCGCTCCCTCAGCCCCGAAGGCCCGTCTCCTCAACCTGTGGAGCCGGATGAAGGGAGCCAGCCAGGGTCGAGCGCAGAGACGCTTCAGTACTGCCCAGTTGCCTCCGTGGAAGAGACACCTGATAAATGGCTGGTCCTTCCCCTTCTGCCAAGACCCGTCTTAGTGGTTTGGGCATCGCTGGCCCCTCCTTGGGACAGGGTAAGGGCAGGGCTGCTCACTGCGTGGTGGCCCGCAGACAGAACTCACTTCGCTCCTAAACCCTGCCCTCCAACCTTATCCCCGGACCAGGGGTCAGTCAGTGGCACACGCTGACCACGCACCTGCTTGTGTGCTCATGTACAACTTATGTGCGCGTAGTTTTTGCAATTAGCATATTCCAAATTGGTAAAACCAACAACCAGTTCCTTCCTACACCGACTGTTCTAGACAGCTACTACTGACAGTCCCCTGCCAGATGGTTCGGAGGTTTAGGATGACTGCTCTGCACCGGCAGGCCCCCAATTCTGAGAGGAGGGAACCAAGGCCGGAGTTGACTTCTCCGGGTCATTTGGCCCTCGAGACAGAGTCCCTCATGAGGCCGCCACGGCTGGGCTGGGGCCCAGTGGACTGGAGTGTGGCCTCTTCAGTCTGCTTACAGCCTCACCTGCCCTCTGAGCCTCCGTGCAGCCCCCAGGGCCATCCTGCGCCCTGCATTGCCAGCCCAAGGGCCACTGCCGGGGTGTCCTTAGCCTCCTGCTGCTCCCGGCTGGGGACCGGCACTTCCTGCAGAGGAACTTGAAGTTTCCAGGCCTGCCCCCGCCCCTCCTAGTCAAGGCCCTGCTTTCCTCCCGATATGACCCACACGGAGGAGGGATGGTTCAGCTGTCCTGCTTGGAGCAGAGCACCCACCCCCAGACCTACGCGGTTCCTTGGGGTGACGACCTGACATCCAGCCCTCCTCCATCCCCCTTGCCCCTCCGCCTACGGCCCTGGGCTGCCCAGTGGGACTGGCTGCCATTTTTCCACCTTGATCTCTTCCAGACCCTTGTTGAATTACTGCCCACACTGAGGTTCACCCCACCCCCAGGTCCCTTCCTGCCCGGAGCAACCCCTGGCTGGACGCTGAGCCCGGGACCTAGCGGGTGCGCCGGGATACTGTCCGCAAGCCCAGCGTGCCGCCGCCTTCCCAGCAGAGCTGGTGCGTGGTTCCGCCTGGTCTGGCCCTGACCTCAGGGGCGGCTGAATGACCTCTCCCCTCTGACACCTGCTGAGGACACGCTGCTGGAGGAACGGCCCTTAGCGACCTATGCCTCCCGAGTATCCTCTTGATGTCTGCCTGGCCCCGGGCCGCTCCCGGCTCGCTCTGTTCAGGGGAACCTCAGCAAGCATGACCCCAGCTTTGGGGCTGGTCTCGAGCTGCTGACGACAGTCCCACCCTGTGAAGAAGCCGGGGACGACCATCTGGAGACGAGGGACCTGGCTGACAGCACAAACCGCCTGACCTGTGAGTGAGGCCTGCGACCCCTGGGAAGCCACCAGGAGACCGCATGAGTGACCCAGGGAGGCCGGAAGAAGTGTCCAGATGAGCCCAAACTGCCATCCTACAGGATCGTGAACAAGTGGAATGGCTGGTGTCCTAAGCCAACTCGGGAGCGGTTTGCTGCCAGCAACAGGCACTGACACATGGGGAGCGCGGCGGGGCTGGGGCTTTTGGTGGGGTTCAGGCTGCGGAACGGGGCTCCCGGTGCCTGGGCACTGCCTGGGTCCGAGGCGGCGGCTCTTGGAGGCAGGTCACAGGCCTCTCCCGGGAGGAAACTGCAAGTTGCCGAGTCCTGCCTCCGGGTGCCCCCGTCTCTGGCTCTGTGGCTGGTAGTGGGGGGTCCCTGGCGCTGTCCTTCCGAGACTCCCGAGCCAGGCAGTGTGACTCCAGCCCAGAATGGATCCAGCCTATTTGCTGGGGGAAGGCAGCTTCTGGGGCTTTCTTGGCTGATGCTCTCAACAGCCTTCTAGACTAGTCTGGGCCTTGCTAGTTGCCTCCTGTTTCATTAAGGAGATCTGGAATTGAAATGCTTTCCCTACTCCCTCTCCCCTCATTCCTTCTGCTCCCTCCTCATCGCCCTCCAGCTTCCTCCCGCTCCCTCCTCCTCCCCGCCCTCCTGCTCCCTGCTCCTTCCTGCCCTCTTGCTCCCTCCTCCTCCCCCTCCTGCTCCCTCCTGCTCCCTCCCGCTCCCTCCTTTTCACCCTCCCGCTCCAGCCTGTGTTTGGACTATCTTCCCCCAGCTCATGAAGAAGCCCCCCATGCCAGGCTAGAAATGGGGGCTTGGATCCTGTGTCCGAATCACTGTGGCATTAGGCAAGCTTTAGTCCCTGGCATTCTCTTCCTCCCCGTGAGGATGGGGAGCATCATTCCCTATTCCTTTGGGTGACCTGGGGAGGAGGTAGCCACCCAGCTGCCCCCCCCCCGACTACATGACACATACTTCCCCCGCTATCCTGGGATGGGGTGCAGGGTGGGATGGGGCTGTGAAGTGCTCCCAGTTTTTCTGGGAGTAGCCACTAGGGCTGAGGTCCCTACAGGCCTGTTCAAGCGAAGTGTCGAGGGCCCACTCTGCACATCCCTGAGGCGGCTCAGGCCCAGCAGCAGGACGGGCAGTGGAGCTCGGGCCGTAGAGGCAGCCTGCCTGGAGCCCGAGCCACAGCCCCTGCTCTGCTGCCTGAGCTCGGGGAAGCCGGTCAGTCGCTGGGAACCACGGGAACAGCGTCTTGGGTGGGTTTCTTTGTCAGCTAGTACTTCTGGGCGCCCGCTGCCCAGCCCTGGGAGAGAGACTGAACGAGACCAGCAAGGTCCCTGCCCCCAAGGGGCATCCTGTCCGGGAGACACGCAAGTGGGGACATCCACACAAGCAAGACAACCACAGGCTTCCCGGGATGAGACGGGGCAGCTAGGCTGGGACCCTGGGGCTCGTTCCAGCTCAGCTCAGAGCCTGCTTCCCCCTGCGGCGTCTGGGAAGGCTTCTCAGCAGCTTTGGTTTGACTTGAGGAGATGGAGTCCATCCCACCAGAAGCACGAGCCATCCGTGAGCCAGGTGTTAGTTACTGAGTGGGTCCAAGGCTTTCAGCAGCGGGAAGACAGCCCTGGACGTGAGTCATGAAGCCAGAGGCAGACAGGTCCCCAGCCGGTGCGGCATGACCTAGGCTGGGATGTGGACCTGCCCTTCTTCCTCCCTCCCTCCTTCCCTCCTTTCCATCCGTCCTGACGGAAACTGCCTGTGAACAGGAGAGGGGCAGAGAGAGAGGGAGACAGAATCTGAAGCAGGCTCCAGGCTCTGAGCTGTCAGCCCAGAGCCCGACACGGGGCTCGAACCCACAAACTGTGAGATCATGACCTAAGCCAAAGTCTGACACCTGACCGACTGAGCCCCTGCCCCCCAGGCACCCTTGGACCTGCCCTTTCTTACGTCCCCACCTCAGAGCCTGGGTTGTGGTCTCTGAATGCCCTTTCCCAATGAAAGGAACTGGGGATCTTTGGAGAAATGGCTGGTTTCAGATATGGGAGGAAGAGTACAAGTTTTGGCCACAGCCCAAAGCAGCACCCAGAAAATAATGGGGTTGTATGTAAACTACCTGGAAGCCAACATGAAAGTCCTCTCACTGGGCCAACACGGACCAGTTTGCCGTCAACAGCATGAGTTATTAAAACGCAGCCAATAGAAGAATCCAAAATTTCATAACGGTAACACAACCCCGTGGTCACATCTGGACACTAGATGTGTATTCATCTTTCCCATCCAAACTATTTCAGGACATTCGAATCACTGGGGACAAAAATTCCTTACAGAAGAATCCCAGCTAATCCACATAGAAGGACATGAAAATTACTAATTTGCAGCCTATTATGAAATCAGGGATGTAATCACAGATCATCAGTGGCTGCTAAAACCATCGAGCAGACAGCTTGGCAGAGAACTTGGTAACAGATCAGACTGAACCGGAGGCTACCAGTAACCTCCACGTGAAACGCCTGCAGCTCGGAGAGGCCAGTGGGAGTGGCAGGAATCTGTGTCCACCTGGTTAGCAACTGCACCAGCAGAATCGGTCATCATTTTCGAAATCTGGAGCCTACTGCCTTACAACTTCCAGGGCAAGTCTTTGACAATAAGCTGTGATTAGCGGCCCTCGATTTCAGCTGACAGCACTAAAGCAGAAGCCAGCTTGGCGGCAGGCAGCCATGCGCCCGTTCCTGGAGCTGCCTGTGGGAGCAGGAATCCCGTCCTCCAAACACCCGGGTCCGTGTCCTGACCATGCGGGTGCAGACACAGAGGCAGGCGGGCGTTAGTGCTGCAGGCCCCTCCCCCTCAACTGAAGGATCCTCCAGGGGCCAATAATTTTTTTACCACCTCCCCCCACCACCGATTTACCTCTCTTCCCCTTTGGGACCCAGGCATTGAAGACGAGGGCATTCAAGACCAACTGCATATATGGAGGAAATCAGAAAGTCCCTGCAGGGAAAGGTGCAGGCTCAGGAAATGTCCACGGAAGCCTGAAGTTTACACCTCAGGCTTATCCTTGGCATGGGGTAGCCTACGATAGAATTAAAAAAAAATCAGGCGGCAAACCTTGAGGAAGGGGAGGATCTAATCACCAGAGTTATCACATGATGAGATTCTAATGTCCCGTTTTCAATAACAACAAAAACAAACACAAAGCACACAAAGAAATGGTCCATTCAGAGTGGACAGAAATGGTCCCTGAGGACAGCAAACCTACCAAAGAGTTTAAAACAGCGTCTTAGGGCGCCTGGGTGGCTGAGTTGGTTAACTGTCCGACTCTTGGTCTCAGCTCATATCTTGATCTCAGGGTTGTGAGTTCAAGCCCTGGGTCGGACTCCACACTGGGCATGAAGGCTCCTTAAAAAAAAAAAAAAAAAAAAAGATAAAACAACTGTCTTAAAGATGTTGGGGGGGAGGAGGGACACCTGGCTGGCTCAGTGGGTGGAGCGTGCGCCTCTGGATCTTGGGGTTCTGGGTTTGAGCCCCACGTTGCATTTAGAGATAACTTAAAATCTTTAGGGGCACCTGGGTGACTCAGCTGGTTAAGTGTCCAACTTCAGCTTCGGTCATGATCTCACAGTTTCTGGGTTTGAGCCCTGCATTGGTCTCTACATTGACAACTTGAAACCTCCTTGGGATTCTCTCTCCCTTTCTCTCTCTGCCCCTCCCCGGCTGTCTTTTTCTCTCTCTCTCTCAAAATAAACATTAAAAATAAATAAAATGATTAAAATAAAAATAAAAGATGCTCAGGAAACTAAAGGAAGATGAGGATAATGTCAAGAAAATCAAATGGAAATCTCAATAAAAAGATGGAACATTTACAAAGAAACCAAAAAAAGTTAAAAATTTTTAAAGAAGTCCAAAGATGAAAGTACAATACTGGAAATGAATTCACTGGAGGGATCAACAGCAGGAGAATCAGCGAATTTAAAGATCAGATCACTGAAATGACTGAATCTGAGATCAGAAAGAAAAAAGATTGACATAAATTGAACAGAACCTGAGGGACTATCCAATAAACTAATGTACCGACTGTGGGAGTCTCAGGAGGAAAAGAGGTAGTGAGAGATTTGAAGAATAAGGACCAAAAATTTTCTCAAGTTTTATGAGAGATACAAATATAAACATCCAGTAAAATAGTGATAGAACATATACTCAAGTGAGAAGGGGATATATTGTGCCACAAAAAAATCAGGTAAACACAAGAGAATAATGCAGGAAATGAAGGACAAAAACCTAATAAGGAATATAGAAAACAACACTAACAGAAGTAAGTCCTTATCAGTATTTAAGTGGAAATGGATTAAACTCTCCAGTCAAAAGACAGAGATTGGCAGAATAGGTTTTTAAAAAATTGCTCAGTATGTGCTGTCTATAAGAGCCTCAGCTGAGATCAAGATACAAACAGATTGAAAGTGAAAAGATAAAAAAAGATAATCTGTGGAAATAGTAACCAGAACAGAGCAGGGTGGCTCTACCAACACCAGACAAAACAGACTGTGTTTTTATTTAGTTATTAATTTTTAGAAGAGTTTATTTTTTATTTAAGTGTAGACTTTTTTTGATAGAGAAGGCACAGATGAGTGAGGGGCAGAGAGAGGGCGCACGAGAGAGACAGAGAATCCCATGCAGGCTCTGTGCTGTCCCAAAGTGGGGCTCAAGCTCACCTGAAGCAGGGCTCGAGCTCATGAATTGTGAGATTATGACCTGAGCTGAAGTTGGATGCTTAACCAATGGAGCCACCCAGGTGCCCCAAAAGACTTTAAGTCCTCTCCACACCCAACATGGGACCTGAACTCACAACCCTAAGATCAAGAGTTGCATGTTCCACTGATCCATCCAGGTGCCCCCAAACAGCACACTTTTAGACAATCAGTGGCTCAAAGAAGAAATCACAAGGGAAATTAGAACATACTCAGAGATGGATGGACACATAACATACCAAAACTGTGCTAAGGGGAAAGTTTATAAATGCTTACTTAAAAAGCCAACAGATGAACATAGGGAAAGGGAAGGAAAAAATAAGATAAAAACAGAGAGGGAGGCAAATCATAGGAGACTTATATACAGAGACAACCTGAAGGTTGCTGGAGGGGAGGTAGGTGGTGAAAATGGATTAAATTGGTGATGAGTGTTAAGGAGGACATTTGTTAGGAAGAGCACTGGATGTTGTATGTAAGTGCTGAATCACTGGGTTCTGCTCCTGAAGCCAAGACTACACTGTATGTTAACTAACTTAAATTTAAGTTAGAAAAAAAAGACAAATTTCTAACTTTACAACTTAAGGAACTGTATAGAAAGAACACAAACTAAACTCAAAGCCAACAGAAGGAAGGAAATAATAAAGACTAGAGCAGAGGTAAATTAAATAGAAAGAAAAACAAGAGAGAAATCAATGAAACCAAAAGTTGGTCCTTTGAAAAGATCAACAAAAGGGACAAACTCTTTGCTGGAGTAAGAAGAAGACAACTTCCTAAAATCAGAAACGAAAGTGTGGGCATTACTGCTGATTCCATAGAAATAAAAAGGATTATAAGAGTAGTATGAAAAACTGTATGCCAATAAATTGGTTAACCTAAATAAAAATGAACAAATTTCTATAAACACAAAACCTACCAAGACTAATGACAAAATAGAAAATTCCAAATAGAACTGTGAGTAGTAGGGAAATTAAATCAGTAATAAGAAAAATCTCCCAACAAAGAGAAGCCCTGGGCCTAATGGCTTCACTAGTGACTTCTACATTTAAAGAATTAACACCAATCCTTCTCAAACTTTTCCCAAAAAAATTGAGGAAACACTCTCTAACTCATTTTATGAGGCCAGCATTGCCCTAATACCAAAGCTAGAGAAAGACACTACAAGAAAAGATCCCTACAGACCAATATCTCTTATGAACATTGATGCAAAAATCCACAACAAAATATTAGCGAACTGAATTCAGCAGCCTATTAAAAGGATTATACATCATGACCAAGTGGGATTTATTCCTGGAATGTAAGGATGGTTCAACTTAGAAAATTGATCATGTAATTCATCACATTAACAGAATGAAAAAATCATCTTAATGCAGAAAAAAAAATTTGACAGAATTCAACACCTTTTCATGATAAAAAAAAAAATGGTCAACAAACTAGGAATAGAAGGAATCTAAATCAACATAATAGAAGCCATATATGAAAATCCCACAGGGAACATCATACTCAGTGGTGAAAGGTTGAAAGCATTTCCTATAAGATCAGGAAGAAGGCAAGGAGGCAAGCTTTCACCACTTCATTCAACACAGAAGTGCAAGTCCTAGCCAGAGCAATAAGGCAAGAAAAGGAAATAAAAGTAATCCAAATTGGAAAAGAAGTAAAATCATCTCTGTTCACGGATGATACGATCTTACATCTAGAGTCCTAAAGATTCCACAAAGAAACCGTTAGAACTAATAAATCAAAGTAGGAGGATACAAAGCCAACACATGAAAATCAGTTGCATTTTTCTACACAAACAACGAACAATCTGAAAAGGAAATTAAGAAAACAAGTTACAATGGCATCAAGAAGAATAAAATACTTAGGAATAAACTTAACCAAAGGAGGAATAGACTTGTACACTAAAAACTGCAAAACATTACTGCAAGAAATTAAAGGAGACAGATAAATGGAAAGATATCCCATGTTCATGGGTTGGAAGGCATAATATTGTTAAGATGTCAGTACTAAGCCAGACATGGTAGTATTGCGTGGGAGTGGATAAGCTCTTTGTGTCCACAAGGAGAAGATGTGGGCAGAAAGCTGGTGGCCTCATGGACCTGCTCAGCTGTCTGAGGGCTGTCCCGGCTCTGCTGCCCCTGCAGCCTCACATCCCGGAGGTCGGTCCCTGGACACCAGAACTCTAGGACTTAATGTATTTAAGTTATTTTCCTTTACGAGGCCATGTTTCTTAACAGTGGCACTACTGGCATTTAAAAATTTTGACAAATGTATATATTGCAAAACAATCTCAACCATAAAAACAGTTAACACATCCTGCACTTCACAAGATCTACTCACAGAGCAAATTTCAAGTGTACAACACAGCATTGTTAACTAGAGTCACTATGCTGTACGTGAGACCCCCCAGAACATATTAAGCTTAACACCTTTGACCAACGCCTCCCCCTTCCCCACCCCCCTAGACTCACGGGTCACCCTTGACCTGCCCACGTGCCCTGCTTTCTGGCCCTTGCTTCCTTGCATTGCCTCGGCCTGTGCCTGCAGTCATGGATTCACGTGTGCTATGGGAGCTGCTTCTGCACTTGTGCCACTCCAGACTCTGCCCCCTTCCCTTCAGCCTGGGGGCTACCCTGTAGCTGTACAAGACACACCCACAGCTGTGCAAGCAGCAGCCACAACAGGTGTCAGTGCCCACTGTGAACTCTAGCGAAAAGGAGATGAGAGTCATCCTGTTAATTCTTCTGTCTTCCTCGCACCCTGGACTCTTCAGAGGTGCTGTAGCTTCATATGGTGTCTCTGAAAATGTCTCATGAGACTGAGCAAATCCGTTTTTCCTGACGCTGGGGTGGTTCGGTAATGTTCCCTCTTTTACTTGCTCTTCCTCCTTCCTTTTTCTTCACTTCTGCCTCCGTGGACTGTTCTGATAAAGAGTTGACAAACAAGCTTTTGCCTCTGGCTCTGTTTTCCTGAGAAGCTGGCAGTCTGCATCCTCTGACTCGCTCCTCCAGGAGCATGCCGCTAGTCCGGAGTGAGGGATGTGCATCTGTCAGGACTCACCTTTGCCAGGGACAGAAACAAACTGGCCAATTTAAGCAGAAAGGGGACTCATTAAAAGAGTATTGGGCTTCTCAAAATAAAATAGAATTATACAACCCAGTAGTTCCATGGCCGTGTATATACACAAAAGAAATGAAAACAGGATCTTGAAGACATATTTGTACACCCATGTTTATAGCAGCCCCATTATCCAAAGCAGCCAAAGGTGGAAACAAGCCATCAACAGATGAATATATAAACAAAATGTGGTCTATCCATACAGTGAATAGTGTTTAGCCTCAAGAGGAAGGGAATCTGGGGTGCCTGGCTGGCTCAGTTGGAAAAGCATGTGACTCTTGATCTTGGGGTCATGAGTTCGAGCCCCATGTTGAGTGTAGAGATTACTCAAGAAAACTTAAGGAAAAGGAAGGCAATCTGACATAACACTACTGAGGACTGTGCTATTCCACACAGGCTGCTATAACAAGATGTCACAAACTGAATAGCTTATAAACAAAGGAGTTTATTTCTAGTGGTTCTGGTGGCTAGAAGTCCAAGATCAAGGCATCAGCTGATCTGGTGTCTGGGGAAGTTCTGCCTCTGATTGCTACATGGCTGTCTTTTCCTGTGTTCCCACATGGTGGGAAAGTCAAGGGAGCCCTCTGGGGTGTCTTTTATGAGTGCTGGTTTCATTTACAAGGGCTTTGCCATCATAAACTAATCACCTCCCAAAGGCCCCACCTCCACTACCATCACATTGGTCTCTGAGTTTCAAAATACGAATTTTGGGAGACATCAACACTTAGTCTACAGAAAGGACATTACACTAAGTGAAATAATCTAGTCACAGAAAGACCCTTACTATATGATTGTACTTATATGAGGTCCCTACAGCAAACTCACAGAGACAGAAAAAATGGTGGCTGCCTGGTGCTGGGGGGTAGGATGAGGGAATGGGGAGCTATTGTTTCATGGATACGATATTTCAGTTTTGCAAGATGAAAAGAGTTCTAGAGATTGTTGGTGGTGATAATGGGAATGTACCTCTGAGCTGGACACTTAAAAATCACTAAGATGGTAGATTTTATGTTATGTGTATTTTACCACAGCTTTTAAAAAAAACATTGGGGATTGATGATGTCTAGTTGTGGGGGTGGAGTGAAGTGGTCACGCCATCCCGTCTGCAGCTAACAATGATACAACTTGAACAAAAATCCTAAAAAACAAACAAACACATGCCAACTATTTAGGAAGTCTGCAAACACTCAAAAGCAGAGAGAAACTGGAGGAGTATTCTTCCTAAGAAATTGCAGCCAAAGGGATAAGAATTGAGAATTTATGTTTCTCTTTCCCTGAGTACGTTACCCACTGCCTCTTGCCGAAGTAGAAGAAGAGAGCAGTGGAATACCACGTGCCTATCACCTTGAAGTAGCCGGGAACAGAGTTCGGGGGAGTGACAACCACAGGGGCAATGACCCCAAATCTGAGTATAAACTGTGCTCACCTCACTGGCTGACCACGAGTCTATGCATGTGCTACCAACACCAGGGCATTCAGCAGAAAAACAGAGAAGAATCTAGAAAGGCAGCTAGATGAGATTTGTGAGTTTACTGCTTTTTAACTGCGTACATTTCCCAAATAGGTGTAGCTTGGGAGATAGAAAGCTGAGCTTTACTGCCTCAAGGAACCAGTGGACATGACCTGATGCCAGTAGAGAAGCTGTGAATTTAGGAGGGAATCCTCAGAAGCAAGGGAGCCGCAGGGATAATGAAACCCTAAGTACATACTTTGCTGAGATCCTTGCTGTCAGGTTACTTGGGCATGGGGCGGGGGGGGGGGGGTCCCCCAGGGCGCAGGGTAGCAAAGCCTGGAGCTAGGAGCTCAGGACAATGAGCAGAGATACCGGCTGCTTATAGTTTAAGTAGAGACACATTAACTACCCTCTTAATAACAGTAACCTGATCATGATAAAAACACAACAAAATCCAGAGTCACTACAATGTATTACCCAAAATGTCCAATTTTGGGGACGCCTGAGTGGCTCAGTCAGTTAAGCACCCGACTCTTGATTTCAGCTCAGGTCACGAGCTCACAGTTTGTGAGTTCAAGCCCCACGTTAGACTCCATGCTGACAGTGCAGAGCCTGATTGGGATCCTCTCTCTCCCTCTCTCTTTCTGCCCCTCTCCCACTCACACGTGCTCTTTTTCTCTCTAAATAAAGACATAAAACAAAAACAAGATGTGCCTGTGTGGCTCAGTCAGTTGGGGATCCAGCTTTTGATTTTGGCTCAGGTCATGATTTCAAGGTTCATGGAATTGAGCCCTGTGTTGGGCTCTGGGCTTGCAGCACGGAGTCTGCTTGGGAGTCTTTCTCCCTCTCTCTGCACCTCCCCCCCAACTCATGTGCTCTCTCTCTTTCTCTGTGTCTGTTTCCTTCCCCAGATTGGGGAAGTTCTCAGCTAGAATTTGTTCAAGTACCCCTTCAGCCCCTTTCTCTCTCTCTCCTTCTTATGGAATTCCTATGATACGGATATTGTTCCATTTGATTGCATCACTCAGTTCTCAAATTCTCCTCTCGTGTTTCTGGATCAATTTATCTCTCTTTTTCTTGGCTTCTTTTTCTATAATTGTGTCTTCTAATTCACCTATTTTCCTCTCTGCCTCTTCAATCTGTGCAGTGACCACCTCCATTTTATTATGCCCCTCATTTATAGCATTTTTTAATTCATCATAACTATTTTTAAGATCCATGATCTTTGTAGCAATAGCTTCTCTGATGTCTTCCATGCCTTTTTTATGCCCAGTGATTAATTTTATGACAATTGTTCTAAATTCTTGGTCAATTATGTTGCTTCTGTTTTGACCAATTATTTAGCTGTCACTTCTTCCTGGAATTTCTTTAGAGGAGTTCTTCTGTTTTCATCATTTTGCCTAGCTTTCTGTCTCTTGTCAGTTTTAAAAGCTTGTTATGTGCTCTGCACCTGTAAGTACTGCTATATTAAAGGAGGCTCATAGACTGTCCAGGGCCTATCCGTTCAGGAAGTGTTCTTTTAGTGGTGTCCCTTGGTCTCTCTTGTCGAGACTTTGGTTGTTTTATTTCCCTACTCATAGTGATATTTGGGACTCTCCACCATGTGTACTTTGGCTTGTTTCTTGAGGTAGCCCTGGAAAGGAAAACAGATGGACAAACGGAACAAAAAGCACACAAACGCACAAACAAATCAAACAAGCAAACCAAAGAGGAGAAGAAAAAAATAAATAAATAAAAAACAACAAAAGACCGGGGCACCTAGCTGGCTCAGTTGGTGGAGCGGCTGACTCTTTGGCTCAGGTCATGATCTCGAGGTTCGTGAGTTCGAGCCCCGCGTCGGGCTCTGTGTTTACAGCTCAGAGCCTGGAGCCTGCTTCAGAGTCTATGTCTCCCTCTCTCTCTGTTCCTCCCCTTGCTCATGCTCTGTCTCTCTGTCTCTCAAAAATAAACATGAAAAAAATTGAAAAAAGGCAACAACAACAACAACAAAAAGACACAGGACAGTCTAAAAGCATAAAAACAGAAATCCCAGCTACAAATAAAGAGCAGGGTGGAGGCAGTGGTGCTGGAAGAGCATCTACAAAGAGAGAAATGACAGGGGTGGGGAGAAAGGGAAACTGAACATTGACCAGGCAGAGAGACTAAAAGGCTTAATTCAGATAGAGAAAAAGAATACATCAAGAGGTGAGGAGAACAAGAAAAATGAAGATAGTGTTACCCAGAGAAACCACATAGTCTGATTATTTCAGAGAGAGAGAAAGGAAGGTAAGGATGGAGATAGAACATGCATCAAGCGAGTGATTATTTATGCCTGTTTAAGCAAACCTATAACCAGAATACCTGGTCCAGAGGAGGGGAGAGATAAGAACAAGATAAGGGAGAATATATCTGAATAGCAAGAATTGATCTAGAGTTGATCACGCCAATGTGTCAGTGCTGATCTTGGGAGAGGGGCTGTTCCCATCTCCAGGCTCCGGTAACAAAGCCGCCATCTGGCGTGGATGGGCGTGGTTTGTGGTAGGCAGTTTCGCCTGCACTGTGGGTCCCGCGGTCCCGCCTCGGTGGTTGTGGGGAGAAAAACGATGGCCACCCCCCAGTCCCTTCTTGAACCAGGAGTTGCGAATCACTCTTTTGGGTCTGATCCCACTGTGCCGTGTTCTACAGCCCCCGCCCAGCCTCATTTCCAGATCTTACTCCATGTGCATTAATGGTACCATCCGAAATGTAATCCTGCAGGCCGGGCCACTTCCTAGCAGGGGCTCTAGTAGGGGGACTGGTTCCCCCTGATGCCGACTTCGAGTGCAATCCCTTGCATTCCGTCTGTCCCGGAGGGAATTTCTGGGACAGGGGCACCCGGCCCAAAGAAAGCTCCAGAGTTAGAGATAGGATCTCTTTCCGAAAGCCCTGCGGTTAGAGATGGGATGATAAGATCTGTCTCCATCCTGGGCTGAGTTTTTTCTCTTCTCCAGGGACTGCCCTAAGATTCCCCAGCCCTCTTTCTCTTCCTTTCGTCTCTCCACAGAGGGGGCTCCCTCCCCTCCGTGCCTCCATGTCCTGGCGCGTTTTTATCTTCCCCGGTTCGCAATCACGCACGTCTGAGGCTGTCTTCTTAGTGGACTCCATCTCTTTTCCTCCCAGACTCTTGCGGTTCAGAGTCCTTTGGCTTCAGCCCTTCTTCGTTTGAGAGATGCAGGCAGGAAGTACGGAACTCCCTATTTCTCCGCCATCTTGCCCGGTCTCTCTCTTTCTCAAAATAAATAGATAAAATACTTAAAAAAATTACTTTTTAAAGAATGTCCAATTTTCAACCAAAAATTAATAGACATGCAAAGAATCAGGAAGATACAATTCATGATCAGGAAAAAGACTGTCAATAGGAATTGACTCCAAGTGGGCTCACGTGTTGGATTTAGCAACAAAAAACCTCAAAACATCTGTCATATATATGTATCAATCACTAAGGGATAATTATTTTAATGAGTGAACAAACTCAGGAGATTTTTTTAAACTATTAAAAATGGAATTTCTAGGGGCGCCTGGGTGGCTCAGTTGGTTAAGTGTCCGACTTCAACTCAGGTCAAGATCTCATGGTCTGTGGGTTTGAGCCCCACATCAGGCTCCGTGCTGAACGCTTGCTCAGAGCCTGGAGCCTACTTCAGATTCTGTGTCTCCTTCTCTCTCTGCCCCTCCCCACTCACGCTCTGTCTCACTCTATCTGTCAAAAAAATAAATGTTAAAAAAATTAAAAATGTAATTTCTAGGGGTGCCTGGGTGGCTCAGTAAGTGTCCAACTCTTGGTTTTGGCTCAGGTCATGATCTCAGGGTTTGTGAGATCGAGCCTCACGTCAGGTTCTGTGCTGAAAGTGTGGAGTCTGTTTGGGATTCCCTCTCACCCACTCTCTCTGCCCCTCCCCTGTTCTCTCTCTCTCTCTCTCTCTCTCTCTCTCTCTCTCTCTCTCTCTCTCCAAATAAATAAGTAAACTTTAAAAAATGAAATTTCTAGAGCTAAACGCTATGAAAACTGAAATGAAAATTTCATGTTGTTTTTTTTTTTGATGGTCTGACTGGCAGATTAGAGATGGCAGAAGAATTGGTGAACTTCTAGACAAATAAGGATTAAACAATCCAAAAAGTGGAGAATAAAAAATTAGAAGAAAAATGAACAGAGCCTCAGATATATGTGGGACAATATGAAGCAGCCAACGTGTGTCTCAGAAAGAGAGGACATGGAGAAAGGGACAGGGAACATATCTGAAGAAAAACAGAAAAATTACCCCAAATTCTGTGAAAACATGACTATTGATTTTAGAATCTCTGTGAGCCTAAACCTGGATAAAAACAATGAAATGACTCCTAGAAACATCATAGTCCAGCTTCTGAAAGCCAAAGAATAAGAAGATCTTGAAAACAGCGAGAGAAAAAGAGGTTTTATAGACGGTGAACGGTTGTACGATTAACAGCTGACTTCTCAACAGAAACAACAGAAGACAGAAAACTTTGGAATATCATATTCAAAATGCTAAAGTGAAAAACAGGCAAACAAGAAATCTATCCATCAAAACCTTCAAAATGAAGGCAGAAGAAGGAAATTTTCCATAAACAAAAATTGAGAGAATTTGTTCCAGGCAAGGCTTCACTATAAGAAATGCTAAAGGAAAGGGCACCTGGTTTGGCTCAGTTAAGCATTTAACTTCGGCTCAGATCATGGTCTTGCCGTTCGTGAGTTCGAGCCCCCCACATTGGGCTCTGTGCCGACGGCTCGGAGCCTGGAGCCTGCTGTGGATTCTGCGTCTCCCTCTCTCTTTGCCCCTCCCCAGCTGGCTCTCTGTCTCTGTCTCTGTCACTCTCAAAAATAAATAAACGTTAAAAAAAATAAATGCTAAAGGTTCCGGGGAAAAGGGAATCACCTCAGATGGCATCTCAGAGTGACAGGCAGGAATGGATGCCAGTGGAAGGGGTAGACTCTGAGTAAGAGACCAGATGGGTGTTCCCGTCCCCACCAGAAGACAGAACCCACTCGAATAACTTGAACAGGGAAGTTTTTACAAAGAATTAAAAGTGGTCAGAGATGGTTGACTCCCAAACCAGAAAGGAGAACTTGAAAGATTAAAGTTTTGCCATGAAGGGAATGGCGAACGCAGCAAACAGCTTCCACAGCCAGTGCGCAGGGAAAATAAGAACTTGGAAGAGGGCTCTCTTCCCCCACAAGGCTGAGGTTCAGTGCTCCAGGGGGCACACGGCTCGGCAGGGGCAGAAACACTACAGAAGGAGCCGGTGAGGCTGGTTCACAGCAAGAGACCCGCTGGGTGGCCACAAAACTCACCAGAGAGAGCGCACCAGTGGGCCTCCTGCGAGCTGCTGGCCGTAGGTGGACACAACGCCCGGGGACGGGCCGAGAGACCGTGGCTTGGCTGTGGGCTTGCGGTGGCCCTCTAGAGCCCTCTATTGGCAAAGTCTGGCATTGCTCCCGCAGGCCGAGGGAATACTTACAGGGTCCAGCTCTAGGTTCACAGCGCAGGGCAACGAAGGGCAGATTTGCAGCTGAGAGGCCGTGCACTGATAGCCAGTGAGCTCTGTATTTACTTCTATTTTTTAAACTTTTCTTTAGAGGACTGCCTGGGGGGCCGACTTCAGCTCAGGTCATGGTCTTGAGGTTTGTGAGTTCGAGCCCCACATTGGGCTTTATGCTGACAGCTTGGAGCCTGGAACCTGCTTTGGATTCTGTGTCTCCTTCTTTCTCTGCCCCTCTCCTGCTTACACTCTGTCTCTCTGTCTCTTAAAAATAAGCAAACATTAAAATAAAAAACTTTTCTTTAAGGGGCACCTGTATGGCTCAGTTGGTTAAGCATCCAACTCTTGATTTCAGCTCAGGTCACATCTCATGATTCATGGGATCCAGCCCCTATCAGGCTCTGTGCTGATAGTGCTGAGCCTGCTTGCTCACTCTCTCTCTCTCTCTCTCTCTGCCACTCCTGCTTTCTCTCTCTCTCTCTCAAAAATGAAAATAAAACTTAAAAAAACTGTGACGATTCTTTAAAAGACATTATTGTTTAAAGCAAAAGTAATAGCACTGTGTTGGTATGTTTATAATATAGACATAATATGAGGATGATACCCCTAAGGGTGGGCTAAATGGAAATGTACTGTCGCCATGTTTTGCCTGAAGTAATCCAAAACTAATTCTGTGTGGATTGGGATAAATTAATATGTATATTTTCATCTCTAGAGAAACCTTTGGGAAAAAAATATATACAAAGACATGTTGCTGAAAATCCAATAGGAAAGTCATAAAATACCAAAAAATGTTGTATTAACACAAAGGAAGGCAGGAAAAGAGCAGGGGACCCAACCAAGAGGAGACAAAACAAATAGCAAAGTGGCGGATCTAAATCTAACGTAACTGCAACCAAGAGAGTCCGTGTGGATGGAATAAACCCTCAAGTTAGAAGGTAGATATTGTCGGACTGGGTAGAAGAGCAGTGTCTGACCTTGCTATGTGCGTCCGTACAAAGGCCCGGATAGGTTGCAAGGAAAAGTCTAGGAAAATCTACATCTTGCGAGCAGTGAGCCCAGGAAAGCTGGAGGTTCTGCTAGTGTCACATAGCATCAGCTTGAAGGCGGAGCCCGTTGTTAGAGACAAGGACAGTTCATCACCATCAAAGGGCCAGCTGAGCAGGAAGACGGGGCAACTAGAAACGGGTACGCACCTCATCGCAGAGCTTCGGAACGCAGGAGGCCAACTGTGACAGAATGGAGGGGGGAGACACGCCGGAGACTGCGCCTGCACCTTTCACACTGCTCTCAGAGTCGCGACAAGACACGACGAGACAGCGAGGTGACCTGAGGAGGACAGTGGGAAGCCCATGGAGCCCAGCCGCAGCCCCCGAAAGGCAGCCTAGAAGTGCTTCTATGAGGACACTGCCCGCCTTAGCTCTGGGCACAGACCCTGCCGTGCCCCCACCCCTGCCCCACACCGGAGCGGGAGATGCTGCCACCTGCCCGGGACAGTCCCTGCTCTTCCCATCGCCTGGCCCTGCCCTGTTTTCTGAGCTCACCCTTGGAGTCTGCACAGGCCTCCCGGAAGCCACCCCACATAGTGCCATCTGTGCCACACACACACACACACACACACACACACACACACACACACACCCCGTGCCCCGCAGTGGCTATCCCATTTGCCGATGAGACGGGTTTGGAGAATTTTGGGACTTGCCCCAAATTCTGCAGCAAGGAGCTGATGCAGGCAAGGTATGAGCCCGGGGCTTGTGATCTGGGGGTACCCCCTTCCTGCTGCTCAACACCTGTCAGGACAGCTTCTCTCCAGGCACCTGAACCCCCCCCCCCCCAGAGCTGGCACGCTCAGTACTGTGGGGCTCAGGAGAAAGGAGCCCCGACTGGCTGGGCACGTGCAGCCTGGACGGGGTGGACCCCAAGGCTGGTCTCCAAGGCTGCTCAGGGTCGGGGTGGGCAGGTTGGAGGGGAGAGCATCACAGCCTGAACAAGGCTGGCCGCCTGGGTCCTAGCGGTCACCCCGGGGGAGGCCTCGCCGAGGCGCTGGCAGGCTTCACCTCACACACCTGCGACCGGGTGGGGGAAGCCGGCTCTGGAAGAGCCCTCCCTGTTGCCCAGGCAACAGCGAGCAGCACAGGGCCCTCCAGAGTTGCAGCGGGAGATGCCTGCCCCCACCCAATTCCTGGGACTGACTCTTGGGGGGTTCCCAGGGGACGGGGGGAGGGCCACACAGCTAACACAGGCCCCCGCGGAGCTGCCTGGCTAGGGGGTGAGCCCCATGGGACCCTGGGCTCCAGGAACTTACTGGAAACAACTGTGGAGGTATCGAGGGCCCGTGTGCATGTGCGGTGTGGGGAGGGGGCCCAGTGACTTTGGGGTCATTACTGCTCCCAGGACTTACTGGCAGGTTTGGGAAAGCCATTTCGGGGGGGATCCCGGAGCCCTCTGGCTTTGCCCAGAAGTCTGGAGACAGATCCCAGTCCAGGGCTTCAGCCCGCTCCCAAGGGACACCAAGTGTGGCTGACAGTCGTCAGATTCCGAGGAGAAGCCCCACAGGTGAGACTCAAACTGCACCCCTGTCCCCTGCCTTGGGCTCCCCTTCCCGGTGGGCCACTGTGCTCTGCGTGTCCCCGGGGGTCCTTCTGTCTGCTGCTGTGTCCTGGGCGTGCAGAGAGTGACTCACAAGTGGGGTCCAGTCCCCAGAGGTGGAGGCTTTAGTGGAAGTGGTGGGCGGGACACGGGACCCTCACTCCCCTTCTGGACGCTGGGAGGCAGGTGAGCTCGGGGAGCATTAGACCGCCGCCCCGCCCAACCTCGGAAGGATGTCCTGAGGAAGAGGGGCCGTGGGTCCTCAGAAGGTTCTGTGGTGGTAGAAATCCTGGAGGCTGCCCAGGGCCTGCCCCTGCCTTGCTGCCTGTGTCCCCAGGCCACTGGGGTGGCCAGGGGCAAATCTGGGGAAGGGAGAGAGGGAGCCGGCAGGGTCCCATGAGGCCACAGCAGCCATGGTGGTTTGGGCTTCCTGTGTGCTACGCAGGGAGCGATGGCGGGGCGGGGATGGCAACAATGATCTGGAGCCAAGGGTCCCCGAGAGAAGGGCTGCCTGCCCGTTTCTCAGCCCTCTGCCCCAAACAGACCCTTTATGACCGCAGCAGAGAACACACGTGGTGCCTGCGGTCTGCTCAGAAGGCCTTCGACAGGGCGGCAAGGTGGGAAGGGCTGCTTGCTTGGCCAGCGCAGCCAAACCTGGGCAGAGGGAGGCCAGCGGGGCTGCGGGGGCCCGGTCTGCCCAGATCCTGGGTGCCCCAGCTCGGACGCGAGGCCCTGCCCTCTGTCGGGGTGCCTGTGAGCGGAGCTGGGCGGCGTGCGACCGTGGGCAGGTGGGTGCCGACTCCCCTCTCCTCTCCTGTCCAGCCAGGGCCTGGTGCGGGGGGGAGTGCCCACCCCCGACGGCGGGGCCGTGGGGATGCTTCTCGTACAAGGAGCTTCTTGTCCCCCAGGCTGCGTGCCACGGCCCCCGCTCACGAGCAGCGTGTTTGCAGCGCTCACAGTGGGTGCTTAATGGATGCTCGATGCTGCAGGGTGAACGGCAGTCTTGAGGACAGGGTTGGGCTGTGGTCACGCCCTCAAAACCCCAAATTCGTCTTGCGAGCCATGTTCTCAGCCTCTCGAGGGGGATCGCCCTGCCCCCAGGTCTGCACCTGCCGCTGGCGTGGACGGCTCGGGCCGCCGTGCAGCTCGCACGCCGTGGGGTGCCGACCCCAGGCTCAGGAACCGGCCGCGTGCACTGAGCAGGGAGGTCAAACGCAAAAGCCCTGGGCCCGTCAGGCCGTGCCGGGCGTGGTCACGAGGTGCGGTATTTTGAAAACATGAGGTCGATGTCAAAGAGTGTGGCTCAGCCCTGTACTCAGACCTCTGGCGCCCTGGCTGCCGTATTTTGGTGACTGAACCTTTTTAGCCTGCAGGACATGTTACTTCCAAGAAGGTTTGGATTGAAAACCCATCAGGCAGCAGCCTATTCTCATCAGCTGTGCAGGGGCACGGGGTGGGGTGGGGGGGCGGCGAGTGGGGGGTGGGGCGAGCTGGGGGGGGCGAGCCAGGGGGGATGGTGGAGAGCCTGGGGGGGGTGCGAGCCTGGGGGGGGCAAGCCTGGGGGCTCTGTCTCTGGTTCCTCTGTGCCTCGGGACTGAATGCTCACACCCAGGCTCGCCCTTTGTGTGGCCCAGCTCACGTCCACCTTCTCCGATGTCCTGGAAGCATCGGCCACAGTGTACAGGTTCTCTGTGACCCCCGAGCTGGATGCCAGGCCCAGCCACCCATTCCCTGGGTGTCCCCATTCCTGTCACCCTGTGAGGTCAGACTCACAGCGCTCAGACTGCAGTGAGGAGACTGCCGGCGCCCGAGAGCTAAGGGACTCGCCCTGGTCACAGAGCTGCTGCAGGGGCCAGGACCCCCTGCTCTGGCCCCCAAGTCGAGGGTCCTGCTCTCGGGCTTCAGGGACTTCGGGGAGGCTTCAAAATGCTGAGGCCTGTCCCTTCGTTATACTGGGGCTGCTTTCTAGCCCCAAACAAGACAGGGTCCCCCAGGGTGGCCAGATCCAACCCTTCCCCATTCCCCCCTGCAGCTCAGCTGGCTCAGCTCGAGGCCCTAGGGTCCCTGGCTCGCCCCCCCAGAGGCAGAGGCTCCCCGTGGCTGCCTATTCCTGTCCCACCACCTGCCTCGTGGCCACACCGAGTGGGCTCAGGGGGCAAGGCCCCAGCTATTTTTAGTGACTTCGGCTCCAAGGCTGCGGTAAACACGGTGTCCCAGCCTCTCTCAGCCTAGAGACCTCCCCTCGCTCCTGGCGTGGCTGGGACCGCGGCTGTCACATGTCCCTGTGAGACCTGGAGGAGAATCTGTGACATTTCCCGCAGACTGTCCTCCTGCTGCAGAGATCTGCCCTGTGTCCCTAGCTCCCTTACGGAGCGAGTTCGCCCCAGAGCTGGGTGTCTGGACCAGGCCGCACTCGGGTTGTGCTGCGTCAAGACCCAGCCCCAGGCCCTGTGCATAAACCATGTGCGTCCCCAAGCTGCCACCATTGCCACCAGCTCAGCTGCAAGTGTTGGGAATAGAGCTTGATTTCACCTGTTTTGCATATGTACCTTAACGCATTAGCATTTCGGGATTTATCTAGACAGCCCAGGTGGCATCCTGCAGGCGCTGGTCCCAGGGGCTGGACCCCAGGCGAGGGGGGGACTGTGGTGTGTGGCTGTCCATCGGCGCCTGCCCCCAAAGCCTCGGTGGCGCCTGCGTGGGGAGGGCACCCCCGTCACTGCGCTGTGGCGCTGTGCGCGACGCTTGCCGCCCGCCCCGTGAAGTCTCTGGCGAATCATTCTGTTTTCCCGGAGCAGGTGGGGGCAGGGCCTCTCCCCGTCCGTTATCTGGCAACAGCGAGACCCTGAGCACCCAGGCAGAACATTCTGGGTTTTGCTTGGATTAGCCGGGAAACAGCAGGGAATGTGCTTTGAGATAGGTGAATATTTGTGGCTGTGTAAGCCCAGAGCCAACAAATAATCATCAGCAAATCAACAAAAATTAGACCAACAATCAACAAATAATAATATAGCAGGAATCCCCTGTGGCACCGAGCACGTTGCTCCTTCCTCGGTTGGCCCGGTGCGACCGCGACCCCAGCCCGGGTACCTCCGGCCTCCTGAGGCGCCGCGAGCCCTCGTCCCTTTTTCCTCTTGCCAGGCGCGGCCGTCAGGGCTCGGAGGGGTCGGGGGCTCGTGCAAGTGCCCAGCAAGCAGAGGGGGAACGCGGGCACAGGCGGTTCGTCTGGGAGACAGTGGGCGAAGCAGGAAGGAGACCGACAGAGCCGCGGCAGGCAGGGGGCTAGAGCTGGTCGCCTCTGCAGACTCCCCGGGCCCAATCTGCCAGGGACCCGAAGGAATCATCTAGCGTGTCCCTTGGGAGGCTGCTCAGGAGGAAAGGCTGAGAATTCCCCCACAGACCCCTGTTCCAGGCGGTTGGGGGTTGCCCCTGGGGGATCACACCCCAGCGCCCGGTGGCTTCAGAGAAACCGTGACCCTTGAGGCTGGCGCGGGCCTGGCCTCATCCAGCACAGACCACCATGGCTGTGCAGACATCGGCGTACCGGCCAGGGACACCGGAGAGCGCGTCAGACCTGGGCCGTGGGTCCTGGGCCAGCTGTGTGTTCTTGAGACCGCGTGGCCCCGGAAGAGAAGGTGACAATGGTGTCAAGAGTTAAAGGCCGACAAAAGCCTTTGCTTTTCAGCCACAGCAATTTGCTCCAGGACCCCCCAGGATGACCCTGGAGGAAGCCTCCTGCCCGGGGCCCAGTGACCCCGAGACCGGGACCGGGATGACCCCACCACTGTGGCAAAGCCCTCGCGGGTGGGGACAGCCGCCCCAGGGCAGCCCGGGGAGAGGAGTCCAGGGCTTAGGGTGTTGGGGCTCAGGGTGGGGCTCTTGACAGCTGTCACTGAGGCCCCAGGAGGGGGCCGTCAGAGGTTGAGAATGCAGACCCCTCCGTCTGGAAGCGTCTGTGGTTTATGCCGCGTGCACCCGCTGAGTTGTATGCCTGTCCTAGAGGTGGCTCACTGGCCGCGCACCCTGGGCCTCGGGAGGACCGAGCTGTCACCTGCAGGTGCTGGAGGTCCACGCAGCTGCGCTCAGACCCCACCCGCACCGCTCAGGCGCTGCGTGACCCTCGGTGAGTTCCTTCCCCTCCCTGGGCTTCCGAGATGATGGGGCCTCCTTGTGGGCGGTGGGGAGTGTTAAGGGAGATGGTGGGGGTCGGCTCGGGGTCCTGGGGGGAGCAAGCAGTGGGCGCGAGCTACCATCACTGTCAGGATGATCATTCTCATTATTAGCATGGCTGACAGACCGCCCTTTCTTTTCAAGATGCTCTGCATGGCTTCTCTTACGTAGGACGTTCAGGGGCCACCGTTGACCAGCTCCCGTGCCCCCTCCTCTCCCTTCTTCCTTCTCTGTCATGGTTTGAATCCTGGGAAGGGCCAGCTAAGGCCACAACTGAGTGCCAGGCCCTCCCCGTCTGGACAGGTCTGGAGGGTGGGGTATGGGCTCAGGTGAGAGGGGAGCAGGGGTGAGGGCCCGGGTGCGCGCCCAGGACTTGGGGAGCAGTTCTTTTTAACCCAGAGCCAACATGGGGGAGAAAAGGGCGTTCGTGGAGTTTTCCTCCCCAATTTACAGTGAAAATAACTTTATTGTTACCCATAGGCAGAAAGGATGCCCTCACAATAAATACCTCCTAGATTACTTCCCAGGTGAACTAGCCTGCTTGTCACCAGAATGTTCTCTTGAGGGGCAACTGAGAGTTCGGGGGGCCACTGCCCGGTTCCTGGGGACCCTCTGGACCCGACACCCAGTCCCACACCTTCATGTTCTGCCCTACAGACCTCTTGCTCTTGGGGCTTTACCTGCAACCCGGCCCGGTACCGCCGACCGACCCCCTGCACCAGGCCGGGCGCGGGCCCCCATCCTGCCCGAGACCCCTGCTCTGCCCTGGGCCCTCCCTGCGCCTCTGTCTCTGCTCTGCCCTTCCTCACAGACTGGGGCTCAGGACCTCCTGCCCCTTCTCGGAGGCCATCCTGCCTCCAGCTCTTTCCCAGGAGCTCCCTCCCCCTCCTGGAGGGTTCTGGCCCCTCCACTCCAAAGAAATGGTTTTGTCCAATCTTCTGGAACCTCTGCTCCTCATGGCCTCCAGGTATGATTTAGAAAGGGGCACCTCTTCCTCAAACACTTTGCTACCTGTGAAGGAAAGTGGTCATACATACCGATGACTTAGAACACTGCCCTTTACTGTATACGGGTCTAAGTTACCTGCACTGGGGATGGCACCTTCTTAGATGTCCGGCCTTGTGTAATGCACAACCTGTGCGACCTCACAGGGCTGCCCTGGAAGGCACTTTGCTGTCCACGTCATGCTCTTCCTTGGAGCCACTTGACGTTGGTCTTTTAATAGCACACTTTGAATCACAGCAGAGCCCTGATAGGATCCTTCGGATACCTCTAGATTCCTCTCCACACCATTTAGGCCCTACCCCCTTAACAGCCTTCTCCAGGACTCCATGGTTAGGCTCAGCTATGGCTGGGACCCCTTCCCAGCCCCTGGGCTTTCCTGGAGGGCTCGTGCCTTGTCCCATCTGTGATTTATATTTGCTGTGGGTTAGTTTCGTGAGGGTCTCCTGCCCGTAGGTGCTACAGGAAACCGTGGGTGCTGATCGCCAGTGGAGGCCTGGAAGGGAAGTGACTGAATGAATAACCAATGTCTCCTCGAAACTCACTTCTCTGCTGCTCCTGGCACCTGCTTCTGCCTGGCCCTCCTTCCAATCCTCAACTCCTTCTGGGTCCCCCATCTCAACAGTGTCACTGTCCTCCACCCGGCCACAGAAGCCTTGGTCCTGAGCGTCACCTGGTTTGCCATCCCTCCCTTCCCGGTCCCCAGACCATCACCCCAGTCTCTGCCACCTTCTTCCGCAATATACATCTGACCAGGTCACCCCCCTTCCGTGGCTCCCCTTGGCCCTCAGGTAAACCCCGGATTCCTGGGCCATCAGCACCCAGCCGCCACTCTCCCCTTGCCCCTCCAGCCCCTGCTCCTGCTGTGCCCTCCGCTGACCCTCTGGGAAGCCCTCTCTGGTGACCCCAGACTCCCACACTGTGGATATTAGTCATTTCCCTACTAAAGGGAAGCCCTTTAAGGGTCCGGACCACGTTTTTTTCTCCCTCACATTCCCTCCCCGGGGGGCTGAGTCAGCCCCCGCCCACGGTCATGGTTCTTTAATTATCTGCTTAGCTCTGCTCAGGGTTCCGACCTCTGGTTGTCCCTGGGAGCCACCGTGTAGAGCGTTCTAGAGTGGTGACACATGAGTGATACATCAGAGTGACCCGCGTAGCCTTGGAGGGGCCGGGAGGTCCCAGGCCCACAGCCTGTGTATGGCAGTGGCAGCCCCAGGTGTTCAGAATGGGACTCAGTCGAGCACTGCTGGCCCTGGGCACTGGGGCTCTGGGAAGTTTGCAGAGAGCCCCATGCCCTGCCTGGCACCCAGTAGGAAACAGGTGTGTGCAGGCCCCACGGCCTCTGGGAGGAGCCTTCCCGGGTGGTGTGTGAATGAGGCTCTGGGGAGGAAGGTTCCAAAGCAGACCGGGAGGGTGCGTGGGTGGGGGAGAACAGACACTCGTGTCCCAGCTGTGCGGAGAAAGAAGGTCCAATCGGTACAGCTCGCTCAGCCTTTCTTCCCTTCCCTCTGCTGCCCATCACAGTGGCCTCAGCCCAACACCTGTCACGAGGGAGCAACGGCCACCAAGTCACCCAGCTGGAGGGCCCCGATGCCCAGAGAGGCTGGTGGGAGGCCCCACAGGCAGACGCTGGCTGAGTCCTGGGAGGTGATGAGCTCACCGTCCAGCAGGGCTGACTTTCATCTCCTAAGTATAGACGAAATTGCATTCTCGGAATATATATAAATCCTTATTTTGGGGTTGGCCAATTGGTGCCAACATCTGATGTCAGCATGTTTGTTTGTTTTTTTTTACTTTTTTGTCCATCTGCGTATCTTCGGGATGGTGGTATATTGGGAAGGCTGGTCACTTGGCCAGTGTCAGTGTGAACGACACTGGCCTGAGAGGAGAGAGTGGGTTTAGAAAGTCCAGGATTTGTGAGCCAATTTCTCCAGTGACAGAGTACACAGAAAAGTGCTTGTGGCCCTGAGAAGTCATTCAAGGACACCCCAGAGCCAAACATGCCTTTTCATTTATTTTGATAGGTGGAATTTAGTTTTAATTATTTAAGGGAATACTTCATGAGATATTTTCAAAGAGAAATGAGATCTTAATAATCTAAGCCCTCATTACAGCCCTCAGCTATTAAATCTTTATACATCTCTGCTGGAACCTGGGAGAGAAGGCTGGGTTTTCGGGACCGTGAACTTGGGGCATGAGTGAGTGGGAAGTGGTGGCTCGAACGGGGCTGAGGCTTCATTTTCCCATCTGCGGTCTCAAGTTCAACGGCAAGGGTGGCTCCCGGGGTGAAACTGTGGGAGGGAGCAATTCTGACAATTGACAATTGGGAAACTGAGGCAGGGGAAGAACCAGCTGCTGGAATCCATGAGGCCGCCTAAGGAGACCTGGAAAACTGTCTTCCATCAAGCTGGCTTAATCTCACTCTTGCTAAAATTAACTCCACTCTAACACTGGGGGATTTTAGCACCTCAGAGGAGGGATTGGGTTTGAGTTATATTTACTGCCCCCCCAAAATCATGCATGTCCACTGTCTGTGCCCATCACTGGGGCCTTATTTCCACGCCCCGGATTCTCTCCTCCCTCCTCCGGGGCGCTCAGGCTCATGGAAACCGGGGGATGCTCAGGGCCCTGACTCAGCAGGCCTCTGACCCCAGTGACGCTACCTGCTGGGAAGGAATGCCTGGTGAGGGCCCCATGAGGCTCCCATTGCTGATCTCCACCCACCCCTCCCCCCCAGCTCCCTTGGGTCTCCCCAGGATGTGCCACAGGGGCCTCAATTGCACACATCCGAGATCATCACAGCCAGACCCACTGTCTTCGCACATCCTGAGCCGGAGCACCGGGAGCCCCAGTGTCCACTGCACCTTCTCTTTCCTCCGACATCCAGTTGGTCATCGAGTTCTGTTGATGCCAGAGCCTAAGCCCACCTCAGACCAATGCCAGCCTGCCGCCTGCCAGCTGGAGTCCCGGCCTCTGCCCAGACCCTTGGCATCGCTGTCCTCGCGCCTGGTTGGTCACCGCAACCCACTGTGCCCATGGCTGCCTTGGTCAACATTCTGGCTGGACTTCCCTTCCTGAAGGGGTCAGAGCACCTGCCATCTCTCCTTCGACGACCACAGATAGGAGTCGGACCTGCTCCTGCGCTCCCCACCGTGGCCAGCGACAAACACCCAGGGTCCCTGCTGCACCTCTGCACTCTGGGTGCACAACATCCTGGTGTTTCCCTGCCTCGGCCCATCTCAGGGCGGATGCCTGAAGACCCCTTCTCTCCTCCTGAGCCTGGAAAGCTCCAGCTCGTCTTGAGAGGCAGTCTAACCGCTTCCTCCTTTGGGGAAACCTTAGGAGCTTAGTCCGAGGGTCACGGTGTTGGTGGGCTCTGACATCCTGTCTTGCTCCGTGTCAAGGAGAAAGCACACAAAAGAAAAAGTCAAGTGAGTGGCAAAATTCTCACACAAGCACGGTGTCTTTTTTTCTTTTCTGGCAACAAATTCTAGAGTTCTAGAGTTCGGCACATCACGGAGAGGAAAGACGCTCCCTGCCAGCAAACGGCTGGACAGGGGAGTCTATGTTTCCAAAGGAAAGCAAGCTAGCGGTTAGTTAGAAACTTATTTGGGGGCGCCTGGGTGGCTCAGTTGGTTAAACCTCGGACTCCTAAATTCGGCTCAGGTCATTATCTCATGGTTCATGAGTGTGAGCCTCTCATGGGCTATGTGCTGACTGTGCGGAGCCTGCTCGGGATTCTCTCGCCCCCACCCTTCCCCTGCTCATGCGCTCGCGCGCGCGCGCGCGCGCGCGCTCTCTCTCTCTCTCAAATAAATAAACTTAAAAAAAAAAAAAAAGAAAACCTATTTGGAAAACAAGCCTACTGCCATGCCTCTGCAGACAGCCGACAGCCTGTACCAGTGATGCCCCCACTTGTCATTACAGCTTGGGGTTCCCTGCACCTTGCCCTCTGCCACTAGGATGCTTTCAGCTGCAAGTAACAGCAACCTGATCGAAGTGGATTAACCGATAAGGAACGCAGGTGTCCTGTCCCAAGGACAGGCAGCTCCAGGCTGACCAGTTTGCCCCTCAGTGCCATCTTGGAAGGCCATTCTCTCCCACTTTCACCCTTCCATGCGCTGGTGCGTCCCCAAGTGGTTGTGAGCTGACTGACAAGATTCTGGGAGTCACCTGCAGACCTGACCGTCAGCAGAAACAGGAAATCACCCACCCCTCGGCGTCTTTCGCGTGCTGGGAAAGCTCGGCTGGCAGCCACTCACATCTGATTGGCTCGGACTGGGTCACATGTGCTGTGCTAAGCCAGTCATTGGCTAGGAGAGCCATGGGCTTAGCCAATCGGAGTCTAGCCCTGAGTTGCGGGTCAGGGCCTGCCTGGTCCTAACGAAAGGCTAAGAGCCGCGGGGACTGAGCATGCGCTCCTCTCAAGCGGGGCTCCCGGAGTCCGCGTGCCCGCTCCGCGGTCGCTCGGGGGACAGAGTTGGGGAACCGGGAAGATACGGGCTGAGGGAGGTCGCCTAAAGGCCCACAGCTGGTAGGCGGGGGAGCTTAGTGTCACCACACCCACCCAGTGAAAGTCCTTTTTAAAAGTTAAATATAATTTGCATATAGTACGATTTTGGACTGCACAATTCAGTGGTTGTTGGTATACTCGCAGGTTGTGCAACCATCACCACAATCGATTTTAGAACAAATTCGTTACCCCAAAAAGAAACCACTTGTCACGTAGTGGTCACCTCCCATTTCCCTCCCTCTAGCCCCAGATAACCACTAATCTACTTTCTATCTCTGGATTTGCCTGTTTGGGACATTTCACATAATGGGATCACACAGTATGTGGTCCTTTGTGTCTGGCTTCTTCCACTTAACATAATTCCGAGGTTCATCCGTGTTGTGTATTATCAGTACCTCGTGCCTTCTATTGCCAAATACTGTTCCATCCTATGGCTACGCCATATTGTGTTTATTCATTCGTCAGCTGATGGACATTGGTTGTCTCCACCCTTTGGCTATCATGACTAATGCTACTACGAATATTGGTGAATAAGTTTTGTCTGGACAGATGTTTTCATTCCTCTAGAGTAGATACCTAAGAATGAAATTGCAGGTGAAAGTCTTGTTAGGAGGTGAAAACACAGACATTTCAGGGGTTAGTGGTTGGGGTTAGTATTCTGAGCACTGGAGAGAGAGGAGGTTGTGGTCCGGGCTGTTCTGTCTGGGGACTGTAAGATCTTGGCCAGAGGCCCTCTCTGTTGGAGCTCGGTGACATGGGTGCTGGAGTGGATGTGCCCAGCCCTGACAGGGCGCCTACATGCCCACTTCCTTCCTGGGGAAGAGGCCAAGGTTTCTCTGACATGGTACTAGGGAAACATGGCGGTGGCCATCCACAGAAGGCAGAGAGGGCACAGGACGTGGCCATCTGCCGTGGCTTTGGCTCCCTGACCAAGCCCTTTGATCCTCAGAGACCGGACGATCCTACCTTCCTGCTGTGATCAGCACTAGTTTGTCATTTGCTCTTTAACATCTACATGGCTTTACTCCACTGTATCCACTTGGAAGTAAACCTTAGCTAATTCGAATAAAATAGCTATGTAAAGCTCAGCCAGAAATTTAATTGTATTTACTAAACAGCTAATAAATATTTACTACAAATCTCATTGCTCCGTAAAATTGAAGACAGTACCTTCTGCTTGCTTTCTTGGCTTCGAGGCAGGGCTGAGGAGAGAGGGAGGCAGGCTGGGAAGGGGAGAAGGAGGGTCCAGCCTGTTTCCTTGTAATAGTGTAAACGTGGTTCTTCATTTGGATTTTTTGTAATGAGACCTGATCACTCACCAGTGCCTTTGATCTCAGCTTGATCATTTTAATCAGAAAGTGAGCTCTTACAAGGGTTCATTTCATTTTGCAATTCCAAGCCAGATCTCTTTGATTATGTGTGGGAAGTATACAAAATTTTCCACTGAGATGATTTTTGAATTAACTGAAAACTTAGCAGTTTCATAATTTTCAAATTGTAGATTTTCACCTCCCCTTTTGGTCTCATACATCCATTGCTGGGTCTTTTTAAATCTGAAATTTGCCATAGGCTGAGTCCTTGAAAAAAGATATATACCCTTGACATTTAAAAAAAATTAATAGAAAAGCACTAAATCCCTTCAAATGCTACACTGAAATGGAGTTACAGCTCTTTCTTCATGCCCAGTGAGAATTTAATCATAGTAAAATCTTAATGTTTAATATTGAAATCTTCATCCAAGAGACCCAAAAAGTGTTTTTGCAAGGAGCAGCTTGTCATTTCCTAAACCTGCTGACATAATTCCCTGACTCTAACTTGAGGCAGTGACAATTGGAAAAGTGACCCTGACTTTTGTCTAAACCCAAAGTTTGGGGCCGCAGAGGTCTGAGCCCCAAGGACAAATGGCATGGGCTGGGGCAGGGGGCACTGTTCTGGGAATTCCTCAAGGGCTGGTTCCCATTTGCCTCCAGGATTCTCAGGAGCCCCAGAGCCCCTGATTGGGCCATAGATCTCATTTACGGCGCGGGGGGCTCTGGATGTTTAGGGAACACTCTTGGTTGAGGGCTCTGCAGGTCAGTGTGAGTGGCGTATCAAAGGGTCAGAGGGTCAGAGGGCCAAGGCCAGACCCAGGAGGAAGTCCCTCCTTTTTCCCGTCCATGCAATTATAGAGGGTTTGCAGGCCTTTGGGACGACTAGCTTTCTGTAGTGGGCACTCGTGGTGCCTGTATTAGATAGCCTTGCCGTGTAGCAACCCAGAAACTTAGTGACTTAAAATAATAATTATTTTCTGGCCTTTGATTCTGTGAGTTGGCAGTTTGGGCTGGGCTCAGCTGGGTGGTTCTGCTGGGCTCACCTGGGCTCAGCGCGTGGCTCTGCTGGGCTGGATGATTTAGGATGGCTGGATGCACGTTTCTGGCAGATGCAGGCTGATAACTGGAACGCCTTGGTTCTCTTCCACGAGCCCCCTTCGGAGGTTGGTTTGAGCTCGTTTCCATGGTCACAGGGCTCCGAGTCCCACAAGAGAGCATAAACCACAGTGAGCGAGCACTTTTCAAACCTTTGCATGTATCACATTTGCGAATATCCCGTTGGCCAAAGCAAGTCATATGGCCAAGCCCAGACTTAAGGACCGGGGAATAGATGCCTCTTGGTGGAAGGAGTAACAAAGTCACATGCAAAAGGGCCTGGGTGCAGAGATGGGGGAATTTGTGGCATGTTGCAACCTACCACAGAGCCCCACTAGGCAGCCTTTGCAGGGACTGTGTGTACCCATTCCCCAAATGCTGTGAGTGTGGGCTGCTAACAGCTCACAGCTGCCTTCTCTGGAGAAAGCCTTCAGCGGATGGGAGCCAGCACCCAGCTTCTATTCTTTGTCTCTGCCTGGGGTCGGTGACGCTCAGAGCCCCTGGCTGACTGGTTCAAAGGCACAAACCGGCTGGCCCCCTTTCTTCAAGGCAGGGGCAGCTGTGGTATGATTTGTGGTTCTGAGCCCATTGGGCAGTGGTGAGGACTAGATTTTACTTGGGCCTCCACTCCCTTGCTTGGCTCCTTCCCTTTCCTTGCCCCCAAACCTCCCTCCCTTCCTGACAGGCTTTTATTGAAAAGCATGCTGTCAACCGACCACACGCGCCGCCCCCCCCCAGCCCTCCCGGGCTCTGCTTCCAGGGAACTCAGCTGTGGAGATTGTATTTTCCCAGGATGGTCCAATGATGTTTCCTGTTCCACTCGTCTCTATAGTGTGCGCTGGACACACTCTGCTTGTGGCCAACAGGGAACGGCAGAAGTGACTGCGTGACTTCTGATGGGAGGTTATGGGAGGTAAGACAGCTCCTCCCTTGTTGACCGGAAACCCACTCTTGAAACCTCTAGCTGATGGACCGCCCGTGTTGTGAGAAGTCCAAACCAGCCCACGTGGAGAGACGGTCAGCCAGCCCCATGCTGTTCGACCGTGACCACGGTCTGACTCACCGGGAGGGGAGACCCTGCCCATCTAGACTTTTCCCGGCTTCCTGACCCACAGAAGCTTTGAGAGATAACAAATGATTGTTGTTGTCTAAGCCACTAAGTTTTGGTCCAATGTGTTGGGCAGTAGTTGTGACCATACACGGATCTTAGACAATGTCCATCTCCCTGTTATCACGGGAAGCAGAAACCAGACCGCTGGTCCTCTGTTCTCACGCCGTGCACAGGTTAACTCCGTGTGTGCAAGCTCACGCATGTGCGTGTGTGTGTGTGTGTGCGTGTCTGCCCTGTTAGTCCCATTTCTCTTTCCACTCCGGGAGCCCCTCAAAGTGCCTGGCTCACAGCAGTATCAGTGAATGTTAGCGAAAGTTCCTATATACTGGGACCCTCATGTTTGTAGCCAGATCTTCCTTGTTCTCCAGCAAGCCATCCCGCCCCTCTAACCTCCCTTCCACTAGAGAATCCAGGAGAGAAACCTCCAGAACAGTGGGTGCCTTTGTGGTTGCCCAGTAGGAGGGCCGGTGGCAGCAGGTTAAAGGTCTTTCTTCTCTGTTGGGAACCCTGGAGGCGTGCCTATTTCCAAAGGAACCGAACTTTGCCTGGGTTTCCTCTAGGACTGCCTTCGGCCTCTCCAGCCTTTTGATCCAAGCCCCCAGTCTCAGGAGTGTGGCTTGGTAAGATGAACTGGACTTTTCAAGGACCAGGAGAGCAGGGAAAAGTCAGGAAAGAGGTGGATCCTGGAGGCAGAACACTGGGATTTAGATGTCATTTAGAGGTGTTGGCATCGACTCCCAGCCCACAGAGTCTGCCCAGCTCTCAGGCTTTGCTTCACGGCTGGGTCTACGGGTCGAGTAGTAAGGAGAGTGACACACTTCGTCCCCAGGAGGCTGAGAACGGTGAGGGGGACTGGAGGGTAAGAGTGGGGGGTAACTGAGGGATACTGGGTAGCAAGGAGTAGCTTGGGGAATATTACAGCATTTTTGAATGGATCCAAACGTTGATGCATAGAACTAAAAGATGCTTCTGGATGTTGCCTAATTACAAAAGGTGTTAGGAGCAGGGTGGTTAGGGTGTCTTGTTTTCCAGGCCAATGGGAGAAATTCTATTGCATTATTAGTTTCAGGTCTTTTGATGACCTGGTGGTAGCCAGACCCTGGTCCAGGGGCAAAAACCATTAAAAAACAATTTCAGCGAGTTCATGGCTGCCCCTCCTCATGCCGGTCCAGGAAGTCCTGAAGTCCCAGCAGAGGGAGGTGAGGAGGAAGGAGTGGGGGAGACCCCTGCTCACCACCACCCCTTTGGGATTTACAAGCGGAGGAGCTCGCATTCCTCATCTGTCCAGCGGACGTTGTGAGTGTAGGAAGGAGAGACTGTTTCAAAGATATACGGGTGGATGTTATTTTTGACTGATTCTGGGGCAAAACCAATTTTATTTATCCTTACAAACAGAATCAAGGCTCTAGACAAGCTGGGGAACTTCCTGATCCTTTTCTAACTTTTTTTTTTTTTTTTTTTTGGAATCGAGACCTCCCGCCACGGGAATAGAAGTGTGGGAGAAATGCCCAGGTCCCACTGCTTGGTCACCTAGGCAACTTCAGACAGGCCTGCGCCTATTCAAATTGTTCCCCCACAGAGGATAGAGTCCCCCAGAGGCCCCTGGCCAGGGAGAGGTCTGGAAGCGACCACTCCGGAGAGCCTCGTTCCGGGCGCTGACGGCTCAGTTTCTGCATTTGGAGTTGCAGAATGAAGCACCCATCCGAAGAGCAAAATCCCCAAACCAAAGTTAGAACGTCCGACTTCGGTTCCTTTACCATCTGCGGGGAAATTTTCTAGTTTGCCTCACACTCAAAAAGAAACAGCAAGGGAGGAAAGGCCATTTCCTGTGACAGCCACCCCGGTGCGTCCTGAGTGCTTGAGTACCCACCCCGGCAGGGCCGCGCCTCCACTGTGCCATTGTGGGCCATCGTGGGCCACAGCACGGGGCTGGCAGGGATGGGGTACGAGCGCCCTGCCCAGCTGACTCTCCAGGCCCCCAGAAGAGGGGAAGGGTGCCACCTGGGAGGTGTAGGAACACACCCAAGACACCTGGGTGTGGGTCACAGGGTCCGTCGAGACCCCGGTGGATGTCTGCTCCAGTCTTTGGTCCCTTTAATCGTGTCCTCCAGGCCTGTTAGGCCAGTTCTGTGTCCCCTGGCTTTAGGAAGTACAATACAGCTGGTGTTTAGCAAACTCTAGTTAGGCTGATGAACCAGGGCTATTTACGTGGCCTGCTGATTACAGAGCAGTAATTAGGTACTTAAAGAAGCTTCTTGACGGTCATTTCAGGTATCAGCACGTAGCACTGTTAGATCCTCCTGTGGAATGAACTCATTTGGGTCCCTGTTAAAAAATAGTAGAGGGAAATTCAAATGTGGTAGTTATGAAAAATCATCTACATTGCAAATCACTCATGGAAATTAACATCTTCGAACCATTGATTAGCTAGAGGTGTAATGAGAGCATGAATTTGTGAATCTGCTGTTTTTTAATGCTCGCTACCTGGGACAGAGAACAGGGGTGATCTGGCAATTGCGGGGCTAATTAGATCCCTTTTGGCCTCCAGATTGGAAACTGCACACTCCCAAGTGCCCTCCCTGAGAACTGTTTCATAGACTCAGCCCCACAAAAGCATGGGCACACGGGAATCTTTCCTACCAGCTCGCCCAACACTGGCCTTAGCTAACCCTGGAGGCCTTAAAATGCCCCAGAGTTTGGGAATCCTGGTTGCCGGTGACTTTCTTAATCCTAGTTCCCAGGCTTCAGGTGCACAGCAGGACGTAAGTTCTCTTACGCTGCCCCAAACATGAGCTGGCCAGAAAGAACCAAGTCAGAGCTGGTGATGGTGGCGACCCCCTGGGAAGGACTGTCTATGGTGTTGGAGAGCCCCTTCTTGATTGGCCTGGAGCGGGCAGATGCCAGGCTTTGGGGTTTTTCTGTGTCCATGCAGAAGCGGACAAAGTGGCGAGGTCAGGGGGTGGGCCAAGACACCCAATCTTCGACAGCTCCCCAAATCCGCCTCAAACCACATCTTTAAAAAAAATTTTTTTTAACATTTATTTATTTTTTGAGAGAGACAGAGACATACAGCACGAGCTGGGGGAGTGGGGCAGCAAGAGAGAGGGAGACATGGAATCCAAAGCCGCTCCAGGCTCTGAGCTTGTCAGCACAGAGCCCGACACGGGGCTTGAACCCACGGACCACGAGATCATGACCTGAGCTGAAGCCTGCCGCTCAACCGACTGAGCCCCCCAGGCGCCCCTCAAACCACATCTTAAATAAGGGAATCATGTTGTTATGGTGATAAGGATTCCAGATAGGTCCGTTGGACTCTCCTCCAGACGGATGATCACGTCACAAACCTTGTGGACGTTCTGGAGCTGCCGCGAGCTCTGAGCCAGGCCCGGACCAGAGTCGCCTGTGGGGAGCTGTTTGTGGATGAAGTTTGACAGAGAGAAGCTGGAGGTGCATGAAGCAGACAGGAAAGGTTTGGCTTGGGGCGGATGGTGCACTTGTTTGTCCATTCATTCATTCATTCATTCACCTAGCCAAGTATTTAAAAAAATTTTTTAACGTTTATTCATTTTGAGAGACAGAAAAGAGCGTGAGCAGGGGAAGGGCAGAGAGAGAGGGAGACACAGAATCCGAAGCAGCTCCAGGCTCCGAGCTGTCAGCACAGAGCCCGACTCGGGGCTCCAACTCACGGACCGAGAGATCACCACCTGAGCCGAAGTCGGACGCTTGACCGACTGAGCCCCCCAGGCGCCCCACTCAGCCAAATATTTTCAAGGCTGCCTAGGAACCTCTGCGAGAGAGAGGCAGTGACTTCCGCCCTAGCCTGGCCTGAAACAGCCCTGCAGAGAGAGAGAGAGAGGGAGCTGACCCCGCAGACAGCAAGGTGACAGTGACGTGAGGGCCCAGCGTCCTCCGCTCACGACTGTTAAGAAATGGCAGGAGGAACGCAAGCGGAACCCCATCATCATGTATTTCTTTGAATATCATGTATTTCTTGTTAATTCAGACTCTACGAATCGTGGATATTTCCTCCCAGGGTGGGTGGAAGCTGTAATTCGCACGGCGCACAAAGAAGACGTGTCAGAAGTGAGGGAAAGAGCTTTGACGTGACTGTAGACATTACACTGGCGTTGTGTGTCCTTGAGCGGCTTTTCAGGCTTCTTCATCAGGCCCCACGGCGAGAAAGACGTTGTCCTGGAAGGCGCACACGCGCAGTTGTGCGTATCCACGCAGGGCTGAGACAAAAGTTTTACAAACGGTACCCACCCTTCCTAGGTATGAAGCCTCCTGCTATCTTCTATTTTATTTTATTCCATTTTTTTAAAAAAAAGATGCTGGTCACACCCACTCAAGTGATCTGACGATCTATTAATGGATTGCCAACCGCGGTTTGAAAACCACTGCCTCCCAGGTGCCGGGCGACAACAGCCCTCACAGCTGCAGCGGGGCCTGAGGATGACCGATTCCTCAGAAAACGCGTTTCGGTGAATGGATAATGAAGTTTGTCAATTTAGCACAGCACGGGCGTGGTACCCCTGAAAATTAGCAAGAAAACGCTAGGGAGCAGCCCCCCAAAATACTGGGGCGAGTGTGACTTTCACCCATGGCAGTTGGTCATGACCATGAAATTAACCCGCCCAGCGCAGGAGAGCTGGGCCGCCCTCCATCTCTGGAAACGACAGCAGCATTGACCACAGCCCTGTGCCCTTCCTCTGGGCATCGCGGCCCCTCGCAGGGACATGTGGGCCGCACGGCCCCGCGGGCACTATCCTCCTTCACAGCCCCCTCGGGGTCCGGCCGGCGGCCTTACTTCCGCTCTACAAAAGGGGAAACCCAGGCCCGGGAGGTAAGGTGTCTCCCTAAGATTATACAGTCAGTCATGGGCTGAGTTCTGCTTTTTTGATTCCCGGTCTAGCGTTCTCCGGCCCTCGTGAATTCCTTGCTGGTTCACCTTTCCTAGGGAACTTGTCCCCCCAACACTTTGGGGGCCCTTCAGCAAGACGAGTTGGGGGCCTGAGCCCCGGCATCCTTCCCGCTGGGGCGTGAAGCCGCTGTGTCGGGCCAAGGGCCCATTTGGAGGTGGACCCGGTAAGTCCTGGAAATGCATGTTTTATTTGGGATTTGCTCCAACTGGCTGTGACCCGAAGGAAGCGAGAGAGTGAGGCGTAGAGAGACCTGTAGGGAGAGTTCTCGGGGCAGAGAGAACGGCGTAGGCAAAGGCTCTGAGGAGCCAGTCGGCCCGGGTGGCAGAGGCTCCCTGGAGGCCACTGTGGGTAGAGCAGGTGAGTGACGGGAACATTCGGAGCCGGGGTGACAACCGCAGCCCCTTGGTTTTTCCTGGGGACGAGGCCACTGAGAGCAGCTGAGCGAAGACCGCCGTGCAGGACAGTGCTGTGGCCAGAGCTACTTGGCCTGCAGGCCACGTTCTGGGGGTTCTCACCCCCGTGTGACAGCAAGTTCGGGGCTCTTAGCATCTGCTAGGTTTAAAATTTTTTAAGGTTTTAAAATTTATTATTAGAGAGAGAGAGAGAGAAAGAGAGAGAGAGAGCTGGGGAGGGGCAGGGAGCGAGGGAGAGAGAGGATCCCAAACAGGCTTGGTGCTGTGGGCGCAGAGCCCGACACGGGGCTCGATCTCATAAACTGTGAGGTCATGACTTGAGCCGAAGTCAAGAGAGGGATGCTTAACTGACCGAGCCCCCCAGGCGCCCCAGCGTCCGCTGGGTTTAGACCACCATCATCATGGCCGCTGGACAAAGGGTCATGGTCATTCCCTTTGCTCAGTGCTGAAGGTGGGAGGTATGGGTTTGCAGTATTTGGCATTACATCTTTGGAGGGGAGAGTCCCAGATGTGGGGTCACTGGGTCAAGAGGGAGTCACCTCCTTTTCTAACACCCAGGAAGTTTGTGTTTCTAGTTGCTGGCCCACACCACGCTTCATCGGCTGTGACCTCATTCATTGTGTAACAAGACGGTGTCCGATTGTTGTTCAGATTTGCCTGGTTCTCGGCATATGAAGTCAGATCAGATGTAGGGTCAGTTTGGCTGGAATATAAGCTGTCAGTCACAGTTTACGATGCCCCCCATCTCCCGGTAAAACCAGAGTTCTGTTGATGACCCTCAAGGCCCTGTGTCTCTAGCTCTGGGAGCCCTAATCCCTCACCTTCAGCTTCATCTTCTGTGACTCTCTCCTGCTCATCAGCTCTACCCACACTGGCCTCCCGAATGCTTATGACCTCAGGGCCTTTGCACATGCCATTCCCTCTTCCTGGGTGCATTTCCCACTGATATCCACATGGTACCCTCCTCTTTTCCTTTAGGTCTACATGCGAATGGTACCTTATCTGGCACCTTGCCCACCACCTTCCCTGGCCATTCACTCCAGGCCTCCCTCCTTTCCTCCTCTGTTCTAGCTTGCTCCTCAGCTCTGGTGATAGATTTGCTTGCGATTTATTTTCTGTTTTCACCTGCTAGAAGGAAGGCTCCAAAGGGCAAGCATTTAATTGGTTCTGTGCTGGAAGAGTGGCAGGTCTTGACTGCAAGCAGGTCTTGACTGAACGCACTAATGAACAAGGGGACGGCGGAATAAGTCGCTCTGATCCGGCATCATGTGACATTTCAGGCTCATGGCCACCAGCCTTGAGAGATGGGGAAGGGCACCGCGTCTGCCTTTATTCATAGTGAGATGTTACATTGCAGTTTTGACGAATTAGAACGATTCTTGTACTTTTCAAACATTTCATCTCATTAATCCAAGACTTGATTTGGACCCAGTAACCCCTCCCTCCTCGCTTCTGATGAGCAGGGAGGGGCAGAGCCCACGCTGCTGGGGTCTTCTGGGTAGGATGGGCTGGTGGTCGGACTCCCCCGGCCGCTGGCTTGTTTGCCAAGTGGAGCATGCCAGCCAAGGCTGGGGTTGAATTCCTGGTGGGGGGCTGGGGGGTGGGAGTGAAGGCGCTGTTATGACCCACAGGCTGGGAAAGGAGGCCAGTGATCACGCAGAGGAGGTGGCGCTTCTGAGCAGGATTCGAAGGCAGGCGGGCGGATTTCCACAGCGGGGGTCGTGAGCTTGTGGTTCTTGATGCCAACCCTCTTCCCCGTCTCCCGTGAGATCTGCAGTGAGAAAAACCCTTTTCTTGGTGAAATTGAATCTATTTTTCACTAAGTGTTCAAGGTCAAAGTGGGTGTGGGGCGCCAGTCAAGGCACCGGTGGGAGGCTGGCCTCACCGGTGCTCACGTTCTCCTGAAGGACTGGGGTAAAGTGCCAGAGCTACCGCGAGCGGTGCGCACACGTGTGCAAATCCTCTTCCTAAAGTGAGGGTACCTTCATCAGCCCGAGTGGCGCACAGAAATGAGAGAAAATTAAAACTTGATGTGGCCGGTTCCCCAAATCCCCCCCCTTCCCAGCTCCCGTCTAGTTCTTGCACAAGGCCCCCCGCTGGGTCTGTCCCCCCCCCCCCATTCATCCTGTGTCTCTCTGCACCCATTTCCTTTGTCTCCACTTTCCGCTGCACGGGCAGCCTGCTTCTCTGCTGGTGCACCTCTGCTCTCAGCCAGGGGCCACTGGACGGGACGGGAGTGTGGCGGCTTGGTGGCTCAACCTTGGAGCTTTCCCGGGGGTGCTCCCTCTCCCAGGCCACCCACCCCCAAACCCGCGGGCCCCTTCAGCCCTTCTTTCAGTCCAAGAGTGTTTTCAAACTTCAGGTACAAGCTGACAGTGAGTTGAGAGAGTCACAACAGTATTGAAAAAGTAGAATGGGCGGGGGGGGGGGCGGTGCGCCTGGGCGGCTCAGTCGGTTGGTTTGGCTCAGGTCACTATCTCACGGTTCGTGAGTTCGAGCCCCATGTTGGGCTTTGTGATGACAGCACTGAGTCTGGTTGTGATCCTCTCTTTCCCTCTCTCTCTCTCAAAAAACAAATAAACTTAAAAAATAGAATGGAATAGAAAATATCAGCGTACATCACACGTTTGAGGCTAAGTATCGTCATATATGTGTGTGTTGTGTATGCACATACGTGATACACAACTGGGTTGTCCTGTAAAATTCAAAAGGTTTGGAAGCTACTTGTCTGGACAGTTAACATAACTGTTTTGTTCTGTTTTGTTTTGTTTTTCCGTGTGTCACTGTCCCTCCTGAGGATATATTTAATATTTTAGTGGGAGAAGTTGCCAGCATATTGAAGCCCAAGTAAGGACCCCCCGGGGGGGGGGTGACACCCCCCACCCTGATGGGCTTTGCGTGGGTGTCACTTGAGGGCCTGATCATCATATTCAGGGAGAGGCCGGTGAGTCCCCATTCATGGGCCGAAAGCCCCTTCACACCGCATGACGCATACTTTTCCGTCCTCTGGAAGACAAACAGGATTGGCCTTGGAGCCGTTGCTCTCAGATCTGTGTGCGCTGCTCCCAGAAACACAGCAAGCAGAACATGTAATGCCACATCAATCCCTGTGAGAAACTTCTTTGTCCAGAAATGGTGTCAGCTTGTTGTTCCTTGTTGCCATGGGGAACACAGAGGGCTGCCTTTGAAACGCAGAGGAGGCCTGTGATTGGCTCTCCTTGCTGCCCATCCCTGCTGCCCAGCGGCCTGAAACCGCAGAGGACAGAACAGCCACCCCCAAAGCAGTTGCCCCGTTGGGGGCAAAACGATTTGTGCTGTCCCCCTCCAGTCCCTAAAGCAGGGCTTCCAGAACTGCTCAGACGGTTGGAGAAGCGAAAGGAGAGGGGGAGGGGGAGAGAGGAGACGAGCAGGTCTCACCAGAAGAGGGCTCCACTCTGGCTTGTACCCGAATCTATTCCTTCTCAACCTGGCCTGATGCTGCTTTGGGAAGAGAGTGGAAGGAGTCCCAGAAAACCCCTCGCATGGATCTTTGAAACTTCCACCTTGTTGCTTATTTTAAAAGAACCAAGAATAGTCCAGCCTAGAGAATTTTTGGCAGTCTTACTTTGGCCAAGTCTTTAAAAGAGCCCTTGCAATATAGCGTGAGGCAGAAGGTGGGAAGGAGCACCTGGCAGACGGTGTCCCAGACTGTCCCAGACTGAGGTGTGGGCGGGCCTGGGGCCCCGGGAGCCGACGGGCCAACACGCAGCGGCCCTGGAGTCTGGGGTCTCGGGAGCAGCCGGGACCTGACCCTTTCAGGTGAGAGTCATTACAACTTGCAACAGGCAGGAAAGGGCACCCAAGGCTCTGGAGGGGAACCCACCAGGGGGGAAAGGGCGAGCAGCCCCTCTGGTGACCTGGGTTCAGCACAGAGCCCAGGGGTCTGTGCACAAGCGCTGGATGCCGCTGGCCGGTCTCTCTGACGGGGTTGCTTGGCAGAACAGCATTCTCTGGTCTGGACTCAGAAAGACGAGTCTGGGTAGCAGGGCTCCACTGCTGTGGCCGGAGGACAGACACCTGTTGGGCTGCTGGAGCCAGAACCACAGCTCACTGTCCAGGGTTCCGGAACGTTCCACGGGGGAAGCTGCAGGAGGAGATGCTGGACTTCCTGCCTCTACTCCCATGAGTCATTGGAGAAATACAAGAAGGAAGACTGGCTTAAGCTGGTCACACTGGTCTCAGCTCTGGTCTGGGGACCTTCATAAGCCTTCTTGAGAAAGGGAAAATGAAAAGCTCTTTCTTTTGACTGTTGCCTCAGTGTTGGCTCATAAACATGGGTACAGTTGGCCTGGGGCCTCCCAGAGACGGGCCCAGCCAGGATGGGTGCAACCTCGGAGGCCCTTGGGGAATCACTGATGACTTCGGGGCCAAGGGGCCAAGGCCCAGGGACAAGTGGGTTCCCCCTGCTCCAGAGGCTGCATAGTCGCCAGGGGCAGGAGGTCCAGGCTGGAGCGGGGTGCTGCGGTGTCCTCTCTGCCCCGGGCTCCCAGGCCACGAGAACTCTGGGCACCCGTGGCGAACTGGCCACCCTGTTCACAACTGAGACCCAGCTTCCTGGGTGTGGGAGGAGCCCAGGGAGGAAGGAAAGGAAACTCCAACCAAACAAATGCGTCGACATCCCCCCTCTCAAGGAAAAAGAGCAGAGGCCCAGATGGCTTGAGTCACCTTCAGCCCCACCCACCTGCTCGTGTGTCTAGAGCAGTGTGTGTGTGTGTGTGTGTGTGTGTGTGTGTGCGCGCGCGCTCGCGTGTGCATGGCTGTGCAGGAGCGGGAGTGTCGGCTAGTATGGGAATGAGTGTGTGGTGCGCGAGGGCACGGGAGCCTGCCGTGCCCAGGTGAGTGTGCGCGTGGCTGTGAACGTGTGTGCGGCGAGCATGTGTGTCTGAGTGGGGCCGCGCTTAGGAATGCAGGTCTGTGAGCCCGTGTCGGCAAGTGTGCGGGTGAGTGTGAGACCGAGTGTGTCCCAGCGGCGGTGCAGTGTTGGGAGCGTGGCTGCGCGGGTGAACCGGGTGACGCCATCGCTCCCGGCCGCGACACAACCTGCACCTCTGGGGCCCACACGCGGCTGCGTGGCTTCTTGACCCGGAAAGGGGTGGGGGTGGCACGGCGGGGGCGCGCGCGGCGGCCGGGGGGCGGGGGCCGCGCGGAGCGAGGGGGCGGGCGGCTCGGCGGCGGCCGCGGGGGGCGTCGGGGGCCGCCCCGGCTCGAGCCGCCGCGCTGTTGCTAAGGCCGGCGGGCGGGCGCGGGGCGGGCGCGGGGCGGGCGGGCCTTAGCAACGGGCCGCGGGCGCGCGCGCGGGGGGAGCGGGGGCGCGCGGGCCGCGGGCGCGTGGGGCCGGCCGCGCTCGCGGGCTCCGGCGCTCCCACGCGCGCGCGCGCGCGGGCGGCGGGGGCGGGGGCGGGGCGGGCGCGCGCCGGGGCGCGCTCCGGCGGCCGGCGGGGATTTCCAGCGCGCGAGAGGAAGTGCTGCGAGAGGGTGCGTGAGGGCGCGAGGGAGCGCGGCGCGGCGCGGCCGCCGCGTGCGCGAGCCGGGGTTGCAGCCCAGCAGGGACTTTCCAGCCGGCGGCGGCGGCGGCGGCGGCGGCGGCCGCCGGCCCTTCCCCGCCCCCCGACATGGGGCTGCCCGGGGAGCAGGACGCTGCGGACCGCGGCGGAGGACGAGCCCGGCGCCCCTGAGCCGGCCGAGCGGGGCGGACCTCGGGGTAAGCGGTGGCGACGACGGCGGCGGGCGGGCGAGCGGGCGGGCGGCTCCATCCCCGGCGGCCCCTTCCCGCGTCCTCGGCGGGCGGCGGCGGCGGGCCCGGGGCCGGAGCCGCGCCGGGGCGAAGCAGGCCCGGCGCCCGGCGGCGAGTGCCCGGTGCGGCGCCGCCTCGCCCCCGCCTCCGCCCGGGCCCGCCCGCCCCCCGAGCGCCTCAACTTCGGAAAACTTTGTCCTCGAGGCCGGGCCCGGGGCCCGCGGGCCGGGGTGCCCGCAGCTTTTCAGGAAACGGGGTGCCGAGGCCTCCCGGGGACGCGAGCCCCGCGGGGTGGGGAGAGCCGGCATCCCCCGCGAGGCCGAGTGTTCTGGCGGCGGGAGGGGCGCGCCGGCGCGGCGGGGGGGGGGGGTCCGCATCCAGCAGGGGGTCCCCCCTCCCGGGCTGCGGGCCCCGGGGGGGGGGTTCTGAAACCCTTATTTAAAAGTTTATACTGAGTCATTCCTCTGCAGATGAACCTCTGACTGAATCATAATCGGGGAGCTGCAGTGGCCTCGAAGCAGGCGGTACTGGGATCCAGTTTGGGGCAAAATGCACGCATTCCACCTTTGATTCATAGGAAAGGTCAGACTGGGCTCCCAGGGTGCAAAAAATGAGAAGGATGCCTGCCACGGTATTTAAAATCCCATCTCCAGGCGCCGGGCTATCGCTCACGTACGCTTTGCCACGTTTTCACGCCGTCACCCCATTTGGGGACATCTATTTAATATCGAGACCTGTAGAGAGAATTCCGTGTGGAGCGTTCTTTATCCTTAATTTGCAAACCTGTAAACAAAAGGGAAATGGATGAACTGTCGTGGACGTGCTTTGAAATTTAACGACCCTTCAGATAATGGTCCGTTGAAGGAAACAGTTTTATTTCACGTTTTTCCTATGAAGCTCTGAATCAGATTTCAGACGGAGACGGGGGTGTGTGAGTGTGCGTGTGAGTGTGTGTGTGTGTGTGTGTGTTCATTTATTTTTGTGGAGTCATAAAGGCTGTGTTGAGTAGCGTTACCTTACCGCCTCTTCATTTACATTCACAGCATTCAACAGAGGAGGAGCCATAATTTTTTTCCCCCTGGCATTTGTCGTGAATACACACTGGTGAAGCCTTTGGAAACGTTTTCTGTAATCTTCTATGTGTCTCTAAAATCCTTATTGAAAGAAATGACCAGACGGACCACCGGTTGGTGCTAAAATCTGCGGGTGTCTTCCACATCTTTGAAAATGGCCTGTTAAAAAGACTGCATCATGTGTAGGATGTCTGGCAAAATAGTGCATAGCCATTCCTTTTTCAAGTGCAAGGGCATATTTGCTTTTTTTTTTTTTTTTTTTTTACCCTGTTGTGGCTATAAAGATATATATTTAGAATTCATCTGTAGATGAAGGATTCTTTGGCCAAGCAAAATAAGCCTTATTAGTACACAAACCAGAAAATATCAGAAAGGATTGGAAATCCTTGTGAGTCGGGGCTGGTGACAAACCCCGACAGACCTGGGACTCTAGCATCGCTGGTTGAAATCGGCCCTCATCACGCGTGAGGTTTAAGGTGCTAAGGTGTCTCCCCCAGACGCCATCTGTTCCAGCTGTCACAATGCAGAAGCCAGGAAAGCGGAGAGAACTGGCAGGGAGAGTTCCAGCATTTTTTTTTTTTTTTTAAAGACATTCATGTGAATTTTCCTATGAGGGGAAAGAAGACCAGTTACTTTGCTTGGATTCTATCCATGCATTTTGGATTTAATAAGATGGCCTCACTCGGTGCGAAGGGTGTAAAGACATTCCACTGGAAACAGGCAGCAGCAGTGGTCAGTTGTTTCTGTCGATACCGTCAGAATGTTCTTACTCTTGTTCCTGCCTTGAAGAAAGTCCTTCATTTAACAAACATCTGGGCTGCCGCTGCTTGCTGTTTTCCCCTGTGTTTGGGATTTTGATTCGGTAAACACCCTGGCTAAAATCCCTTTATTTTTTCACCGAGCGGACCTGAAAGAGGCCTTTCTGGGGGTACTGTCAGGATAGCTATGCTAATGAGTGGAGGAGGAGAATGATTTATCACTCCCTTAAGGTCCTTCTCTGTGATGTTAAAGCTGCACTTCGAGAAAGATAAAATTGTCACAGTGGTGTTGCAAGTCTAGGCTAGCTCAGGCAAACAGAGGAAATTGCGTTAAATTTGCCCATCTTTATTTTCTCATCTCCCTATAGCAGGACTCCCCGAGCCGCAAGTGATCTTAACTATCAAGTATTATGCAACAGCTGAGTTTCCTTGCAGTGGTCAGTTTAAGAACTATTAACTTGGTGGAGGAGACGTTTCATGACCCAGGCCTCCTGTGTTGATTCCATAGACTCAGGACCCCTTGTGTGCTTCTTTACGAGTGGTCATAGAGGAAGAAACATCATTTTGGGGGACTGGGGGGAGAGTCATAAAGTTGACTTCATCTACAGGGACAAACTGGGAAGAGAGCTACAGAGTGGGAAAGAAGGAAGAGAAGTGAGGCCAGTGGACCTGGAAGGTGACCAGGGCGAGGCAGTTGAGCCTAACTGTGGAGGTGACGCTCAGGCTCATTCTGAGTGGGAGGAGTCCGTCCACAGGGAGAGGCCAGATGCCAGCGGGCAGGAGGGCAGCAGAGAGAGGTGAAGGGGGTGGGTGCCTCATGCGTCACAGCAGGAGGCCTTGCGTCCAAAGGAGCTGATAGAAATAGAAGAAAATGTAATTTTAAACAGGAAAAATGTCAGGGGCGCCTGCCTGGGTGGCTCAGTCAGTTAAGACTTCAGTTCAGGTCATGATCTTGCGATTCACAAGTTCAAGCCCCACGTCGGGCTCTGTGCTGACAGCTCAGAGCCTGGAGCCTGCTTCGGATTCTGTGTCTCCTCTCTCTGCCCTTCTCATGATTGCACTCTGTCTCTTTCTCTCTAAAATAAATAAGCATTAAAAAAAAGAAAGGAAAAATGTTAGAAAACTATGTTTGTGTGCTTGTGTAATACCCATCATTCATTATTAACTAAAAAATACAAAACGGCTGTCTCATTTTAAAGAGCCTTTATTGATTGTCTGTTTTCTGCATAACACTATTCTAGATGATTGGGGGGTGGGGAACTAACCAACCTGGGAAGGAGGAGATGAGATGTAGGCTTTTTTTTTTTTTTTTTTTTTTTTTTTTTTTTTTTTATCATTAAGCAGTAAAAATTTTTTCGCATGGGATTTTTTTTCCTCCCTCTGCAGACACCCTGGGCTGAGGCTGGCAGTAGTGGGATCTCGTAAACGTAGGTGACTGTTGGTTTCTCACAACTCCAGAAATCAGGTGGGAATCCCTTGCTGAATTCTGTACTCCTCGAGATAAGTGGATCCTTAACTGGGAGTTGGGAATCTTGTTCTCATTTAACGTAATGTTCAGTTAATGTGCCTCGAGCTCTGTACTGTTCTTGTTGCGGAGCTGGAAGGGGTGAGACCCAGCGCCCGCTGCCAGTGTGAGCAGGGGCTGCAGAGTCCTCCTGGGAAGGGAGCTGCCAGGACCCTCGGGTAGGGGCCCTCGCTGCGGCACGGAGGGTGAGGAAAGGGGGAGTTTTACCACCCTGCCCTCGGGGAGCTGGCGCTCAGCTGGAGAGCGAGGCCCATCCAAGTGGTCATAAGATGTAGGCTAACGTGAAGTAGTGGATTGTGTGGAAGACTGGAAGGACGGTGGAAATTCAGGAAAGGGGAAGCTCTTGGCCGGCCGGGGGTGGGCTGAGGGTAGTCTGGGAAGGCTTCTGGGAGGTGGGTGTTGAGTCCCACCATGAGCGAGGCCACTGGGCCTCTAGCAGGGCCCTGAGAATGCCAGGAAGGAGATGTCTCCATACCCCCTGTGTTTTGGTAAGAGGACAGTTTGCTGTCCTGTTACTTCTTGCTGGTAGACATAGTGCTGACGATGCCGCTGGCGGGTGGATTTCGGTCGCAGTGTTTCCTGTGCTGTCCCCTGGCTCTCAGCAGGCCCTCTGTGACCAGGAGCCCCCTGGGGTCAGGCTGTCTGCCACTGCCAAGGGCCCGGTCTGCCCTGGGGCACGGAGCAGTGAGTGGCAGCACATTGCTGTCTCTACTGTTTCTCATTGTAGGTAGAAAGTCTCAAAAAGTGGTGCTGAGGGGGCGGGGGTGGAAATGTTAAAAAGCACCTTCTTCAGGAACCACCCCCACCCCACTTACTGCTCTGTCGTCTGTGCTGAAATGCCCTAAATCTCTTTAATTCTCAAGAAATAAGAATTTGAGTCCTATAATTTCATTTCATGATTTACATTTTTCTAGGGCTTGCTCCATGCTGATTTTAACTGTGTATATGTGTACGTATATTTCTAATTTTTAATTTATTTTAGATCGCAGGCGGGTGAGGGGCAGAGAGAGGGACAGAGGATCTGACGTGGGCTGTGTGCTGACAGCAGCGAGCCCCATGTGGGGCCTGAACTCATGAACCATGAGATCATGACCTGAGCCAAAGTCAGACACTCAACTCACTGAGCCACCCAGGTGCCCTCTTGTGTATATATATATATTTTTAAGTTTTTAAAAAATGTTTGTTTGTTTATTTTGAGGGAGAGAAAGACAGCGAGTAGGGAAGGGGCAGAGAGAGAGAGAGAGGGAGAAAGAGAACCCCAAGCAGGCTCCATGCTGTCAGCGCAGAGCCCAGTGGCGGGGCTTGATCACATGTACCATGAGATCATGACCTGAGCTGAAATCGGGAGTCAGATCCTCAACTGAGTGAGCCACCCAGGCGCCCCTGTATATATATTTTCAATGCAGGTTATTGGGTAACTTTTTATGAGGCCATTTTACCGAGAAAGATATCAGGCCTGCTGTTCTGATATTCTGATTTCCTTTCCAATTTAAACACTGATTCTAAGGCAAAACCCCAAAGCATATTTATTGGAAACTTGGTTTCTTTAAGTGGAGAGAAAAGCTAAACCAACTAACAAAGTGGGATAATAAAGTGTTCAGGAGAGTCGTAGTACCAGAGTGGTAGAATGTGGGTCTCCCGGAGTCGTGGTAATTGCAGCGAAGGTTTTCTCTGGCCAGCTTTGCACCCGGGAGGGTTAATGCCCGGTAGGAGGCCTGCACACGCTGCAAGGAGTGAGGTTCCCAGCAGACCTCTCCTGTCTGTGTGTGTGTCCAGAGCTGCAAGTTGGGGAGAGGAGAGAGATGCGCCAGATGCCCACACAGTAATTCCACGTGGTCCGGCTGAGGACGTCCGCAGCCGGGTGTGCCCCCTCCGCCCAGCGCTGTCCTCCGTTATGCCTGCTCCCTGCTTCATTGCCTTCGGAGGCCTGTATGACGGCACTTCACGTGACATAGGAACTGTCTCCGGTGCTTTTAGTGACCTGGAAAGGACGAGCAGGGCAACTAGTTCTTGTCCTTCCCTGTCCAGTGGTGCCCCGGAGTCACAACTTTATCCTAGAAATTAAATTCTGTCCTTTTTGGATTAATAGAGCCTGATGTTTGAGACGTATTGTGGGGTAAATTAAGTGTTCAGGTTTCAGGTGGCTTTTCTGCATGAGAAAGGGCACGGCATGGCTTTAGTGTAGTATGTCTCAAGCCTCTAAGGCCTGTTGAGTTTTATTTTATTTTATTTATTTATTTTTGTTTTATTTTAAATTTTAAAAAAGATTTATTTATTTTTTAAAGTTTCTTTTATTTCTTTTAGAGAGAGAGAGAGAGAGAAACAGCATGAACAGGGGAGGAGCAGAGAGAGAGGGAGAGAGAATCCCAAGCAGGCTCCACACCCAGTGCAGAGCCTGATGTGGAGCTCGATCCCACCATCCAGAGCTAAAACCAAAAGTTGGATGCTTAACTAACTGAGCCACCCAGGCACCCCTATTTTTTATTTTTTAAGTAATTTTTCCACCTAACACGGGGCTTGAACTCATAATCCTGAGATCTAGAGTCACGTGCTCTACAACTGAGCCAGCAAGGTGCCCCATCATCTTCAGTTTTAATACAAGTTTTACATTACACTCAGTAATATGTCTGATGTTTTTGAAATATAAACACACTTTGTCTCCCCAATTTTTGAGTGCAGTGAATTTTGTTTGTCCTTGGCTTCCCTAGGGTTCCCGAGGGTTCCCTTGACATCTACCATGTGTCCCTGGAGCTGTCCATTCGCCAGCGTGAGAAGGTGCAGGTGACGGAAGGCACCAGCTTTAAAGATCTGAACGCCAGTTCTGCTCTCTGTACGTGGTCAGGCTGTTGGTTCTCGCTGAATTGCTTCTCCATCTGTAAAGTCAGGCAGAAAGCACCACGCACACCACACGCTTGTTAGGAGTGGAATGGACGGTAAAGCACCCTACTGAGGTTAACATAGAGAATCAAGATGGCGTAGAATAAGCACGTTAAAATCTTAGAATGTAAACATACTATGTCCTTGCCGACGGTAGGGACCGTGGAGACTTTCTAGTTGAATTCCTTCTTTTTTTACATGGGAGCCTCCACAGGTTTGAGTGAATAACTCTTCCAAGTCAGATAATGGCAAAGCATGGACTGTTCACCCAGAGTACAGTTTTTTTCTTACGTTTTGTGCTTTTCAAGATTTGCCCCAGGGAAGCTGCTTGGCTTCTGTTCTGACTTGGGATAATTGAGAATTACTTGATTAGCACACATGTTTTGAGAGCCTACTCAGGAGCTGTGCAAGCTGCCAAAGCCTAGTGATGGTCAAGTAAGCTTCCCGTCCTCGAGGAGCTCCGGTAAGGTGGGGTGCCAGGGCCACCGGGCTGTGAAGGTAGGAGTGTGGGGGTGCCCTGTAGTTTGGGCTGGGGTTTTGCAGGGGGGACGTGTGTGAGCAAGCCCGCAGAAGAGGAAGGAGGCGGTGGCTGGCAGAGTTGCAAGTCAGAGTGTGAAGGCGCTCCCTGTGGCTGCGTCAGGGAGCTGGCTCAGGAACGGGAAGCCGGCTGAGTTCGGGTGCCGCCTCTGTGCCAGCCTAACTTTTGAAGCAAGACTTACTCCCATTTAACAGATGAGAAAAATGAAGAGCAGTAGGCCTGTGGGACTCGAGTTCATGTTTCCAGTAGCGAGCCGTGTGGTCAGTTTACGCTGAATTGCAGTCTGGTTTTGGATTTTGTTCACACTCTAGACTTTTTAGTTTTGCTTTCAGATTCTAGTGTTTTAGTTTTGCTGGTAAATAGTGCTTTTTAAAGAAATTACGCGTTTTCCAGCATATGTTTCTCATGTAGCCTTTCCTTCCTTCTAACATCTGCTTTGCCTATGTTGACTCAGCTATATTTTGTAGCTGCTGTTCCCTCCATTTCTTCTCTGTTTTGAGTTATTTTCTTATAGCAGCAACATTACATTCAATATCCTTTAACAAATTCAGCTAAGATATCCTTTACCCTTGTGGTTCAGATGTTGCTTACATCTTGCTGAGTAGCAGTCCCAGACCTGATTTACTAATGGGTTTTCTTTCCCCTTTCCTCTCTTAATTTACATTTAAACGGGTAGTCTAGTAATAATGATAGTGTTTAGTCATTATGTTTTTATCAGGTTTTACAAATGTTAACGTGTTAGTGGTGAACAAGTCCCCGAGGCCTGGTCACTCTGTAGAGAGCATCACAGCTGGCAAGACCAGCACAGCTCCATTTCTCCCTGTTCATCTGCAACTTAATTATGACTGCAGGTTACTTATGGGAATATCCGTTAAAGACAAGGAAGCCTTCTCCACAGTTGGCAAGGAAATGGTGGCGTTGACTTTTGGAGAAGATTTTAGTGGCTCTTCTGCTAGACCCACTGTTAAGTGTTGAGCGCAGAGCCGGGAACGGGCCTCGATGGCCGGACTGAGGGGAGGACACCACTTCATGGACACTGTACCTGCTCCAGGAAGGGCTCTGAATCCTGGCCCACAGCTCGGCCCCGAGGCCGCAAGATCAGGTTCCTGGAGTGATAAAGGGTAGATTCCTTAGTTCTTAACATGAGTTAGACTTTCTGGGTGCATGCCATGTATTGGAGAGCAGGCCCCTCATGTTCCCAGAGCCTGCTCTGCCTTCTTCAGGTTGAGGAATGTTCTGGTGCATCTTGGATGGGTCTCTAGTGCTGAGATGACAAGCGTCTCAAGGACAGGGTCACTTCATCATATTTTTGGTGTGGCCTAAGATGTACTCAGTAAAAATGAGACATTTATGGATGAAAAGGGTACGGGTTTGAAGTCACACCTGATTTGAATTCTGGTCCTTCATTTAGCTAACCGTGGTGGTAAGTTACTTATCCTTTGTGAACCTTAATTTCTCAGCCATGGGAGGGTAATTGTGAGGAAAAGAAGTGAGAATGTGAGTGAAAGTGAGAACCCAGCATATCATAAGTGCTAATTCCTTTCCCTCTTTCCTTTCCTGAGTGATTTCCTAAAGAGAAAACATGTCTTGTTAGCAAGGGGAATGACAGGCCCGCCTGGGAGTGTGGCTTGGCCCTGGGAGACGACCCTGCAGGTGAGTGTAGGAGCAGCGTATTATTGGCCCACAAAGAAATTACTTGCAGTGAAGAGTAAAATGATTTTTAGGAAAGGAAGTTGTGTCTGTGATGATTTTTGATAAATTAAAGTTTATATTTTAACTTTAGTACATTATTTTTTCTATTATTTAGCAGAATAATATTCATTCTGATCTCTGTTCAAATGTCACTTCTTCCAGGAGGTCTTCCCTGAACACCCTAATTGAAATAGTCCACGCTCTCACTCTCTAGTCTCTTACCTACCTTTTTAAATTTGTAACAGAAAACTTTTGTTCATCATCTTAACCCATGTACTAGGGGAGTGCCTGGAGGGGGGTAGGTACTCAGGTATTTGTATGGGTGAATCAGTCTACTGTAGTCCAACCGCATTTTCTTTTATTGAGGCAAAATTCACATTAACGTACAATTAACCATTTTAGAGTGGACGTTTCAGTGGTATTTGGCATATTCACAATGTTGTGCAACCACCAGCTCTCTCTAATTTCAAAACTTTTTCATCATCCCATAAAAAAACCCTATACCCATTAAGTAATCATTCCTCATTCTCTCTTCCTTCTAACCCTGGTAACCTCTAATCTGCTTCCTGTCTTTATGGATTTGCCTATTTTGGACACTTCATATAAAAGGAGTCATAATACAACAGGTGACCTTTAATGTCTAGCTTCTTTCTCTTGGTTTTTGAAGTATATCTAAATTATAGCATGTGCAAGCATTTTGCTCCCTTTTATGGCTGAGTAATATTCCATTGTGTGTATATATCACAATTTATCCATTCATCCACTGAGGGACATTTGGATTGTTTCCCCCTTTTGGCTATTATGAATAATGTGTACAAGTTTCCGTGTAGACATGTGTTTTCATTTCTCTTAGGTGAAATATCTAGGAATGGAATTGCCAGGTCATATGGTAATAATTCTGTGTTTAACTTATTTGCACCACAGACATCCTAGGGTTCCAATTTCTGTACATCATTGCCAACATTTATTTATCTATCTAAGCTATTCTAGTGGATATAAAGTGGTATCTTCATTGTAGTTTTGTATTTCCTTAATGGCCACTGATATTGAACATCTTTTAATTGTGTATCTTTTTTAGAATGATGTCCACATAAGCCCTTTGCCCATGTTTTAATTGGGTTGTCTATCTTTTTGTTGTTGAGTTGTAAGAGTTCTTTATATATGTGTGTGTGTGTGTGTGTGTGTGTTTATATATATATATATATATTTTTTAACGCTTATTCATTTTTGAGAGAGTGAGAGAGAGGGAGTGTGAGTGGGGGAGGGGCGGGGTGGGAGAGAATCCCAAGCAGGCTCTGCATTGTCAGCACAGAGCTGGATGTGGGGCTGGATCTGACGAATCACGAGGTTATGACCTGAGCTGATATCAAGAGCTAGATTCTCAACCAGCTGAGCCACCCAGGTACCCCAAGAGTTCTTTATATATATTTTGAATATTAAGCCCTTATTAAATATGTGGTTGACAGATATTTTCTCCCATTCTGTAGGTCTTTTTTCAGATTCTTAATAATGTACTTTGGTGCACAAAAGTTCTTAATTTTTGTTAAGTCCAGTTTATCCATTTCTTTTCTTTCTGTTGCATGTGCTTTTGGTATTGAATATGGGAATCCATTGACAAATCTGAGGTAATGAGGAATTTACCGCTGTGTTTTATAGTTTTGGCTCTTACATTTAGGTCTTTAATCTGTCCATTTTGAGTTAATTTTTGTATATGGAGTGCGGTGGGAGTCCCACTTCATTCTTTGTGTGTGGTTATCCACTTGTCCCAGCACCGTCTGTTGAAGAGGCTGTTCTTTCCCCATTGGATGGTCTTGGTACCCTTGTTGGAAATCAGTTGGCCGTAGATGTTTGAGTCTATTTTTCACCTCTCAGTTCTGTTTTATTGGTCTGTATGTCTGTCCTTTTGCCAGTGGCACACCGTTCTGATTACTGTAGCTTTGTAGAAAGTTTTGAAGTAGTAAGAGAAGTATGAGTTTTTAAATTTTATTTTTCTTTTTCATTATTGCTTTAGCTACTTGAGACCCCTTGAAGCTTCATATTAATTTGAGAATCAGGTTTTCTCTTCTTGCAAAAAGAGATCATTGGAATTTTGATAGGGATTCGCATTCAGTCTGTTTTGGGGAGTTGATGTTGTAACACTGAGCCTCCGAACCGATGACTGTGGGGTATCTTTCTACTTATTTACATCTTTAATTTCTTTTAGCAAGATGTTGTGGTGTCAGTGTACAGATCTACCTCCTTGGTTAAATTTATTCCTAGATATTTTGTTCTTTTGGATGTTATTGTACACAGAATTGTTTCCTTAATTTTCTTTCAGATTCTTCATTGCTAGTGTATAAAAACACAACCCATTTTTGTGTGGTGACCATATACCCAGACTTTCCTGAATTTGGTTTTTATTTTTCTGGTAGTTTTTGGGATTTTTCTTTTTTTTTTTTTTTAAGTGTTTTTAATGTTTATTTATTTTGAGAGAGAGAGTGAGCAAGCAGGGGAGGGACAGAGAGAGAGAGAGAGAGAGAGAGAGAGAGAGAGTGAATCCCAAGCAGGCTCTTCAGACACTTAACTGAGCCACCCAGGCACCCCAGGGTTTTTTTCTGTGTATATAGATTTTCTATATGTAGAATCATGTCATGTGCAAATAAAGATAGTTTATGTTTTTCTTTCCAATTTGAATGCCTTTATTTTCTTTTTCTTGCCTAATTGCTCTGGCTAGCACTTTTACTAGAGTGTTGAATAGCAGTAGGGAAAGCAGACATCCTTGTCTTATTCCTGCTATTAGGGGAAAGTTTACTGTCTTTCACCATTGATTATGAAGTTAGGTGTGGGTTTTGTTTTGTTTTTGTTTTTTTTAATTTATTTTTTTCATTTTTTTCATTTTTAAAAATAAACTTTTCTTTTGTTTAAGCCATTGTTGGTTAATCTGAGCTTCTTTTTAAAAAATTTTTTTAATGTTTTTATTTATTTTTGAGAGACAGCGTGAGCAGGGGAGGGTCAGAGAGAGAGGAGGAGACACAGAATGTGAAGTAGGCTCCAGGCTCTGAGCTGTCAGCACAGAGCCTGACGCGGGGCTCGAACCCACGAACCATGAGATCATGACCTGAGCCGAAATCAAGAGTCGGACGCTTAACCCACTGAGCCACCCAGGCGCCCCATTGTTTTTGTTTTAAATAAATGCCCTTAATCATGTAAAGGAGGTTCTCTTCAATTCTTAGTTGGCCAGTGTTTTATCATGAAAGGATGCTGAATTTTGTCAGATGCTCTCTATGTTTCTATTGATAGGATCATGTGGGGGTTTTCCCCTCTTTATTCTATGAGTGTGGTATTTTACATTAATAGATTTCTGTATGTTGAACTACCTTTGCTTACCAGGGATAAATCTCACTTTGTTATGGTGTATAATCATCTCAATGTCTTATTGGATGTGATTTGCTACTATTTTGTTGAGGTTTTTATATCTATATTCATAAGGGATATGGGTTTTTAGTTTTTTTGTGGTATCTTTATCTGGCTTTTGTATCAGGTTACCAACTGCACTTTGACTGGACATCATGTTTCTTCAGAATTTTGAAACCTGTCCTCTCCTCCGTGTATAGAAAATTTTAGGAGGGTTTTGAAGCAGACAGGATGATGCTGATGATGCCACACACCACCCTGCTTCCCAGCAAAAGGAGGCCCATCATGGCTTATCACTGGGAAGATCCTGGCTGATACTACCACTGTAACTCTGTGTCTACCAGTGAGAATGGAGGAGGGGACACTATTGCTGATGCCAGGACAGGAGACAGATGTGCCTGTCACTTTGTGAAAAAGCCACAGAGTGTTCCAGATAATGATAGTTGAGTAACAAACTGCCCTGAGCATCCGTGACCTATAAACCAGCAGTCATCTGTTATTAGATCTTACGGTTCTGTGGCTTGATCAGGCAGCGTTCAGCTGGGTGACTCTTCTGCTCCGCGTGGCGTTAGCCGAGGTCACTCCCTGGTGTTTATCTGCCGTCTGGTGTGGAGGTCCAACATGGCTATACTCCCATGACTGGATGGTTGGAAGGCCTGGCTGTTAGTGGTTCTTCCTTTCCACGTACTGTCGGGGCCTCTGCGGATGGCCCGTCTGCCAGGGTGGTCGGCTTCCTTACGTGGTAGCCTGGGACTCCCACAGTGAGTGTTTTAGGAGAGGAAGCGAGGCTGACAGATTAGCGTGGCGTGATTCCTGCTGTATTCTGTTGGCCGAAGAACCTGCAGAGTACTCCCAGGTTCAGGGAGAGGAGACACATTGCTAATCTCCTGTTGAAAGGAGTGTCTGCTTGTGGCCGACTTTAACCCACTGCCCGTGTGGCGGGTTGATTCCATCGCTCAGCAGCATGTGTTGTGTATGCTTCATAAGATCGACTTTTGTGGGCTCAGATGGAAACCCCAGCTGCTGTGTGTTACCTGTTTTCTGTGAGAAAATGCATTCTGTCTTCTGAACCAAGAATTCATGAGAGGTTTTGGAATACACTCAGTCATAAAATGGTAATTCATAAAATGGTAGTAAAGTGTATGTTTGGAGCACCTGGCTAGCTCAGTTGGTTAAGCATCCAGCTCTTGACTTTGGCTCAGGTCATGATCTCATGGTTCGTGGGTTCGAGCCCTACGTTGGGCTCTAAGCTGACAGCATGGAGCCTGCTTGGAATTCTCTCTCCCTCTCTTTCTCTGTCCCTCCCTCACTCACACTTGCCCTCTGTCAAAATAAATAAATTAAAAAACACACACAAACAATAAAAAAATGTATGTTTATTAATCAGCAGGCATCCTTGATCACCTGTTTGTCAGTGTTTCAAGTACAATTTTGGTCTATATTATTTTCCCTTCCTATTTGTTCATTTTAAAAATTATTTGGAAATTTACTTTTCATTTTGAAGAGTATTGTGGAGTTTAAGCTTATATTTCTCTCTGTTCTTAAAAAAAGCTTCATTGAGAAAATTTCCTAAATTCCCTGTTGTTTACCCTAGATCATTCTAGTAAAACCCCTAGAGACTTATTAGAATTAAGTTATGGCTGTTTATGTTGAAAAGTGTGGGATAATTTGACAGCGTGTGAGAGGTGTGTATGCGTTAGTAGTTGTAACATGGAAATCTCATTTTCTGTAAACCCTGCTTTCTCAGCCTTTCTCAGCTGATTGTTGCAACACTGTTTGAGCAAGCAAATGTGATGAGGTCATACAAGAGTGAGAGTGGATTTAAATAACGAAACAAGAAATCTGCCTCTGTATGGGGGGGTGGAGAGGGAGGAGCCATGTGTGGCGTGTCCCCCACTGGCTCCCTGCCTGCACCCGCACCCGGAGCCTTGCCAGCCCCGCCCGCTACAGAGTTGCGATCCCAGCACCCCTGGCCAGGAGGCTGGCCTCCGGGTAAGCTTCCCAAGCTTACTGCCCCTTTGTTCCCAAACACCCATCACTGCTGGGCATCGGCCCTTCTGTCCAAAGTAGGCATGAACGAAGAGGGTCAACCTCTTTCATGGGTGATTCACAGGAGTGACGAGTGCATGAAATTTCAGGGAGTCCTGGGAGTTCCTGAATCCCTTTCTGTCATGCCTGAGGTCAAGAGCCTGTGGTCAAGGTGGTCTGAGGACTTTTACAGCAGTCAAGTTTTACATACACACGTGCGTGCACGCCCATTCCTGATTCTGTCCTCTTTGTGAATTCCATAGGTGTGCTCACCTTTGGCATATCAGCAAGGAGAGAATAATTACTCTCTGCAAGTCTTTGGGGATGCTGCTTTACCTTTTTCATTCACCGTTACCTCCAAGATTCTCTACACCATAGTGTGGTGACTGTGGCCTGGGGGTGACCAACATGGGGACTGAAGAAGGGTAATGAAACTTGAGGACTGGGGAGGCTGGAAACCGAGACAGGGAGGATGGGGACAGGGCAGTGGCATTTCACACAGTTGTTACCTCTTGCCTGGCTCTTCTCTGTCCTGGTTCATGTAAATGAGGTGTTTCTTTGGGTTAGGTGAATTAAGATAGCCACCTTCACTTTTTGTCTTAGGGTTCCTGGGAACTGCATCCGATTTTAGTCAGTGATATTTCACCTGGAACAGTTGTCTGTGAGGCATCTTCATAGAAGTCCTAATTCTGCATATAATAAAAGTCTCTTAAAGCTTTGACATTCTGTTCTTCTAAGTGTAACACTACAAATGTGAAAGTTTCTAAATTACGTAGAATGGGAGAAAGCACAGAAGAGTATTTGTTGGCAGCCAGGGGCTGGAAAGTTTGGGTAGAGCCGGTGGCCTCCCTGTGGTAGAGGGACAGGATTTACATAGGAGTCCGGGGCCCGCAGGCCAGGCCCCGCCAGCCTTTGAGACCCTGAGCAAGTTGTTCAACCTTTGAAATCCCTGTCCCCTTTCATGGTAGATAGGGATAATGGTGTCACGGCTGTTGTGGAGGTAGAATAATAAGCTTTAAAAAATTCACCAGAAAAATGAAAAATGGTATTTAAGGTTAAAGGAACTTGCAGTTTTCAACCTGGGGAAGAGAAGACAGAGGATACGTCCATCAGACATGGACTGTGTCAGCGTGTGTTTAGGTGGTCAGTATTTTTCTGCACGTTTCTGTTAAGTGTATGTATAAGGAAAAGCAACATTTAAATGAGCACTGACCGGAGTCAGGTTAGCACCACAAACTTTTATAGAGACTTCGTGGATGCCAGTCACGCCAGGTGGATATGCGTGCATGATACTGAGTGAGATGTTCTTTGTGCTCTCAAGAAACTTGGACTGCATGTCTCCATCTAGAACCTGTTGCTTTATGAGGGAGGCATGTGTTAACCAGCTCAGGCTGTCATGACACAGCACCACGGGCTGGGGGCTTAAATAAAGGACTTCACCTCTCACAGTCCCGGAGGCTCAAAGTCCAGGGTTAAGGTGCAGGCCAGCTCAGGTTTTGGTGAAGGCTCTCTTCCGGGCTGTCTTCACATGGTGAGGAGAGAGAGACAGGAAGCAAGCTCTTTTCTGTCTTTTCTAGTGTTTGTTTATTTACTTTTGAGAGAGAGAGAGAGAGAGAGAGAGAGAGAGAGAGAGCAGGGGAGGAGCAGAGAGAGAGGGAGACACAGAAATGAGAGGCCTCGAGCAGAGACCTCAAGGCTCTGAGGTGTCAGCACAGAGCCTGATGAGGGTTGGATGCTTAGCCTGCTGAGCCACTCAGACGTCTCTCTTCTGTCTCTTCTTATTAGGGCCCTTAATTACCTCCCAAAGGACTGTCTCCAGATGCTACCATAGTAGGAATTAGAGTTCTGCCATATGAATTTTGAGGGAACATAATTCAGACCATACATAGTATTCTGCCCTCCACCCCCCCCCCCAAATTCATGTCCTTCTAACATGCAAAATACATGCATTCCATCTCAATAGCCCAAAAGTCTGTTAATCCCAGTTATAACCTCTAAAGTCCAAAGTTTCACCTAAATGTCATCTAAATCCCATGTGGGTGAGACTTGAGATATGATTCGCTTTGAGACAGAATTCCTGTTCAGCTGTGAACCTGTGACACCAGGTAAGTTAGGAGCTTCCAAGATACAATGGTGGGGCAGGCGCAGGACGGCTGTTCCTATTCCGAGAGGGAGACATGGGAAAGAAGGACGGGGCGGCGGGTCCAAGCACTTCCACAACTCAGCAAGGCAAATGCCATTAGATCTTCCGGCTTGAGAATAATCCTCTTCGGTTTGATTCCCTGCTTTCTGGATCCTTGGTGGTGGAGGTCCACCCCTTCTTGGTGTGGCGCTGCGGCCCTAAGGCCCTAAGGCTCTCGGCAGCTGCTCTCTGGCCTGTTGAAATCGGCAGCCCGAGGGTCTGTACGGCTTAAAAAGCAATAGAACACAAATTGGGGGGGGGGGCAGTGCAGGTCACTGCGGCTAAGTTAGTGGGTCGGCAAGTGACACCCCGGTCGGAATAGCAGTCTTGTTCCGCCTCCATGAGGGATTTTACCAGACGAGCCTCTCCAGAGAACTGATGGGGTGTTGCTGGCCGGAGCACGTTCATGTCGCACCAGCAGTGACCCTGCACTGGCAGTGGGAGACGGTGGCTGACTTAGAATTTTGGAAGCCCGACTTTGAGTTTGGGGGGCGCATGGGGGGCAGATTTGCACTGCGGAAGGCCTGTTCCTGGCCCTTCTCGACGGCGGTGTTGGGTGGAGGCCGGCAGATGTCCGTGGGAGGAGCAGGCCGCGTGACCGCTACTGTCCCTTTCCATCTGAGGGTTCAGGGAGCCTAACTGCAGCCTGACGGGTGTGCGCGGACCCCACTCAGTTCTTCAGTTCATACCATCGTGTAGCGACAGGATAAGAGTTAGGGCTTCTGTTCACATCGTCTCCCACCGAGTGTTTGTTTCCGTCAGCAGCAGGCAGCGCACCCCCTGGTCTGGCCGGGCGCGTGGCCGTCCAGGAGCACTTGGCCTTTGGTGCGCTGTGGCTGGGATTTCAGTGGTTTCCAGGAGCGGCGGGATGCTTGTGACCCACAGAGCGGGAGGTAGCTGGGCGACTCCGTCCCTGAGGGATTTAGTCACAGGGCCTGGTCACGTCGGAAGCCCCCCAGAGCCGCTGGCGGGGCACAGGGACTCCGGGGCAGCTCTTGACGGGGCTCACAGGCTGTCTTCTCACGAGTCTTCCTGTAGCACTGATTTCTTGTCTCTGAATGCTTTCACGTCAGTGGTCCCGAATCCTGGCTGCACACTGGAATTACTAGAAAGAAGCACAAAAGCTGGGGACCCAACTTCAGATGATTTCAGCCAGTTAAGACCCCAGAAATCAGATTTAATGGGTATCTTTGAAGAGTCCCGCAGGGAGGCTGACGTCCAGGGTCAGCCAGGGCTGAGGGCCTGAGGCGCCGGGGCAGGAGCGCTCTTCCTCCTCCCGCAGTGGCGCCTGTCCTGGGCCTCCCTCGGCTGGGCCAGCTGCTTTGCTTCCCAGTCTGCACCCTGCTAGACTTTTCTGGGTTTCGGGATGGGCTTGCTCACGGGTGTGAAGCCCCGTTCAGGCTTTGGGCCAGGGAAGCAAGGTTCCCAAGTCTGCCTCTCCTCGGCTTGCATGAACTTGAGCAAGTTTCTTGACCTTCCTGAGCCTCAAGTCCCTGCACGTGAAATGAGGACAGTTAATGCAGGCACCCAGCTCCCAACTGCAACCACGAGGCCCCAGAGCGCACCCCTGAAATGGATTCGAATCGTCATCCATTTGCTGCCAAAACCTGAGCGGCCCTGATGTGACGCTCGCGTAGCCTCTTTCCCACTATGTGTGAATATTCCTGCATTTCACTGCAGACTGTTGACGGATGTGTGTTCTTCTGGGTGCTGTCCTGGGCTGCACCGGGAGCATTAGTAGTCTGTAACGTTCGCACACAGGATCCCCTTTCTATAACCCCAGGAATTCTATTCTGAAACACATCTGGCTTTGGTTTTGGGTTAAGAGATTATGGAGCTGAAGAGATTCAGCTGATAGGTGATTAGAGGGAGCCAGCATGGACCGTATTCACGTGTCAGGGTGTACGGAAAACTCTTGGCAGCTGGCAGACACCCAACAAATGCAGCTATTAATACTCTCATAACTCCTCCATTTGTGTGTTTATACGCCCTGTCTGGTTGTTTTGTTTTCCCAGCACCTGTATATTTGGCATACCAGACTTTATCCTTCAAATAATCCAGTGTTTTCCATAAATCATAAGTAAACTGAATCTGCAAGTAAGTATCCATCATCCACTCTGTGCATGTATCTGGGCTGGACTCTGCACATAGGACACGGTCCCTGCTGACAGAGAGCTTAGAAGTTAGTTCTCTTTCTAGTTCTAGAAAGAGAAAATGTGGAAGGTTTTTTAAAAGAACCTATTTAATAACATTTCAAGCCAAGAGCTGGCCAAGCCAAGCTGGCCCCCGGCAAGCTTTTACAGACGAGGTGGGATTCTTTTTTTTTTTTTTTTTAAGTTTATTTATTTATTTTGAGAGAGGTGGGGGTGGGGGAAGAGGGAGAGAGAATCCCAAGCAGGCTCTGTGCTGTCAGCACAGGGCCCAACATGGGGCTCGAACCCGCAAACTGTGAGATCATGACCTGAGCCAAGATCAAGGGTTGGCTGCCCAACCCTCTGAGCCAGCCAGGTGCCCCAGGGACGTGGGATTCTTGTGGGCATGAAAGACTTTTTTTGCTTTAGACTGATAGGCTCCTGCAGGGGGCTTGAGTGGCTCAGTCGAGTGAGTGTTGGACTCTTGATTTCCACTCAGGTCCCACGTCGGGCTCTGTGCTGAGCGTGGAGTCTGCTTGAGATTCTCTCTCTCCCTCTGCCCCTCTTCCCTGCTTGATCTCTCTAAAATAAAGAAAAGAAATTTGGAATGATAGGCTCTTGGAATGTGAGCGCTCAACTTTTCACTCTCAGTGCAGCCTCGTGTGGAGGGGGGGGCCTGGAGCGCGGGCCCTCTCGCAGCGCTGTGGCTCTGGGCCGGCCAGGATCTCTCGCAGCCTCTCTTGTGACATTTCTAAGTGTCTCATGACCACTGTGCAGGCCACAGAAACACGCACAGATATAATTCTTGATTTGGAGTAGGTGACTCTCCACAGCTGGCCTTAAACAGTTGGCTAAAAATTTAGAGACCTTTTTACTCTTGTACCTTTACAGACAGCTCCCCCCTCCTCCTGTACTTATTTTTCACTGTGGAGACTTAGAATCTTGGTTTCTCTGATATTCTTCAGAATTCCTTTGATCCTTGACTGAGCTGGGTTAGGGAAATAATTGGGCTGTTTTTGGTGCTCAGTAGTGGATGACAATCATCAGCGGTCCCAAACTTCCCATTGTGAGGCCTCCTAGCCACAGAAGAGTGGACATGGGACTCACAAGTGCAGCATTCTGAAGCAGCCTGTTGGGTTTTTTTTTTTTTTTTTAGGTTTACGTATTTTGAGAGCGAGCATGAGTGCGTAGGGGTAGAGAGAGAGGGAGAGGGAATCCCGAGAAGGCTCTGCGCTGTCAAAGCCCGATTCGGGCTCCATCCCGAAAACCATGACATGGCCTGAGGCGAAACCAAGAGTTGGACTTTTAACCTACTGAGCCACCCAGGTCTCCCTGAAGCAGCCTGTTCTCAACACAGGGTTTTTTGTGGTCTGTTTTATCTGAAATTAGCATAAATTTTACATTTTGTTATATAATACGTTCTAACGTTACAAACCTCTAAAAATCTGTTGATCAAAATTCACCCTCCAGGACCAGGAAATGTGCCACTTATTCTCGTGCCTCCTTGCATTGCCACTGCACTCTGAGAAGCACAAGAAGAGATTTTGACCTTCCGTGGACAGAGCAGAATCTCTTGTGGAGATTGACACACCTTTAATCCCTTAATCACTTGTCCTCAGGGTTTTTTTGTTTTTTGCTTTTGGCCCTTAAGGGTGTATTTGCTCCACATGCATATTTGGTGCCTCTTGGTACAGATAATTTAGCTAATTGGCAACTAGTTTTGATCTTACTATCAAATATTCTGATCTGGATTCCATCATCACCAGTCCTATCCAGGGCCATCTGGAAGGTCCAGAGACTCGATGGACGCGTTCCCTGTGTGCGAATGTTCCCAGACAGGTAGGGAAAAGTTAGACCTCAAACACTCTGTGGTAAACTGATGTGGGAATCTGATACTACAGATGTCTCCAGTGATTTCAAGTGTGTAAGACTTACTGAGTTTTTGTTGAGAGCAGTGTGCTTAAAAACACTGGTAGGTAGAAGAGAATGCCCAAATAAGACTGCAACTCTTAGTCCATGAATTCGGTGCTGCCAGAAGCCCCTTTGAGTAAGGTTTCACCCCTGGACAATGGAGAAGGCTCCTCAGGGAGGTTTTGGGGCCTGAAGCCATAACTGCCCAAGGTTTCCGTTGGCCTCTCCTCCGGCTAATGGGCAAGGAGGGCCGAGGAGGTACCAGGGAGCTGCGGTCATGCGGCCACCTCCGGGATTCCCCCCAGTCTTACACACGTAAGAACACCTCTACAAGGCCTTGTTTTCAGGTGTGTCCTAAAGGGCTTTGGTCAGTACAGGCATTTTACATGGAGGATCTTCATCCTGTAGAAATGGAGAGGCTTGGTAACGAGTTCCCTCACCTGGAGGGTGAAGCTGTCCTTCCCAAGATTCTCACGTTTAGACTTAGACTCCCTCCAAAGGAAGCGTTTCTTGATGTCATGGTTCAGAACCTTCCCAGGATGGTTTGTGCGCCTGTGTAAGTACCTGTTTTGCTTTTGGTTTCACTATAGGGTGTAATTTGGGCCAGTTATTTTTAAGTGAGCATTTTTAGAATTGAATCCCTGTTTGCTTGGTTGTATTAATAATAGGAAAAGACCACGTGGTGGCTAGGATAGTGTTCTCTGGGGGGGCAATTTTGTCTTCCAGGGGACATTTGGCAATGCCTAGAAACTTGCTGGGGTAGGTGGGTGGGTGGGGAATGCTGCCGATCTCTAGTGAGTGTAGCCCAGGGATGTTGTAAGCATCTGACCATGCGCGGGACACCCCCCGTGACAGAGAATTCTCTGGCCCAAGACGTCAGTCGTGCTGAGGCTGAGGGACCTGTACTGAGAGGTGTCCAGAGATGTTCTTTCCTTGGTCCCAGGGCATCTGTCATTGTTCAGAGTTGATGTTTTTGCAACGTGAGGTGCTTTCTATGAAACTTCAATCTTCAGTCATTGAATGAAATCTTAAGGAGTAAAAGAATCTTTTTTAACACGGTGAGGTTCTACCGGAAGTACGTATTAAAGTCAGCAGAGGGAACTGGGAGATCAGAGTGCCTTGGACAGAAGCCCAGATGTCCATCGGTCCATTTCGATAAACCCTCCCTGAGATACCATAATTTACACTGAAACTGGTTGGCAGGATGGGAATTTTTGAGAAGGTACCATTTGAAAAATAAAAGAATTTTCCAGCTGTAGTCCCCAGGTTCCCCAGACTTGTCTTTAACTCCTAACCCTCTTTGAGCTTTCGCCCCATGTGTTTACTTAAAACTATTGGCTGAGTTTTCACTGTGTGCCAGGCACCGTTCTGAGTGCCAGGGGCGCAGCCAGAAACCACGCAGGCAGCTTGCGGTGTCCTGTGCTGTGAGGCGGGGCTGGAGGACAGATAGGGAAGCCCACGTGCCTGTTCCAGAACGGAGCAGGGTTGGTGGGAAGGGGGAGAGCCGAGCACTTGATGTAGCTGGCCCTGGAGGAGCTCGCCGACGAGGGCCTGGCAGGAGGAGGCGGTCTGTCCGTGAGTCCCGGGCAGGAGTGATCAGACACAACTGAGGCTACTTGTTGTTTTCACGTGGGTGTCACCTAGCCTGTCCCCAAGAACTCTTGATCCTTTCTACCCACATCCAGCTGCTTCAACCAGATCAATGGGGAGATTCCTCGAGCCCTCTCCGTGCCTCCCGTCGGTGGCGCTCAGTCCCGCGTCCTGCTTTTCCCCACCCCCCCTGGTCCCCAGCCAGGTCTGGGCCTCTTGCCTGCGCTGGTGGACTCTTGACTGGTGGCTCCACCTGCTCCAGGTCACTCCAGGCTCCTCCCAGAGCGTAGCTGTCACCCAGCCCTTTTAGAAATGTAGGCTGCCTCCCTCCCTTCACTGAAAACCCCTCAGTGGCTTCCCACTGCACCCAGAAAACACAGCGCCCCCCTCAGCAGTCCTGCACCGCCCTTCCTGCCTGAGCTCCGGCCGCTGTGGCCGCCCCGTGGGCCTCTTCGCAGGAGAAGCCGCCCGCACAGGCCGTGCCCATTCTCTTCGGGACCGGGGCCCGCCCTGCCTGTGTGTGCTGCCCTCTTCCTCCTGCCCCTCCACCCTCCTTCCCCGTTGCCCTGTTTCCTGCGGGTGCCCTCAGGTGTCCGGGCGGCGCTGTGTCCTTTTACGGCGGCTGCTCTGGTTGAGAAATCACTCACCTGCCGCATCTCAAGTGGAGGAGGAGTGAGTGATTCACAGGGACCCACCCTCCTTCCCGCAGAGTTGGGGTTTTTGCATAGGGGATTTTTCTGTCAGTTATTTTTTCCTCACCTTTTGGAGTATTAAAAGAGCGGAGGCAGCAGGGTGTGTGTGTGTGTGTGTGTGTGTGTGTGTGTGTGTGTGAGAGAGAGACAGAGACAGAGACAGAGAGACAGAGACAGAGACAGAGACACAGAGAGAGACACCACACCTCCCGGGAAGGAGTTCTCTGATTCCTAGTGCTGGCTTTCACGGGGCACAGACCCGTACCGTGTACTGGTTTCGTTAGTTCGCTTTTAAAGCAAAGCATGGTGAGCTAGTAGGTCTTTCTTACTACAAAAAAGGAAATGGAAAGCTAGTGCCACAGTTTGGCATAATTATTCCAGCATGCAAATCGGCGTGGAAGGAAGTCAAGGTAGTGCACCTCACCTCTATGCTCGGCTGGTCCTTGAGACAGGTCTCAGATAAAGTTTGTTAGACACGAAAGAAGGCATACTGCAGGTATATGTAGTTAAGTAGTAGTGTATTTATTTGGCCAGGTTGTTTGGATGAGCAGGATCTAGGAAGTGGGCACAAAGTATCTGTTTGTTTTTGTCCCTTATTTGCCACAGGCTGATGCTGGAGAATTCTTAAGTTTCCAAACAGAGAATGAATATGAAAGAAGGCTCACACTAGTGAGGAGTTGAGGGATTCCCAGATGGCCTCTAAGGGAAGGAAATGTCTTAGAAGTTATTTGAAATGATTTGTTGGTGACAGAGAAACTTCTGAATTTTTCTAGCAGGTGGATCCCCGACATAGAGCCATTTTACAAGAAGTAATAAGCTGGAAAGAAAAAAAAAAGAAGAATAAGCTGGAAATACTGAAAATACATTATCCTAAAGAGGGAAAAACACATCTTCTTAACTGACTGTTGTTTCTAGAAAAATAGGAGTCCTAACCTCAATTTTGATTGTTTTGAGCTTGCTGATAAGATTGGGTTTTTTTTAAAGCTTACCTGTCTCCTGGAAACTGAATTTATAGCATGTGAGAATTATTTCTATGTTCTATAATAGAATGTCTTACAGCATAGAATTTTGAAGACCTGTGTGGATGGGAACAGGTCTTTGAAGGGAAACCTCGGTTTGGCTTAGAAAAGTTCATCTGGGGCGCCCGGGTGGCTCAGTCGGTTAAGCATCCGACTCTTGATTTCGGCTCAGGCCGTGATCTCAATGGTTGGTGAATTCGAGCCCCTCATCAGGCTCTGCTGACAGCATGGAGCTTGCCTGGGATCCTCTTTCTCCCTTTCTCTCTGCTTCTCTCCTGCTGGCACGCTCGCTCGCTCTCTTCTCTCTCTCTCTCTCTCTCTCTCTCAAAATAAATAAACGTTAAAAAATTTTTTTAAAAAAAGGGAAGTTCATCTAATCGAACATAAACCAAGGAGGTTCACCCATCTAACTCCAGACAGTCATCATGTGTTCAGGAAGCCCATCAGAAATCTGCTTTACCAAAAACAAGTTGTTTGGCTACTTGTGATGGAAAAAAATTTAACACACTATACTTGAAAGCAATCAGTTTAAAAGTTTCATGGACAAAGTACTTTACATGTATTTGTATCATATAATAGGTGATAAAGGGATAGAATAGGTTTTTTGTTTTTTTTTTTTTGCCTTCAGAGAACATGCAGTCTGAGAAGGGGCGGACATACAGACAGTATGTATGAGCTTAGATAAGGGAGAATAGTGCGGAAAATATAACAAAGTAATAGTATTAGTAATCATGGTAGAAATAGAGGCATCATAGAATGGGACATCAGATCACAACACGGGAGTAATGGTTTTTAAAGCAAACTACTGGTCTGAGTATGTTTTCATGTTTTTAGAGGGTTGTAAAAATAAGCAAAGAAGAAACTTATGTAACAGAGACCATCAGTGGCTCATGAAGCCTAAAATGTTTATTATCTGACCCTTTACAGAAGAAGGTTGGCTGACTCTTCTTGGCATAAGGGGTCAGGAAATGCTTTACAAAAACTAAAAATGGAGAGGTGCCTGGGTGGCTCAGATCATGATCCCAGGTTCGTGTGGTTGAGCCCCATGTCAGGCTCTGCACTGAGCATGGAGCCTGCTTGGGATCTCCCCCCCCTCCCCCCGCCAGCTTGTGCACATTTTCTCTCTCTAAAACAAGAAACAAAACCTACTAAAATTTGAGCTGATATTTTATAGGATAGAAATAATATTTTGATCTTCAAGGCAGGAAGGTTGAGGGTCGGGGTGTTGCTGTGGGAGGGCCAAAGGTGACAGAAATGACTGGAGGGGGGGAGGGGGAAGGAGCCCAAAAGTACTGTTAGGGGTTGGGGAGGCCTAGGGCTTAGGGTGGGCTGAGTACGTGGGGCCTGGGGGACGGGGAGGAAACAATCACAGGTCATCTTAAATAACAACAGTTCTGAAGTGAGGCATGAACCATCAAAAACTTTTGAGTAGGAGACTGTCAGTGTCATAAGTAGAGTTAGTTGTGAGAAATTGAGGTAAAAACCCCATTTTTTCTGAGAGATGCTCTCTTGAACTGTGAACTGGTTCTTTAGAAGTGATTGTATCGCTTAACAGGCCATTGGCTCAATGGTGCTTATTATGCAGATGGGTCCAGAATACCTAGTTTAAGGCTTAAAGATTGGTTGATGTGTTTCTCATGCTTATTTATTTACATTTTCTCAGCAGCGGAAAATATCTGTGAAGTCTTCATACTCCTATAAACTGAGGAACTTGAGAGAATCTCTAAAAAGGTAGAAAAATTCTGGCTGAAGTCAGTAATTGTATTTCAGCTGTTAAATTTCTGCACAGAGAATTTAAAATTTGTGTACTATATCAAAATCAGTTTACCTAGTTGTGGTTATATTCTCTGAGAGGTGGAATGTAGAAAAGATGCCCTGAAGCCAGTAGACATTCTGGATTCCCAATAACGGAGTATCTCTGAAGACAGAAGAACCTCTATAGTAACCTGTTTCCAAAAGGGGGTCTCCCAGGAGAAATCTGTGTAACAGTGTCCTACCTTCATATGTGTATTACCCAGAGAAAATGCGTGAAGATAAAGATAAAGAAAATAGACTTTTCCATTATGCCCCCAGTATTAACATTTTGAGTACGTGCGCCCTTAGATCATTTTGTGAGAATCCGGTCCTGTGTGTTACACACTGTACCTTGTGGCAGAGGGAGGTGTGGCCTGATAGTTGAGGGCATTGCTGAATTACTGTGTTCCTGTGGTTCTCCCTAGAGCCTCCTTGCTCTCCGGATTGGTTCTCTGCTGAGCAAATGAGGGCCGCTGGGCTGATCCTCTGAAGTCTCACCAACAGGGAACCATCGGCATGTGACTACTTTGTTCAGAAGGCAGAACCCTAGTCTCAGGGTGCGAAGGTGATGAAGGCCTTCATTCAAACCTCTTGATTTTTTTTTCATGTTTGTTTATTTTTGAGAGAGGGAGAGAGAGCACAAGCTTGGGAGGGGCAGAGAGAGAGGGAGACACAGAATCCGAAGCAGGCTCCAGGCTCTGAGCTGTCAGCACAGAGCCCAACGCAGGGCTCGTACTCAAGAACTGTAGATCATGACCTGAGCTGAAGTCAGATGGTTAACCGACTGAGCCACCAGGCGCCCCTAAACCTCTTGATTTGATTCTTAGCTTCACGCAAAGTCACCCAGATGGACTAACATTGTGAAGAGGGTACTGGCCCAGCTAAATAACAGTTGCCTTTACGAACCGAGTCCTTCACCAGAGTTGTCCCTGAGGACTCCCGCCCAGTCCTGGGAGGTCAGAATCCCCCCCAACCCCCAACCCACCCACCCAGGCCTGTCCATCCATCCAGAGCCTCCCTCTCCACCTTGCCCTTGAGAGTTGCCATGGTCTCTGGACACAGCCACCACCCTTAGTGGGGCTGTGTGACTCCCTTCTCCTTCAGTGGGAGATGGGCCCCCTCGGTATTAGCAGTGAACATATTGCGCCCTGTGGACTTCACTTCAGAGGACAGTCACCCACATGACCGGTGCCTGCTTACATTTGCCCTCTCATGAGGCGCTTTCCAAGAGCCATTCTGCCCCCATACCAGAGTTTTAGTGTCCTGGTAGGAGGGGAGTGTGTGTGTATGTCTTCGTTTGTTTTAAGGAAAAACCCAATGTGTTCGTGGTAGAATAGAGAAAATGCAAATATTTCCCAGTGCCTCACCACTGTTGATATTTTGGTACGTATCATTTATCTCTTTTTTGGACCACACTTTTATGCATTAAAAAAAATAGGACATAACTTCGCCCCTTTAAAATACAAAAAAATCCCTTTTTATTCAGAAAGGAATGCCTAAGGGCACCTGGGTGACTCAGTCAGTTGAGCATCCAACTTTGGCTCATGATCGCATGGTTCATGAGTTTGAGCCCCGCGTCGGGCTCTGTGCTGACAGCTCAGAGCCCGGAGCCTGCTTCAGATTCTGTGTCTCCCTCTCTCTCTGCCCCTCCCCCACTCATACTCCATCTTCTTTCTCTCTCTCAAAAATAAATAGACATTAAAAAAAAAAAAGGAATGCCTATTCAGTTTCAGGAAAATTGTATTAATAGGCAAAGCCAAAGATGAAAAATACATAGGAATAAGACAAGTATGCTCACTCTTGCCACTTTTATTGAACATAGTATGGAAGTCTGAGCCAGAAGAATTATGTAAGAAAAAGAAAGAGAAGGTATCCAGGTTGGAAGGGAAGAAGTAAAACTCACTGCTTGTAGATGACACGATTATATATAGAAAACCCTATACACTCCAGCAAAAAACTATTAAAACTAATAAATGAATTTGGTAAAGTTGCAGGATACAAAATCAATACAAAAACTTGTGTTTCTGGACACTAATAACAAACTATCAGAGAAATAAATAAAATGATCCCATTTGCAGTTGCATCAAAAAAGAATGATGGGGTGCCTGGGTGGCTCAGTCGGTTGAACATACGACTCTTGAATTCAGCTCTGGTCAGGATCCCAGGATTGTCCCACATAGGGCTCAGCACTGAGTATGGAGCCTGCTTAAGATTCTCTCTCCCTCCCTCCTTCTCTGTCTTTTTCTCTCCCCCCCCATCCCTCTCTTCCCACTCATGCTCTCTCTCAAAAAAACAAAAAAACAATGAAATACTGGGGAATGTCTAACCAAGAAGATGGAAGACCTATACACTGAAAACTATGAGACATTAATGAAAGAATTGAAGAGGACACAAATAAGTGGAAAAATATTCCATGCTTATAGATTAGAAGAATCAATATTGTTAAAATGTACTACCCAGAGCAATCTGCAGATTCCGTGCATTTCATATCAAGATTCCAATGACATTTTTCAAAGCAATAGAACAAATAATCCTAAAATTTGTGTGGAATTACAAAAAAACTCTGAATAGGCAAAACAGTCTTGAGAAAGAGCAAAGCTGGAGGCAGTATGCTCCTTGATTTCAAACTATACTACAAAGCCATAGTAACTAAAACAGTAGGATATCAGCATCAAAAAAAAAAAGATACGCGAGTCAATGGAACAGAAGAGTGAGCCCAGAGAAAAGCCCACGCATGTATGGTTGGTTAATTTACCACAAAGGAGCCTAGAATATGCTATGGGGAAAGGACAGTCTTTTCAGTAAATGGTGCTGGGAAAACTGGACCACTGCCTCACGCCGTACACAAACCTCAAAACGGGTTAAAGACTTGAACATAAGACTTGAAACTGTAAAACTAAAAGAAAACACTGGCAGTAAGGTCCTTGACATCAGTCTTGGTGATGAGGTTTTAAATCTGACAGCAAAAGCAAAAGCGAGTAAGTGGGACTGTGTCACACCGAAAAGCTTCTGCACAGCAGTGGACCCACCGTCAGCAAAATGAAAAGGCAACCTACTGAACGGGAGAAATATGTGCAAGTTGTGTGTCTGATAAGGGACTAACAGCCAAAATATATAAATTAACTCCTACAACTCAATAGCAAAAAAAACCCCAAAACCAAAAAACCCCTAAACAATCTGATTTAAAAATGGGCCGAGGATCTGAATAGACTTTTTTTTCCAAAGAAAACCTACAGATGGCCAACAGGTATATGAAAAGATGCTCAGCCTCATTAATGGTCAGGGAAATGCAAGTCAAAACCACAATGAGATATCACGTCACACTGGATAGAGTGGCGAATCTTAAAAAGACAAGAAATCATAAGTGTTGGCGAGGATGTGGAGGAAAGAGAGCCCTCGTGCACCGTCGGTGGAGATGCAAGTCAGCACAGCCCCCACGGAACACGGGGTAGAGGCTCCAGACAATGAGAACCTCCGTGTGATCCGGCAGTTCCACGTACAGTGGCATCTTTTTCAGCCATGAATAAGAATGAAATCTTGGCATTCGCAACAACATGGATGGACCTTGAGGGCGTTATGCTCTGAGAAGTAAGTCAGAGAAAGACAAATACCGTTATCATTTCTCTTATATGTGGAATCTGAAAAAAAAACAAAGCTTAGAGGCGCCTAGGTGGCTCATTCGGAGCTGATTTCAGCTCAGGTCCTGAGCCTGCAGTTTGCAAACTTAATCCGCACATTGGGCTCTATGCCTGATGGGATTCTATTCCTCTCTCTTTCTCTCTCAAAATAAATAAATAACCTTAAAAAAAAAAAGCTTATACAAAGAACAGATTGGTGGAAGTATAGTACATTATTGACTGACACCAGAAAGTAGCTTATTTTTATCTAGTAATTTGTGATCATCTCCTGTAAAAAAAAAAAAAAAAAAAAAAAAAGTGAAAAATATAAATAAGATCCTGTCTACTCAGACCACTACTGTACATGCTCTTCTAAGCCATTTGGGGGGCATATGTATTTTTTTAAATAAAAGTAGATTTAAATAACAGCATTTTATAATTTGTTTTTTAAAATAATAACTTTATTGAGATGTAATTCAAATACAATATTCACCATTTTAAAGTACAACCCAACCATTTTTAGTGTATTACAGAATTTTGCAATGATCACCACTTTTCTAATTTTAGGACATTTTCATCATCCCAGAAAGAAACTTTGTGCCCATTAGTTGTCACTTCCCATTCTTCCCTGCTCCCAGTCCTAGGCAGTCATTAATCGATTTTCTGTTTCTATTGGTTTGCCATTTCTGGAAATTCATAACAAGTAGAATCATATAGTGTATGGTGTTTTGCAGCTGGCTTCATTCACATAGCATAATGTTTTCAAGGTTCGTACATTCAAGGTTGTAGCATGTATCAGGGATTACTTTTTATAGGGAAATAATTTTCCATTGTATGGATAAACCACTGTTTTTTTTAACTGTTGTATAGATAGCTGATCATATGGTAACTCTTTGTTTAATATTTTGAGGTCTGGCTGGACTGTCAAAGCGGCTGAGACATTGTACATTCCCACTGGCAGTATATGACAGTTCCAGTTTCTTCACATCTTCAACACTGGTTATTATCCATTGTTTTTTTCTTTTACCTATCCTAGCAGTTTCTCGTTGTGGTTTTGATTTGCATTTCTGTAATCACTAATGATGTTAAGCATCCTTTCATGTTCTTGTTGACCATTTAGGTATCTTCCTTGGAAAAATATCTATTCGTATCCTTTGCCCATTTTTAAAATCGGGTTGTCTTTTTGTTATTGAGTTATAAGAGTTCTTTACATATTCTGGATACAATTTCTTTATCAGTATATGATTTGTAAATATTTTCTCACAATCTTTGGGTTATCTTTTCACTTTCCTGATGGTCACCTTTGATGCAGAAAATTTTTAACTTTGGTGACATCCACATTGTCTATTTTTTCTTTTGTTGCTTTTGCTTTTGGGGTCATACCTAAGAAGCCACTGCCTCATTGAAGGTCATGAAGATATATACCTACTTTCTTCTAAGATTCTTATAGTTTCAGCTCATACCTTTAGTCTGTGATTCATTTTGAGTTAATCTTGGTGTATGGTCTGAAGTTGTGGTCTAGTTTCATTCTTTTATGTGTGGATATCCAGTTGTCCATTAGCTAGAAAGACTGCTCTTTCTTCATTGAATGGTTGTGGTACCCTTGTCAAAAATTAATTGACCACAAATGTAAGGGTTTACTTTTGGACTCTAAATTTGATTCTTTTGATCTGTGTGTCTACCACTATGCCAGTACTGTCTTGATTACTTAGGTTGGTAGCAAGTTTTCAAGTTGGGAGTTGTGAATCTTCCAAATTTGCTCTTCTTTTTCAAGATTGTTTTGTCTATTCTGAGTCCCTTACATTCCCTGTGCATCGAAGGATCATTTTGTCAATTTCTGCAAAATATAATTTTCTTTTATTATACCATGAGCATTTTCCTTTTTCTCGGTCTGTAATTGTGCTGTTCAGTACAGTAGCCATGATACATGTGGGTGGTGAGCATGTGAAATGTGGCCAGTTCAGACTGATGTGTGCTGCAAATACAAACTGACACCTGGTTCTGAAGGGTTAATACGGGAAAAAAAAGAACACCAACTGTCTCAGTAATTTTAACGAATGAATAGTTATTTTATGAATAATTTCATATTGGGTTAAATAATATATAATACATAAGTTTACCTATTTCTTCTTACCTTTTTAATATGAGTACTAGAAGCTTTAAAATTATGTGATTCTCGGGGAGCCTGGGTGGCTCAGTTGGTTGAGAGTCCAACTTCGGCTCAGGTCATGATCTCACGGTTTGTGAATTCATGCCGCGTATTGGGCCCTGTGCTGACAGCTCAGAGCCTGGAGCCTGCTTCAGATTCTGTGTCTCTCGCTCTCGCTCTCGCTCTCTCTCTGTCCTTACCCCCACTTCACTCTTTCTCTCTCTCTCAAAGATACATGAATATTTTAAAAATTAAAAAACAATAATAAAATTATGCGATTCTTATATTTGTCTTAAACATAAGTATTATTTATTTATTAAAAATATTTTAAACATTTATTTATTTTTGAGAGAGTGAGAGTGAGCAGGGGAGGGGCAGAGAGACACGGACACAGAATCCGAAGCAGGCTTCAGGCTCTGAGCTGTCAGCCCAGAGCCCAGAGTGGGGCTTGAACCCACAAACTGTGAGATCATGGCCTGAGCTGAGGTCAGACGCTTACCCCGACTGAGCCACCCAGGTGCCTCGACAGAAGTATTTTTTTAATAGCATGGCATAAAGTTTTTTGATTCACTTCTTTGTTGTTGGACACTGAGATTGTTTCCAGTTTTCTCTATTTAATGCAGTGCTGTGATGCTGCCAGAACAGAGTTCCTGAGGAGTGGGAAATGTGGCTGCCACTTCTAAGTCTAGGGCATACATGCAAACTTGCCTGTTACAGAGTTGAGTAAGTGAATGAATGTTTCCTTATTAAAAATTATAATGTTTCAAAATAAGGCTGTAAACAGACTCAACAAATAACTGGTTGAGCCTCCCTCCCACTGTGTTAGGTTCTGTTCTAAGAGCTGGGAGCACAGCGGTGAGAGAATCCAGATTCTAGCCCTCGTGAAGCCTATGTTGTAATAGGGGAGAGGGATGGTCCATAACCAGGAACCATATCAACTAATGCTGAAGAGCGGTGTTGGGAAGGACAAGGAAACAGGCCTGTGGGCTGCAGTGTGGTGGGAGCACTGTCCTGGGAGGGTTGTCAGGGACGCCTTTCTGAGCACATGGCATTGGAGTAGGGACTGAAAGAAGCAAGGAAGGGAGCCATGTGCAGATGAGGGAGAGGAATGTTTTTAGGTAGAGGGGTCAGGAAGTACAGAGACCTTGATGTGGGAATATGCGTGTTGTGTTTGGGGAGCAGCAGGAAGGCCAGTGTAGCTAGAGCTGGGTGGAAGTACTTGGATTTGGGGTACATTTTGAAAATGGAACTGACAGTTGTTGCTGATGGATTGGCTGTGGGGCGTGTGAGGAAGGGGCAGCCTTCATGACCTGAGCAACAGTGTGGTACCATTTACTGCGCCAGGGGTTGCCAGACTGGTTTAGAGAGCAAGGGGCCCCCGGAGTTCCATGTTAGGCCTGTTAAGTTTGAGATGTCTCTTGGGTGCTCGAGTGGAGATGTTGTCGAGTTGGTAACTGTGATACACGAGTTTGGAAATCACAGAGGAGGTGGGGCTAGCAATGCATATTTGGAGTTAAAAAAAAAAAAACCTACCTGAACATCAAGCAAGTTGAGTGAGAATTGGAACATGGAGGTCTTTGGGGACTTTGGCGAAAGAGGTGTCCGTAGGCTGTGCTGGAGGGGTGGGTGAAGATTTTCAGGGGAGAATGGGAGGTGTGGATCGAGAGCTCCTCGGAAGAGTTTGCTCTCAGGTGGACAGAATGATGGGCGATGGGTGAGAGGAGGACAGGTTGCTGCTCCCTGTGCGCTGGCAGGAGTGGTAGAGGCTGGGCCTCTCCTCGGGTCAGGAGAGGTCAGAGTGGACTGGCAGGCCCTCCGTCCAACAGTGAGATGATGAGAAGATTTCACATGGCCTCAGCTTCCCGAGAAACAGAGTGACGAGGTGGGAGAGGGAGTTACAGGATTTGTTACGGAGTTAAATGTAGTTTGCATCAGTTTTTAATATGAAACCTAAGACTTCACATAAATTGAGTTACTTCAGAGTGCTTACCCTCGGGGTTCTCTCTCCTGTGCCTTCAGGGATATTTTGGTGGAAAAGTTTGAGAAGCCACTTAATTATTGTATTCTATTGTTATGTTGTTAAATCTCACCCAAGTGAGTATTTAACCTTAAAGAGTTTGAGATTCACTTACCCATTTTGTTATCCTTAATAGAGCTCTTGCAGCTGCTCCAAATCTCCCTCCATTTGTGTGTCTTAATTGTTGCTTGGCAAGCACCTCCCTGTGCACCAGGGAGGGCCTGGCGCAGGAGGCCGCGCGCTGTCTGTAGGTGCGACGCCCTCGTTCCCACCCCTTTCCACTTGTTTTGGAGGAGAGGATGCGGAAGAAGGCAGGGCCCCTGAAGTGCAGCGCCCTCCAGGAGTATCTCAGCGTACCTTTTCCTCTTTTCTCAAAACACTTAAACACGCTGCACGTCTTTTAATTCTGACAGGGCGCCTTGAGTGAGCCGAGTGTAGTGCTATTAGCCAGCCTTTTATGATACTTAACAATCAGTAGTGATTAAATGTTACTTGGCTTCTTTCCTGTTAGTCACATTTGCCTGCTTTCTTTCTACCCAGTGTTCGTATGATAACCCTGCACCCCCACTTGGGTTCTTCATCCTTCTTAGTAGAGAGCACTGTGAGCGGTTTGAGTTACCTCCCTGTAACGTCATGGGATGGGAGCGTGTGAGAAATCAGGTCTGCCCCCTTAGGTTGTCGACCCGTGAGATGGCCGTGGCCTGGGGCTCTTGGTCTGTAATCGGTGCTTTATTTGATGACTCGGCCACCTGCCCCTGGCTGCCAACTTCTCCCACAAGCTCGTGGGCTAACTTGTCTGGAACCCCGAGAGCAGAGGCGTACCTGCTTCTGCCTGCAGCACTCCCTGCTCCTGAAGGCTGGCGTCCTTGGGTCACTGGGCCAGGAGGCCTTCCCCAGGCACCCTCTGCACAGCCACCTGCTTTGCCTTCGCCCCTGCACCACAGCGTGTTTGCTGGTGCGACAGGAACACTCACTGATTACTTCTGGTCTTCGTCTCCAGCCCACGGGTCCCATGAAGGCAGGGACACTGGTCTTGTTTTCAGCCTAGGACGTCCAGCATCCAGTGAAGGGTACGGCACACTCGTGCTCAGAAAGTCTGTAGAAGGAACACATGTATAAATCTAGACTTTTAATCCAGATTGCTGTGTTCTCCTCGCGTGTCAGCCCGGGCTCACCCTCTTGCCATTCAGCGGTCCTTCACAACTGTTAGTTCCAGAGCTGCTTTGCGGGTTGGGATTTTTGAGATTTTAGAATGGAACCTGTGAATATACCATACGTGTGGAAATCCTAAATAGCGTTTTGTCATCAAACAGACTTTTCACAGCAAAGTATATGACTCTGCGCTAAGTGGGACAGAGACTGTGGATCGCATCAGGGCGTGCTCATGAGTTAGGATCCTTCGTTCAGAGGATCCTTTGGGGTTTCAGAATCACAGATTAAGGATTGTGGACTTGTTTTAGTGAATGTCTGTCCGTCAGGTGTTATGCCGTGTGCTGTAAATGCAAAGGAAGAACACAGCCCCGCTGTCCTGCGTTGGGGGGGGGGTGGCCGCCGTGATGTGGGATGTCGAGCACACACGGAGAAGGTAGTGCTGGGGGCCCGGGCGTTTCTGTCACCCTCGTTTGCTTGCGAGCAGCGTGCCGTCTGCTGAGCGCTTGGGGCCTGCAGCAGGGCGCCGCTCTGTCATGGGGAGAGCGTGGGAAGTGGCGGTACCGGGTCTTCCTGGATCCGGTTCCCTCGGATCTGGCTGCAGGGATTCAAGGCGTAGAGAGTGATGTGTACACCCTCCGTACCTCTGTCTCCTTCATTCGGGTGGGGGTGGGAATAGACCCCAGAGGCGAGGCTGCACCAGGGGCAGGTTTGAGGCCCTCAGCCCTGGGACCCGCTTCTCTGCGGTCCTCTTGGCTGGATCAGGAGTTCTCAATATTAGATGGGCTAACGTATGTCTCCTGACTTTTAAAATAGCATAATTTCATTTCAATATTGATATGATACATTTTTGATGTAGATAGAAATTTTCAATTAAGAAAAATCTACCTGGGGCGCCTGGGTGGCTAGGTAGGTTAAGCATCTGACTTTGGCTCAGGTCATGATCTCATGGTTCGTGAGTTCGAACCCCGCATCGGGCTCTGTGCTGACAGCTCGGAACCTGGAGCCTGCTTCGGATTCTGTGTCTCCCTCTCTTTCTGCCCCTCCCTGGCTTGCGCTCTGTCTCTGTCTCTGTCTCTCTTTCTCTCTCTCAAAAATAAATAAACATCAAAAAAAAATGAGGAGCCAATACTCAAAAATATGTCTGAATATGCATATTTCAAGCATTGAAAAGGGTATAGGGTGAAGTAGTTTGTTCCTGGAGCAGATGTCACTTAGTGTTATTTCTAGTGTTTCTGTGGTCTTTGATAAATTATGTAGAATGTATTAACTCATTTGAACATGTGTATTAAAGATCGTTCTTTCAACTTCGAATTATTTTTGTCCAAGGTACTTGACTTAAGATTTAATGAGCCATGACACTGAACTAGACACATGCTTTCAGTCTTTCAGCATTTATAAGAGATATTATGGTTTTCAAAAGGACTTATGAGAATGGTCTTTTGTAATATATTTTAAGATAGTTAAGAATGGAGTTTGTATTGTGAAAAATTCCTCCAAGACACATTCTGGAGTTTTATGAGTGATTAATGGTGACAGGACAAGGTGGTGTCACCCATAGAGTTGTGGTTTGTCTTTGCAAATCGTTCATTTAACAGGGTTTAAAAGAGACTCCTTCTTGTGTTTTATAATTACCCTTTCTTGGGGACCAACTAATAGTGTAGAAAACCAGCTAATGGTGTAAAAAATACCTGGTGGAGGGGCACCTGGGTGGCTCACCTGGCTGAGCATCGGACTCTTGGTTTTAGCTCAGCTCAGGATCCCAGGGCTGTGGGACTGAGCCCCCATGTCGGGCTCCGCGCTGAGCAGGGAGTCTGCTTGGGATTCGCTCTCTCCTTCTGCCCCTCCCCCCCGCTTGCTCGCATACATGCTCTCTCTCTAAAACCAAAACAAAACAGAACAAAAACAAACAAAAAAACTGGTGGCTCCATTATCTTTGTTACAGATGTATTATGTTTATGGAATTGGAAATGTTTGATTTCTTAGCGTGAGTGTGGATACATTACGTAGTTCCAAATGTTCGCACCTGTAGGGCGTGTATAAACATGCTAGTTTCCAAGTGTGGCCTTCAGAGTGTTATAGAAGCGTGGGGTTTTGTTTTCAAAGGTCATAACTGAAAAGTGTGATGTGTCTTAATCGCTTAAATATTTTCTTCCACTGGGATTATTAAGAAAAACACAGAATGTAACATGTGGGAAAATGTTAAATGGATGCAAACACTATAAGATTTTCCACAGAAGTTTTTTGCTCACAGTGGGGCACCTGGGAAGGCTCCATTAACACTTTAGATGGTATCATAACTTTGGAAAAACCATTTCACCGTCGGGGTGTTTACACAAACCGAAGCTGGCTCGGCCAGGTCTTGACATTTGCTTAGCTATCCAGGTAGCAAGAGATGCAGTGTCAAAACCAATTTAAAATTACCTGTGTTGTCAACATGTAGATTCTCTTTATTCAGTATTTAAACTACATATTTATCAATCTGGGTGATTTGAAATACAGTAGCATAAAAAGAATTAGATACACCAAACCGAAAATGTGTGCATACCTAAAGTAGTTTCTTTTCTTGATTTTGGTTAACAGAAGGATCTTTACATCTGTAATTTCTGGTAACTTAATGAGAACACACTGAACTTTTGGGGCACAATAAATTTTCCCATTATGTAAAATATTTTACACACTGGTTGACTCATTGTAAATTGTGAGTAGACATGATTCTCTTCCTGCGGAAAATAGAAACACACAATGACGATTTTAGCCAATAGCAAGATTGTGCTTCAGTTACCACATTGCTTCCTCTTGGTTGGATGGTTGAAAACTGAGGTGGGCAGATAATAATGGGAACAAGTTGGGAGCTCTTTTGTTAGGTTTTGAGGATGTGGTCTTTCTGTAAATCAGTTGTTTATTTTATACATGGGCTTATTTTTGTTTGGGGGAGTTTAATGTTCAGTTAATGAATGTGTTTTCTTTGTATTGACTTCAAGTCTTATAAATATTTCTTGGTTTTAAAAACCCAAGTTCTGTTATTTATTTCGTAGTAGAAAGTACTAACCAAATGAGTACTTTTTGGTGGCGCTGGTGGGGTTGACAGTTTCCCTGGTGATACTCCTCCTTCATGCTTATGGGTTTTTTATTTTTATTTATTTATTTTGTAATTTTGAGAGACAGAGCGCGAGCAGGGGAGAGTCAGAGAGAGAGGGAGATATAGAATCCGAAGCCAGGCTCCAGGCTCTGAGCTAGCAGTCGGCACAGAGGCTGACGCGGGGCTCGAACCCACAAACCGTAAGATCATGAGCTGAGCCGAAGCCAGACGCTTAACCGACTAAGCCACCCAGGCGCCCCTCCTCCTTCATGTTTACAAGTGCCACATATTCATATATGTGTAATTTATATTTTACGTTAAAGTTAAAATCAAATTTTTTCTTGAAAACTTGTTGAACTCTGAGATTTGGGGGAGAAAAATTACCCAAAGTACTTATGAGTTGTTTCGAACAGTAAGAAGTTTATTTAAAATTATTTGGAAGGGCCACTCCCAAAACAGTGCATTTTTAGGGGCATAATGAAGACACCTGTAATAACAGTTTTCTTTTGTTTGTTTGTTTCTTTAATTGAGACGCTGAGCTGTGTCTCATTAAGGGATACTAACTCTCTGGTGTCTGGCCGTTGGCATGATTGTGTCAGCTTTTTGAAAACGTACCTGCATGAGCGAATCGCGTACCGTACGATTTATACCCATCGTAAGCATCGCGTTCAGTGCCCTTTGGTATATTCACAGAGTTAGGCAGTCATTGCCTATTCTGGATGTTTCATGTGAATGGAATCGAACATGTGGTACAATTTGGCGTCTTAGCTTCTTACACTTGGCATCATGTTTTCAGGATTCACCGATGCTGTGGCCTGGATCACTAAGTTGTTCCTTTTTGTTGCCGAATAAAATTTCATTGTGCGAATGTAGCACTTTTTATGGATTCATTATCCCATTGATAGACATTCGGGCTGCTTCCCCATTTCGACTGTTACGAAGAATGCTGTGAGGGACATTTGAGAACCAGGTTCTGTGTTTTCATTTCTCTTGGGAGGAAACCCAGGAGTTCGCATCAGCCCGTGGTGCCTCTTTGACCAGCCGTTCACGTTTTTATGTTTGTGAAGAGACTTTGCTCCTTGTAGCTGGGCTTCTGAAGACCTTTGTTGGTGACCTGGTGACTCCTGTTTCAGGCCTGAAGCCGCTGGACCTGTGTTGCCTGGAGAAACAGCCAGAATTATAGGATGTTTCTTGCCTAAGACCAAATCACATTTGAGGGCCATCACAGGGTCTTACCAGAGGAGTATCCTTCAGATTTGGGGCAGACAAGTCTGCTCTTTATTCCAGCCGACTGAATCCGTCTGTATTTTCTATTTTTCTTGTGTTCTTCTCTCCGCTTCTTCTTGGGGACGCCAGCAGCACAGGGAGTGACAACGAATGATTTTTGTATTTTCCCTTCAGGCTATACACTTTCTTTCTTTCTTTCTGTCTTTCTGTCTTTCTGTCTTTCTGTCTTTCTGTCTTTCTTTTTTAATTTCATGATAAATTTGGTGACTGGGTTGCCTCTTGTTGAAGTAATAAACACCTTAAGGTAGTGGTAATACTCTTGAGCATTTTTTTAAGTGTGCACATGAGACGTGCGGGAATGTTTCCGTAATTTGTATCAAATTCATATAAATGTACATTAATAGTGTTAGTTGCCTGAGTTAGATTATGAATTTCATTACTGCTCTTTAACAAAGGAACAAGTCCTGCCATGGTCATTCCAGTTAATGGTGAGAACCCTTTAGGTTTCTTGTCATATATTTAAACTGAATGAAGCTTGGAAAATTATTGAGTGCTTTGAAGATACGGGCTCTATTTTGGAAGACTTGTGTCTTACATTTTGTGAAGCTTGTACTTTGGGGAACCTTTAACATGCACTACATCAGTTGGACCCAGTCTGCCCCACAGGGTTGGTAGGAGAGGTCTTACCGCTTTCCGGTAGACAAGGAATCCCAAATTCACAAAGAGCAAAGCAATGGCTGGGAGAAGTGAGCGTCCGAGGAGATGGAGTGTCCCTGTCTCTGTGCCCCGCACTGTGAGCTAAGAGGAGGCAGCACGTGGGGCCAGGCCCTGCCCTGGCCAGGAGGCTTATGCCAAGTCCAAAGCAGCCAGACAGCTAACAGCCAAGCAGCGTTGCTTGGACACCCGCTGGTGCACTTGTAAAGATTTCTCCTGTGTGCCTTGCTGCCTCCTCATCCATAAAGTAGAGGTACTAGGAGGCCGCTCTCCAGGCGAGTGGGGACCTGGTCTGTTAGTCACTGGACCTAGTTCCCGTGTGCCGACCGTTGGCTCGCTGCCCTTGGTTTGCAGATGGTTGGCCTAGAAGGTGGTTTGAATGGTCCTGTAGCATGCTCCTTTCCAAACTCCTCCCCCTCCTCCGACCTCAGCCATTGGCCCTAGAGGCCCCGTGGGCCCTGCTGTACCAGTGCCGCTACCGCACAAGTAGCCCTCGTTGCTGAGGGGTGCGGCAAGGGTCTCCCCATGCATTGGCTGTTCCACAAGAGGCTCGGTGTAGGACCCCTGTTAGTTCCTTCCAACCCTCCTGGGACAGCCTGCTCAGGCCAGAACACAGCATTCCTGCTTCCTAGGCCCTGGGGGACGAGCCCTGTTCCAAGACGGCAGCTGTCTGGGGTTGGCGGGGGCGTGCCTGCCACTGAGGACCAGCCTGGATCCCTGATTTGAAAGGCACAGTTCTACAAAATGTCTTCTGTGGGGAGTGCCCACCTGAATATGCCCAGAGGCGCTTGATAAAAGTTCCTGCGAGGCTGTCAGATCACTAGTGAGTCTCTACAAAGCACAATGATGGCAGAAAGAAATGTCCTCGCACTGCCTCCTGCCTTCCCCTCTGATCGTCCACCTCGTGCTGTGCGATTACCCAGCCAGTTCGGGATTTGCGCTTGAGGTTGGTTTGGTGGAAAACATTCATTGATCCACATCACACCTTTTTTGGGAGCGATTAGGGGAGGAAGGGTGCAGTGTTTCCATAGATCCGATCTGTCCCACGCCCGTGAGTGAAGCCTCAGGGGGGCAGCATCTTTTCCAGGCGCCGTTAGGGGACTTTTGTTGGCTGCCTAGAAGAGCAGCAGGTCAGGCGGTTAGGTGTGGGCCGTGGAGCTCGGCTGCTGGGGTGTGAGTCCTGGCTCTCCCTGCGGGCCCCAGGGCTCCAAGGGTGGGGAGCGGTGGCGGCTGCATGGGTGACCGCCCCCAGGGAGCGTCAGTGGGGGTCCTTCCATTTAGTGTGGTAACTGTGAGGGGGGACAGGAGCCCAGAGGAAGGGCCTTTGCTGCCAGGGGCAGGGAGGGAGTCCGTGCAGACTGCCTGGGAGAGAAGATTCCGGAGCCTGAGGTGTGAAGGGGAGTTAGGGAGACGGAAGGAAGGCAAAGCAGACGACCCTCATCAGAGGGAACAGCATGTCTGCAGGGGTGTGACAGGTCATTTCTGTCACCAGGATGAGGGGTGACCAGTTGGCTCCTTACGGTGTGTGTTCATTCACCCCGTCCTTTGCCAAGCGCGGGTCAGTGTCGGGTGGGGCACTCGGCTCAGGGGGACGGGGCCTTTTCGACAGCACCCCCCCGTCCGGAGGTTCCCCGGAGTCTCCGGACGCCCGCGGTTGTCTGCCCAGGGGCGCGCTGGTGCAGAAGCGGAGCCCAGAGCCTCCCTGCGAGGCTCAGAGCTCTCCCTTCTGCTCGGGCACCACGTGTCTCGGGCCTCCGTCAGCCGTGGTGGTGGCCGTGCCTGCCCAGGGCTGCCGTGAGGGTCGGGGGCGCTCCAGGATACAGCCTTGCCGGGGACGTATCCGAGCCTGCCGAGGAGCGCGTGTGCCATTTTGAGGACGCTTTCCCCCCATCCCTCCCTTTTCCCAGCGAGTGCACAGCCCTTAGCTCCTGTTCAGTATTCCTTCCTCATAAAACTTGTCCCTGCGGCCCCAGACCAGCTCCGGTTCTGCCTCCCACGTGAGCCGGCCCCCCTGTCATACAGGCCCTCATGCTTGGGGTGACTCGTTCTCCGGCCGTCTCGCCCCCTCAAGTGCCTGTAACCTTACCCGTGCCCTTTCACATGCAGCGTGTGGCTGGTTGATGCTCACTGAGTGCATCGAATGAATGAATGAAAATTAAAGGTCACTTAGTAATCATGCTACTATTTTAAGTCTCTTTTTCTGAATTTGGTTGTACGGTTAATGGCTTAGTGTTTCAAGTGCTCTGATCACGTAATGGTTTTGACCGTACTGTGAAGGTAGCTGGGTGTTCAAGGTGACTGCTGCCCACAGAGGAGCTAGAGTGCCTCCTTGTACTTGCGTTTTCTGGAACGAAAGTCGTGGCTCGTTCCCAGTAACTCTCTAGTCAGGGTTGTGAAGCTGTTCAGTGGCACATGTGCAGGATTCGCACAGGGAGCCCTTCAGCGTTAAAGATGGTGTGTCATCGTGCACATCTCATTAATTTCAGTATTCTTACCCAGCACAGTAAATTGTCAAAACCATCCTCCAGTAAAAACCACAAACCAGTCAGCCTTTAGGAAATAAGTTGAAAATCTAGAAATACCACCCCCCCCCAAGTGTTTGCAACATTTTTTTTTAAAGATCCTTATAAAATCTTTGTGATTCAAAAGGCGGCTTCCTGTGCCAGGGGAGTCTCTCTCCAGCGCTCTTGCTTCTGAGCTTTGTAGCTTTCAGAAAGACTGCAATGCAGCGCTTACCAAAGTCTCTGGTAATAGGGAAACAACTGGTGGCGAGGGCTCTGGCTCCCTTGCGTGGCCACCGACCGTGGCCTGCAGTCTGAAGGAGGAGATAACGGAGGCAACCCCCCCTTGCACCTAGCTGTTTAGGGATTAGAGCGGAAGTGATTTTTGTGAACGTGTGGCTCAGCACAGGCATGTCCTGCAGCAGCTCTCTTAAGTTCCTGATGCAGTGGGCTTCCTGGGACCTGAGAGTCAAGATGCCTTTGCAGTTTGTGCACGGTAATTTTGTTTTCTTCTCTGTGTTCAGATGGTGGATTATGAGAAGGTAAGGACTTTAAAAATCATGCATAATATGTATTTTAAATGTTTATGACTATTCCTAGAGAAGGTGAAGAATTATGATTGAGTAGATCTCTTCTGAACCAAAGAAATAAAACTTTGATTTCTTATTAAAGGACAGTTTGAACATTCGAACAGTTTTCTTCTCTAGTGTTGATAGATGCCATCTAAATAAATCATTAAAGATGTTTTTTAAAGAGGTCTGCTTGTTCTTTGACTTAGTAAACATGGTTGAGTTCCAGAGATGTAGACACGGATAGAACGGATTTGCTTCTATAACTTAAGCAATGACAGTGTCATTAATCTGGCATGGAACATTTTGTTTCACAAAATCTCAACCATATGGCAGTGGATGAGGAAATCTAATTTCCTTAGTTCTTATTTGCCTTCAGATGAGTGTTTTCGGATGTGCGGAGCTCTGGGCTTATCCTGGGGTGAGTCGGATACTACCTCCAGCCGCTCCCCTTTGTGCATCTAAGAGGGAGGCTGAGAGTCAGAACTCAGGCTTATTTATTTGTCTATGAATTGGTGGCCCCCAAACTGTATTCAAATATATTATGGGTGGTAATTTACATGTGCAGCACCGAGAAATATAATGTCAGGGTTACCATGGCAACTGCATGCATTCTGAAAAGCTTATGAATGGGTACGGAACCTTCTGGCGTTTTAAGTGAGATGTTCCAGCTGAGAGCCTGCATTCATGATTAGTGTAAATAAGTTCAGCTGTTCGTGTGGATCACATCGCTTCTCCTCGTTTCCGGAGTTGTCGTCTCTTCAGCTCAGTTCTCCCTCTGGTAACATCTGCCGTGGTCTCTGGGTTCTTGGCCACAGACTATGGTTAAGAGATGGTTGGCAACTTTAGGCCCGGGAGCAAGCCTGTGTGTGTAGTGTCCCGACACCTCAGTGCGTGGGTGGTGCAGAGCCGGCTGGCGCGTCGGCGCCTCCCGAGGGCGGGAAATCCTCGACACCCCAAGCGTAGCCGCAGCCCTGCGTGCTGCATGGCTCTGGCAGAGCTTCCCGTCCCTCCGAAGAGCTGCTTTCCAGTAGCGCACCCCAGGGCTCCAAGAGAGCCTGACTCCAGAGAGGCAGCCCCGCCTAATTTATATTTCTGGGATATCACGATGGCTGGTTTTGGAGAGGGAGGCCCGAGCTAGACAGACCGCTGTTCAACATGCCAAGCCTGTGACACTGGTACATGAAGGCCCATTACCTTCATCCCCGAAGGATTGTCTGCTGTTTATTTTAAATATATGCAGCGTAGCGCTGTGAAAACTAGCTCCCGTTGTAAATTTAAACCGTATTGATACCTTGATTACACGGAACTGAAATATCTGTTTGCTAATATTTTGAAAAAGGCACCCGGGCAGCTTGCCTAGGAGGTCAGAGGCATGAGCTCCTAGGAGAGGGCCAAACCTTGTGTAGATTCCATTCTCTTTATGGATGATCACCAGATCACACAGCTCACATTTTGAACCTGAACGTAAAGTTAGCTTTTCAGACCCACATCAGCGGGCATTTGTGGGAGCTCAGGATCCTCGTCTCAGTCCCTTTATTTTACAGACGAGGAAACTGCCACTTGGTTAAGGTCCAGAGCAGGTCAGAACGAGATCTAGAATTAAAACCCAGCTCCTGGCTCTGTTTTCCTGAGGATCGCTTTCTGACAGAAGAGTTTTGCTCTCAGTACCTGTTTTTTGCTTTTCTTTTTATTAAAAAAAAAAAAAAAAAAAAAAAGGCCTCTCATAGTAACAGGAATAGGATTCTCTAATTTATAAAAGTTCCTACTATACCTTTCTTCTTTATCCCACCTTTTATTGAACTTGTACTCAGTGTGCTGGAGACTTGAGGGGTGCATCCTCTCCCCCTCGGGCCACGTGCTGTGATGAGAGGTGCTGCCCTGTGTGCCTGAGCGCCCGGCCTGCGTGTCTGCAACTGCACTTCTGCCCGTCTGGTGGTTTCCAGAGAGCCCAGGGGCACAGTGGTCACTGGGGAGAAACTGAATCATCACCTATTAAGTCAAGGTCACAATCCTGTGTTTACTAAGGCAAAACACCACAGCAATATTCGGTGCAGCTTACAAGTTACACTTTACTTGTTATAATAGTGAGAGGCTCAGCTTATAGCCTGCTTGTGCCCAGGTTACCAGGTAGCTAGGGCCTTCTTCCAGGACTCAGCACCTGTGCCCCCCACCCCCCCGATACTGAGCGCTGTGAGGACAGGAAGCACATTTCTCAGGCTCAGTACAGAATAGAAACACATTAAGTGTCTCTGGAGCCCCTGAAAAGTAGTAGGGCTCTTGCAGATTTGGGCACGGTGGGCAAAGATGACCGAGAAGGAGTAAGGTGAGGCGCGGGGCCAGCAGCATCTGGGTCCTGTGGCTCAGTAGGCCCGCGGTAGGATATGGGACAGTCTGCATTGGTGAGAACGAGATTGAAAACGCAACGTTTACAAGTTTCTCTTTGGTGATCTATAAAGAGTCCAGGACAAGTGTGTTGTTACCCATAGGTGAGAGAGAATGAAATTACTTCTGAGAGAGCTGCATCAAGACAGTCTTAGATGTAACCTTTCAGGTGGAGAAAGATTTCTGCTTTCCAATCTTAGGGAATACCGATTTTCCTCGATACGAGGAATCCCGTATTCCAGATGCCCTGCCTAAGAGTCTGACTTAATCAGGTCTAAAGAAAGTGCGCTAGCAGCGTGGTGTTGAGTTCCCGAAGCGGTAGAACCCAGAGGGACGGCCAGCACACTCTGACTGCTCACCACCATTTCAGCCCAGATACAGGAGGATACGCTTATTTATGGTAAGTGAATCAGGCACTGGTATTAGAAACCTGTGATAAACTAAAAATGAATTCAGTGGTATAATTTAAGTTGTTCTTTGGCTTAGTAGAATAAAACTTATTTTAATTTAAAGAGAATAGTACCTTGACTTGTTAAGATAGGACATTCAATTAAAAATGACAAATTTACAGGGCACCTGGGTGGCTCAGTCAGGTAAGCATCCGACTTTGGCCCAGGTCTTGATCTCATGGTTCGTGGGTTCGAGCCCCACGTTGGGCTCCGTACTGACAGTGTGGAGGCTGCTGGGATTCTCTCCCTCTCTCTCTGTTCCTCTGCACTCAGACTTTCTCTCTCTCAATAGTAAATAAACTTAAGGGCACCTGGGTAGCTCAGTTGGTTAAGCATCTGACTTCAGCTCAGGTCATGATCTCATGGCTCATGGGTTTGGGCCCCACATCAGGCTCTGTGCTGACAGCTTGGAACCTGGAGCCTGCTTCAGATTCTGTGTCTCCCTCTCTCCCTGCTCCTCCCCCACTTGTATGTGCTCTCTCTCCAATAAATAAATAAATAAACTTAAACGATTTAAAAATGACACATTTTCACACTTAGATAAGCCCTGCCTATGTTACAAAATGGCATTTCACAGGCAGATTCATTAATTAGGAATATTTTGCAAGGGTCTTCAGACCCTCAGATTGGAATGAGCACCCCTTTCATGTGCTTCCTTGGCAGCTTGTGCTCAGCCGTCAGCCGTCTGTGTCAGAAGGGAACTTGTGTTTTCTGAGTCACTCCCCTATCGCATTGAAACCGTCTCTGATACAGCAGTAGAGTCGACATAGTCTGCAAAGAGGGGGTCAGGATGGAAACGTCTTTTCCGCGTTCTAAATTACTGAAGCATGAAATGCTGAAACCTCCAGACATAATCGTGTTCAGTCCGTCCTCATCCCAGTCCCAGGGCATGGAGAGGAGTGTCCCAGCCCAGGTGGGGGAGCTCCTGGCCACCTCTGCCTTCTTCCTCCCACCCCAGCCTTGGGTCTTGTTGCCCAGAGTGTCAGGTTTTTGTCAGCTTAGAGCCTTAACTCACAACCCACAGTTCCTAGCACATTGTTTCCCTTTTTATTCTGCCTGAGATTTTGAAAATGTCCAGTAGTGCCAGATGGCTTTATCATTTATCATTATTACAACTTGCAGCTACGCATCTTATAAACAAATTCATTTCCTACACTCAGATTTTGCTCCTCTAATAATTCTGTTTGTAACATTAATTTAGAAGAAGGCTTCTATTATTAAGTTGTTCTGCAACAGCTCTATACCCCCTTTAATAAAGCTGTTTTTGAAGTGTAACTTAATGCCTGCAAGTAAATTGCTTTAGTTCATTGCTTGGAAAAGAAGTGTGAGAAGAAAAGTATTTTTTTAACATATTTTCTGAGCGGGCCAGCAACCCATTCATTCAGTTAATATTTACCATTCACTAATATAATCAATATAACGTATGATTATATTTATCACATATACACTTATTCCTTTGTATTTGATACATATTAGTGTGTGTGTGCACGCACGCTCATGCAAATTAACACCAGAAGCACAGCGAAAAGATTGGTACCCTCGAATTACGAGATGATTTTTTTTCCCGTGTAACCTATAAAACGAGGATTTTTAAAAAATTTTTTTTCATTTATTTATTTTTTGAGAGATAGAGACAGCGTGAGTGGGGTGGGTCAGAGAGAGAGGGAGACACAGAATCCCAAGCAGGCTTCAGGCTCTGAGCTGGCAGCACAGAGCCGACACAGGGCTCGAACCCACGAGCCGTGAGATCATGACCTGAGCCGAAGTCGGATGCTCCACCGACTGAACCCCCCAGGCGTCCCTAAAACAAGGATATTAAGTTGATACTCGATACCAAGCCATTTCTTAAACACTTGATTTTTCTTATTGTATTTATTTATGTTTACATTTTTAATATCTGAGAACTACAGAAATCGTTAATTTCTACTGATCCTTCAGATCACGGCTTAAATGTCCTCTCCCCAAGGAGACCTTCCCTGTACCCACTTAAATGGGTGTCACTGGTGTGTTCACCATGAGCCTCCTTGGTAGTTTTCCTGTCACACGCATGCACATACACACACATGTATGTGCGCTGTGTCCTCTTCCCCGTAGACGGTATTCAGGGTCCCTGTCTTTCCTGTCCTCGCCTCCCTGTACCGTGCTGGCCATCCTTCATGGCTGTGATGCTCTGTGTCCTTCACAGGACCGTCTTGGAAGTTTTCAAGTGTTACTGATTCAACCAAGAAACCTTTTTTCCATTACTCACTTACTGTCTTTTCACATTGTTGAACACTTGTGTTTTCCCACTCCACCAAGGAGCCGGAAACAACCAGGAATAGTGACTCTTTATGTCCTGAATATAGAGGCCCTTTCCTCTCTTGCTCTCCACGTTCGTTTTCTGGTAAGTGAACAAGTACATTGTGAGGGTAGCAGCTTTTAATGCGTCCTTTAAATTCAAGTACATAGAGATTTTTGAGGAGAATGAGGTAGTTTTGAGAAACTAATAAAACCGGCCCCAGTGCTTTTGATATTTTAATATATAGAATGCTCTTTCACTTTCCTCGTGACAGTAGCAGATTGGGCTTGAAGGGTGCTGTCATTCAGAGCCATTTACTGGGCACTTGTGAGAGTGGAAGCAGAGGGGCCTGGCATCAAGACAGGCTTTGGTCCCGGCTGCCGGGCCATGTGGGACCTTGCCAGGGATTGTGTGCCCGGTGTGGTGGCGTGGCTGCGGGGCCACAGCATGGCCAGGTGCTCCCTGCCCTGTGGGCGTTTCTGGCTAGTGAGTCAGTCCTGGAGTTCTTCAGCAGCACTGATCTAACCTACAGATTAAGATTTATTTTCATATTATTTCAGTAGAAAATTTTAGTAATGTGGACTTTTTTTTTTTGCGTTAAAAGGGTTGACGACAGAATATATTCTGTTCCAAGTATTGATTAATTTGGGGGGAAACCTAAGAGATTTATGTTGCATAACAAATCTCTCTTTAAATTCAGTGAGTAAATTGCAGTGAATCATAACTATATTGAGCAAAAGCAAACATTGCAGAATAGGGTTTATTTGAAAGACCGATCAGATGAAAATTTCAGGGTGACCTGGAAAGATGTCACTCTTCTGTACCACCTCAAGTTAAGACAATGTGATCATTTGGATGTCAGGTAGGAAACTTGGTACTGGTGGGTCCAGCAATTTTAGCAAGGGTGGGGGCCACCTTTGATTAGGAAGCTGATTTATTCTGGAGGGTTTATGTAGCATGAGGATATTAGATTCAAAAAGATCCTAGAAATATTATATTAGATATCTTAAATTTTCAACATGATTATCTATCTGTAAAACTACATGTGACGTTTCATATTTTAGGATGAAAGTAAGCATGCACTGGTGATGTATATTTGATCATGAGTTCAGGTGATACCTGTCATAGTGTCAGAACCAAAACCAGACTCACCAGTGCAGTATAGCTCCGAGACATGGTTTTGTTTCACACGAGAGTGAGTAGTTTTAACTGTTACCCAGTAGCATGGGATAGTCATGTTGATGTTAACTAGCTCTTCTCCTTCTTGTGCAAATCCATTTGGATAATGCTTTTTCTTTCTTTCTTTCTTTCTTTCTTTCTTTCTTTCTTTCTTTCTTTCTTTTCTTTCTTTCTTTCTTTCTTTCTAATGTTTATTTGTTTATTTTGAGAGAGAAAGTGAGAGAGAGCAAGCAGGGGAGGGACAGAGGGAGAGAGAGAGAGAGTGAGTCCCCGGCAGGCTGTACACACAGAGCCCAGTGTGGGGCTTGATCTTATGAACTGTGAGATCATGACCTGAGGGGAAATCAAGAGTCAGATGCTTAACCAGCTGGGCCACCCAGGGACCCCTGGATAATGCTTTTCAAAAGTAAGCTAAATAATTCTAGTCCCTTCTCATATTAAAATAGCTAGAAACCAAGCAAATAATCAGTTAAATGATGTGAGAAATTTATTTTAGCCTAGCCAAGATCTCAATATCTTCCTGAAATCAGAAATGGCCTTGGTTCAGCTAAAGACGCTGTCTTTGGTGCAGCTGCTCGTCAATGTCCTGTGTCAGTCCTAAGGGAACAAACAAACTCTGGAGATGTCAGCGCTGAATTTCAAAGTAGTGAAAAAAGATGCTTGGTTTTAAAAAGGGACAAATACATCAGTCAGGCATTATTGACATTTTGGGAATTTTGAGGCATGTATTTTACTTCTTGCTTAGAAATTAGATGATCACCCAGGATTTGAATGTATAAGTATCTGAGTCATCGAGAGTGCTAGTCAAGTCACCACGGAGGGACCACTGGTCTTTGAGACCAGTTTTACTCCTGCTGACTCTGACTTTGGGCAAGTTGCAAAATGTCATTATCTTAGTTCCTCAGTAGTCCAAGGAGAGATTTGGAGCACTGGATAACCTTTTGAAGAAACTTTGAGAGGTGCAAATGGCAAATCCAGTTTTACAGCATATATCTTTATTGAGTCTCACGACATCATGAGTCCGTGAGCATGCCTTTGTTGAGGTAGTTACACTCTGATGATAGACATAGATGTTAGGAAGAGGCAGACCACTTTGTCACTTGCTAATGTGTAATGTTGGGAAATTGCTGAATCTTTATGTTTCAGTTTCCTCATATTTATAATGGAGGGGGAAACGGAGAAGAATATTTATAGAATTGTGAGGGATAAATGTGTAAATACAGGAATAATTGAACAATAACTACTAATATGTATTGAATGTTTACTGTGTCGTAGATCCTTTCTAAGTGCGGAGGATACAAAACCAAAGAAAACACATTTCTTGGTAGATCCTTTCTAAGTGCCGAAGATACAAACCCCAAGAAAACATTTCTATCTTCAGAAAACCCACAGTCAGGTGGGAGAAAGAGAAGGAAGCAAAGGCAGTGTAGGCTTGTGTTATGATGGTGTCCTTATAGTATAGACCAGGGCTTGAGCAAGGTCACTTTGACTAGGAAGGGAGAATTCTTGGAAAGACGCTTAGAGGAGTTTAATTCCCTAGAAAGCAGGTGCCTGCTGAGTGTGCCTGGCACCTTGCTAGGTGCTGGGGGCGGAGGGAGGCTATAGATCTAAATTTGGCATGATCTCTGCCCTAAAGTTTCGTGACAAACTGAGTTGAATGTAAATGGTAGGTGTCAAGACACTTGAATGGAGTCTTGAGGAGGAAGTGTCTGGCAGAACATGAAGGGAGTAGGAGGGAAGGAGTCATGGCACAGGAGAAGGGGGCCGTGGGCCCTTGCGATGCAGAGGCAGGGGAGGGCAGGAGAGGGCAGGCAGGCCCGCTGAGCAAGGCTGGGTGGGGCAGACTCCCACCCAAGGCCAGGGTAGAAGGAGCAGATGGAAGAGGGAATTTGGGGGTGAGGAGGATGCTTTCATGAACTTGAATAGTATCTGATTGTTAAATTAATGCATTTCTGGGTTTTGACTATATCTTCATAAAAATTCCAACTTTTAATTTCATAGCCTTTGTTCCTCCACTAAACTTAATACCGTAAATTTTTTTATTAAGGAAAAAGCTTTTTTTTTTTTTTTTGGTCATTACATTTGAAAACGTTTTCCTGCACCTGTGGTTTCATTTATTTTTTTAAACATTTATTTATTTAAAAAAATTTTTAATGTTTTATTTATTTTTGAGAGAGAGAGACAGCATTAGCAGGGGAGGGTCAGAGAGAGATAGGGAGACATAGACTCTGAAGACAGCCTCCAGGCTCTGAGCTAGCTGTCAGCCCAGAGCCCGACACAGGGCTCGAACTCATGAACTGTGAGATCATGCGTGACCTGAGCCGAAATCGGACACTTACCCAACTGGGCCACCCAGGTGCCCCAAATGTTTGTTTATTTTTGAGAGAGAGAGAGAGAGAGAGCATGAGCGGGAGAGGGGCAGAGAGAGAGGGGGACGCAGAATCGGAAGACAGGCTCCAGGCTCCGAGCTATCAGCACAGAGCCCAACACGGAGCTCGAACTCATGAGTTGTGAGATCATGACCTGAGTCTAAGTCGGACACTTAACCAACTGAGCTGCCCAGGCGCCCCTGCACCTGTGCTTCTAGAAAATGAAATAAACGCTGTAGAGAATATGTAGAAGTTGGCTTACGGTGGAGGTTTTTTCATTCTTGCAACGGTGGGAGTACTTCTGCGTAGCGCTTTCCTGCTGCATTTACTGGAGGAGGAGCACCAGCAGGGTGGTGACCCTGTGGAATCTAGGATGAAAGTTTGTTGCTTGATTTGCCTTTAAAAAAAATTTTTTTTTAATGTTTATTTACTTTTGGGAGAGAGACTGAGACAGAGTGAGAGTTGGGGAGGGGCAGAGAGAGAGGGAGACAGAATCTAAAGCAGGCTCCAGGCCCTGACCTGTCGGCACAGAGCCTGATGCCGGGCTCGAACTCACAGACCACAAGATCATGACCTGAGCCAAAGTCAGACGCCCAATCGACTGAGCCACCCAGGCGCCTCTTGATTTGCTTTTAATTGAAGTGATGTGTTGAGAACCTTGGCACCAACTTTCACCAGTTAGTAAATTTGACTTGGTAGCAGTTGCTGCTGATGGCTGTTTTTGGTATACCCCATAATGTAAATGTATCTCCCCAATATTACATAATTACAGTATTGTTTTACAGTTATAATATCTTTGTGTGCATGTATTAATTTAGTAATAATAGGAAAGTTTTTACATTCCTAAAGTATTTCAAGTATTTCCCTGTCTCCAAAGTGTGTATATGTGGGACTATGTACATACAAGACTGGTAGTTGCAAATAGAAGTAATTTGAATATAATGTTTCACATTGAGATGTTTTCTGTTTTAAGATCTGAGAAAGAAAACATTTACTTTTCCAGTTCTGATAAATTCCGTAGTTAATAATGTATGAGTGTGATGTGCTTAGTAAGAAAGTTAATCCTGAGTCTTCCCTTTCTGCCATGGCAGAATAGCAGGGACCAGATTTACTGTCCACCAGGGCCTGGTGCAGAATTGATGTGGGCACCAGAAAGTTCAATAATTGCGATTATAAATACTTTAGGGGCACCTGGCTGGCTCAGTCGGTGGGGCATGCAACTCTTGATCTCGGGGTTTGAGCCCCATGTTGGATGTAAAGATTACTTAAAAATAAAACCTTTAAAAAAATAGTTTAACACAGTACTTTTAGAAAATCAAATTTTGTGCAAATAGATCTATAATAAAAAAATCAAATTTTAAATATAGATAGGATCGGAATTAATGATTTTTCCTTTTGCCTCAGCTGCAGTATGGTTCAATTCAGCGCTGTTACTGGTATTATCTTTATTTAAAATACTAATTTTTTTCTTGTGGATTTTTTCATTAATTTTTATTTTTACCTCTAATACTGAGTTTTTTGGCACTCCTTTAAAATTTACTTGAGGCACGTGGCTTACTCACCTCACCCTAGTCCCAAACCTGACTCTCATCCTTAAACAACTTGAAAACCAGACAAACTATATGAAACAACGGTTTCAGACATTGGCCAGCAATAGGTTAGGACTGTGTTCCCCTAAAATAAGGGAAATGAGTCCTGCGATTATTCTAGCTTATTCCCTAGAGCAGGGTCCATGAAGTTTTTCTGTAAAGGGCCAGACAGTAAATATCTTAGGCTTTTCAGACCATATGGTCTCTGCCATAACTACATATGTACTCAACTCTGTCTGCTTTCATACTAAGTATGTGAATAAACGGGTATGGATGTGTTCCAATAAAACTTTATTTATAAAAACTAGTAGTAGGTTAGATTTGGCCGCCAGAGGAATCCTGGTCTACAGACAGTTTCCACACTGCAGGGCAGGAGAGAGAAGCCAGAGCCCCACTGGCCTCTCTGGAGTGACAAACACTCAGCCTTTGGGAAAACAAAGCAGGTAGAGTTTGGGGGGCAAAGTATATAGGAGAGGAAGGGAACTACTTAGAGAACTCCGGAGAGCTGCAGAAGGACCCCATCCCCCACCCCCAGGGACTTTGGTTGAGTACTGACCAGCATATACATGAGAGGAAACAAAGCCAGGAAAAGAACCACCAGAAAGGAATAGACTGAACAATTTGTGGATATCACATAGGGCTGAGACAGTTTGTGTTCCCACCACCTAGGTTAGTTTCAGATCCTTGTAAGGCTTGTTTTTTAATCGTTGTTAGGGTAGGTTCAGAGCAGCATTTCCATTTAGGGCATCAGGTAGACTCCCCCCACCTCAGTAGTGGGGCTGGATTAGCTCTAGACTGTAAGCGCCATTGTAGACCTGCCTTAACTGGATCCAAATAACATTTCCCAGAACAAAGGCCCTGCTGTGTTTAAAAAGACATAATAGGGGTGCCGGAGTGGGTCATTCGGTTGAACGCCTGACTCTTGATTCCAGCTTGCATCATGATCCTAGGGTCGTGGGATTGAGCCCTGCACTGGACTCCCGCGCTGGGCATGGAGCCTGCTTAAGAGTCTCTCTCTCAGGGCACCTGGGTGGCTCAGTCGGTTGAGCATCTGACTCTTGATTTTGGCTTAGGTTGTGGTCTCCAGGTTGTGAGATCGAGCCCTGCATCGGGTTCCGTGCTAAGCGTGGAGCTTGCTTGGGATTCTCTCCCTTCCTCTCTCTTAGCCCATTCCCCTGCTTGCACTGTCTCTCAAAATACATACATACATACATACGTGCATATATAAATAAATGTTCTCTGTCTCCTGCCCCTTTCCTCTGCTCATGTTCTATCTCTTTCCCTTAAAAAAAAAAAAGAATATAATAAAGTTTTGGGGCACCTGGGTGGCTCAGTTGATTAAGCATCCAACTCGTAATCTCAGCTAACGTCTTGATCTCAGGATTGTGAATTCAAGCCCTATGATGGGCTCCATACTGGGTGTGGAGCCTACTTTAAAAGAAAAAAAAAAGGGTGTAATAAATTCTGGTTCCCGAGTATAAAAAAAATTCAGTGTCCAACATAAAACTGGGTGGCTCAGTTGCTTAAGCGTTGGACTTTGGCTCAGATCATGATCTCACAGTTCGTGAGTTTAAGCCCTGTGTCTGGCTCGGTGCTAACAGCTTGGAGCCTGGAGTCTGCTTTGGATTCTGTGTCTCCCTGTCTCCCTCTGCCTCTCCCCGCTTGTGCTCTCTCTTTTCTCTCAAAAATAAATAAATAAAACATTAAAAATTAAAAACAACTTAAAAAAATTACCAGCCATGCAAAGAAGCAAGAAAATATATTAACCAGGAGAAAAATCAATCAATAGAAACAGACCCAAAAATAACAGAGATAATGGAATTAGTAGACAAGGACATTAAAATAACTTATAAATAAGCCGCACATATTCAAAAATGTAGAGGAAAATGGGCAAATAAGCAAAATGAAGATATTTTTTAAAAAAGATTGAAATAAACCTTCTAGGTGAAAAATACAATATCTGAAATGAAAAATGCAGTAGAGAGATTAACAGCAGGTTGGCAGTACAGAAAGGTCAGTAAACTTCAAGACTTAGCAATAGAAACAATCCAAAAATACAGCAAAAAGAATAGAGAAAACTGAAGAGAATAACAGCATTTAGAGGCCTGTGAAACAAAATCATCTGTTCCAAGATATGTGTAACTGGAGTTGTGTAAATGGAAACCACATTTGAAGAAATAATGGCTGAAAAAAAATTAAAATTTTGATGAAAACTACAAACCACAAAGCTCAAAACTCCCCAAATCCCAAGTAGAATAAACAAAGAAAATCATACTAACATACTGCAGCGTCCAATTCCTAAAAAACAAGTGATAAAGGAAAAAAAAAACCCAAAAACTTAAAAAGCAGTGAGAAGAAAAGACATTACAGAGGAACAAAGATAGAAATGGCAGCTGGCTTCTGGTCTGGTTTGTGCTAGCCAAAAGACAGCAGAATGACATGTTTAAAGTACCAAAAGAAAAACCTGTTAGTTTAGAATTCTGTGCCCAGAGAAAATATCTTTCAGAAATAAAAGCGAAATCAAAATTTCTAGGCCAAGAAAAGCTGACAGAATTTATTGCCAACAGAACTGCTTGCACTACAAGAAAAAAAAATTTTTTAATGTTTATTTTTTAGAAAGGGAGCACAAGTGGGGAAGGGGCAGAGAGGAAAGGAGACAGAGGATCAGAAGCAGGCTCTGTGCTGACAGCAGTGAGCTCGATGCGGGGCTTAAACTCCCGAACTGTGAGATCATGACCTGAGCCAAAGTAGCGCTCAACTGACCGAGCCACCCAGTCGTGCCTACACTACAAGAAATTTTTAAAGGAAGTTCATTCAGGTAGAAGGAAATGATACCAGATGGAAATTTTTACACAGAGGAATGAAAAGAACCAGAAATGGTCAATAGGTGAATAAATATTCTCACTTCTAATTGCTTTTTTTTTAATTGGCTATTTAGGGGTGCCTGGGTGGCTTAGTCCTTTAAACAGTCCAACTCTTGATTTCAGCTCAGGTCATGATCTCACAGTTTCGAGTGTTTGAGCCCCACATCGGGCTCTGTGCTGACTTGGAGCCTGCTTGGGATTCTCCCTCTCTCTCTCTTCCTCGCCTGCTTTCTTTCTCTCTCAGAATAAATAAACTTAAAAAATAATAATAAAATAAAAATAGGCTACTTAAAACAAAAATAACAGTATATTGTGGGACTTATAATACAGAGGTAAATAAATGAAAACAGTGGCACAAGGACAGGAGGGGAGAAATGGAAATACGGTGTCACTATATGCTTCAAGTGGTACAAGAGTGTCTGCAGGTGCACTGTCGTGAGTTAAAGGCGACTGTTGTACCCGGGAAAATCTGTCATCGGTGGGAAAGAAAGGGAACACTAGTGCTAATATCAGCGATGCAGAAGAGGGTATCACCACAGACCCTGCAGACGTGGAAAGGGTGCTAAGGGTAAAATTGTCAATCACTTTATGCCAATAAATTTGACAAATGCAAACATTCCTTGAAGAACACAAACCACCAAAGCTCACTCAAGAAGAAATATATAACCTTCATAACTTATCTATTAAAGAAATTGACTTTGTAATTAAACTCCTTACCTCAAAGAACACTCCAGACCCAAACGACTTCACTGGTAAATTGTATTAAACACTTAAAGAAGAAGGAATACTAATCAGACAAAAACTTTTTTAGAAAATCAAGGAGGAGGAAATGCTTCCTATCTCATTCTATGAGACCAGCACTACTCTGAAAGTAAAACTAGACAAAAACATTGTAATAAAGGAAAACTACCAACGTATTTGTTGTATGCGCATGTCTTCCATGAACTTTAGCAAATATAATTCATATAGAAACATAAAAAGGATATTACGTAACAATCAAATAAGGTTTGTCTCAGAAAGAAAAATTGGTTGAACCCTGGAAAATCAATCAGTGTCATCCACATCATAATAGATCAAAAAAAGGAAAATGGAAGTGAAGCACAGAGATAGAAATACAGGGGACGCAAAGGGAAGGCAGGGGACATGGAGGAAGCTGTGAGGTCTGACGTATGTGTAACTGGCTTCTGGAAGTAGAGGAGAGGGACGGTGCAGAAGCAGTGTTTGAGAAGATAATGGTTGGCAGTTTTTCAGAAAGTTGAAATGATCCAAACCACAGTTTTAAGAGGTTCAATAAATGACGGGCAGGATACCCTAAGTAAGAAGAAATCCACAGCCAAGCACAGGGAAGTGAAGCACATGATCGCCCACAGAGGAACAACAGGCAGCTTCTCAATACCAGCAACGAGAGCCAGAGAGCACTAGGAGTAATGCCTTCACCCCATGAAAGGAAAGCGTTCTCTGTCTAACAAAAATGAATGTTAACATAAAACATTAATAATGACAAAAATATATGCACATGTGTAAACACAACAGCAGGACATAAGTTGGCAGTATGACGAATGGAATTAGTATTTTAAAGTCCTTGCTGTCCAGGAGAAGGGGAAAGCTACTAGCAGTGGCCTTTGAGAAGAGTCTGCACATCGTATTTCTAAAGTAATCATTAGAAGAATAAAAACCAGAACATGTGACTTCTAGACTACTAGGATGCGGGGATTAGAATGATAACAACCCTTGGGGCGCCTGGGTGGCTCAGTCGGTTAAGCATCTGACTTCGGCTCAGGTCATGATCTCGCGGTTTGTGGGTTCGAGCCCCGCATCGGGTTCTGGATTGACGGCTGAGAGCCCGGAGCCTGCTTCAGATTCATTGTCTCCTTCTCTCTGCTCCTCCCCCATTCGTGCTCGGTCTCTCTGTGTCTCAAAAATAAACAAAACAAACAAACAAAAGAATGATAACAACCCAAAAGAAGGCAAATAGAAAGCCCCTGGTAGGTTAGGTTGGGATTCAAAAAAGCAAGCAAGCCCCTTGTACAATAGTAGAATTAAATCTACCTAGGTGTATGTAACGGCTTCCAGTGTAAAATTTCCATTCAGGTGACAAAGACACCCAAGATTCTTTTAAAACAAGATTTTTTAAAAATCCAACTATATACTGTTTACAAAACATTCATCTATAGGGATTAAGAAATGTTGAAAGTGGGGCGCCTGGGGGCTCAGTCGGTTAAGCGTCCGACTTGGGCTTAGGTCATGACCTCACAGTCTGTGGGTTCGAGCCCCGCGCCGGGCTCTGTGCTGACAGCTCGGAGCCTGGAGCCTGCTTCCGATTCTGTCTCCCCCTCTCTCTGCCCCTCCCCCACTCACACTCTGTGTCTCTCTCTCTCTCAAAATAAAATAGAGACATAAAAAAAAGTTAAATGTTGAAAGTAAAATACCGAAAAAACTAAACTATGCAAACACCAAAAACAAGATTGTATAGTGTCAGACAAAATATACTTTTAAGGCAAAAAACAGGACTAGAGAATATCAGTATTAAGTGTCATTTCACATTAAACACTAATTCCTATAACAAAATAAGTAGCTTATTATAAACAAGTCTGTTTCTTGCTCACACAAATCCAATATAGGTAGTCCTAGTTGGCAGATTGCTTTCTACGTGTTCAGGTTCTTTGGGGAAGAGAGAATCTCTTTGAGTCCCAGAGGAGGAAGAAGAGATTGCATTAATTTTGACTTTGTATGTTCACAGGGATGAACCAACCCTGCCCAGGGACTAGGACGCTCGACTGACACACATCCCCCTATGCCGGGGGGCTGGTGGACTGAGATTGGGGAGTTCATTAAACCTGATGAGAAATCGTAGTGCAGTAACCATTGGAAAAATGAAGAAATACTTGGTTGCAAAATTAAATTTGCATTGCTGCAATTTTCAGATGTAAAATTTCATGAATTATTTATTCAAAATAATTATTAAATTCTATGTAACAAAGAATTCTTAGGAAAGCACTACACCGCCATTCAGTTAGCAAGAATTAAAGAGTCTGACGAGTCTTGTTGAAGAAGTTGAGCACCAGAAACCCTCTCATACCCTTCTCGTGGGAGCATAAATTATTACAACTGCTTTGGGAAATAGTTTGGCTTCATTGAGCAAAGTTGAATATACACTTACGAATAACCAGCAATCACACTTCTAGGTGTATACACCAGAGAAATACACGCTCACGTGCTTAAGATAGCTGCACCGGAAAGATCTTCATAGTGTGTCTTTTTTTTTTTTTAAGTTTTCATTCATTCATTCACTCATTCATTCAGAGCATGAGGGAGTGTGAGTGGGGGAGAGGCAGATAGAGAATCCCAAGCAGGCTCTGTGCTGTCAGCTCAGAACCTGACGACAGGCTCAAACCCATGAGATCATGACCTGAGTCTAAAACCAAGAGTTGGGACACTTAACTAACTGAGCCACCCAGGGGCCCCAGATCTTAGTGGTGTGTCTTTGCTCCAAAGCAGAAACTACCCAGGGGACAGGGGGGTGTGTACGTAAATTAGGGTCTACTACAAAGCAATGAAAATAAATGGCGGGTGGAGCAAAAAAAAAAAAGACAAAGGTATACAAACAGTATGATTCTGTTTACATAAAATTCAAAAGTTGGCAAAAGAAAGCTCTATCAGAGCCACATACCTAGGAGATGAATCTAAAGTAAGGAAACGGTAACCATGAAAGTTACAGCGGGAGAAAAGGGTTTGGGGTCAGAGAGGCACCCCTCCTCTTTTGGTGTTTCAGCAGTGTTCTGTTCCTTGGCCTGGTGGTAGTTGAACTAGTGTTTATGTACTGAACATACATGTTTCCTGGCCTTTTTATATGTAATACTTCATGATAAAAGTTACTTTTAAATAAAAATAGTCTGAAGATATCCTGACTTTGTAATTTGTGTCCAACTCAAAAAATGTAGAAAATCCAAAGCACGTGTTTATATAGGATGGTTAAAATGTTTTATTTAAACTTCTTTCTTGATCCTTTTTTTAAATTTACATTTTTGAAATTCTAGTTTTAAAAGTTTTAACCTGTCCCTGGTGTGAGATGACCAAGTATTATTCTTACTCCTCAGGTAAGAGGCTCCACTACATTCTTTGAAGAAGGATAAGACTGACACTGCTTTGCTTCTTTCTCTATCGAAATCTCTTCCTCCCTGATTGAGCTTTGGTGTATCTTCTTACAGCATATGACGCACGGGTATGTCACTGGACGATTTTAATTTATACAGATTTCTTTTTACAGCTAGAACTTGTTTGCTTTTCATAAATATAAAGTCATAAACATCCCGAGTGTACTCATTTTGGGCTTTAGTAATTTCACTTTGTAACAGATGTATTTGAGTATCTTCTGCACACATAGCACCGTATTTTGGTGTGTGTCAAACCTTCATTTTTTTCATTTTTTTAAACCAGCATTAAACTTCGAGAATAATCGATGTTATGTTTGATGGCCCAGCAATGATGCGTGTGTTTGAAGCCACGGGTGATTGTAGGGATTTCTGCCTCATAGGCCTGCCCCCTGAAAGCTCTGAGGCCTGCCCCTCCCAGCAGGACCCCGCTGCACTGAAGGTGCCCGTGGCCGATGCTGGAGGCCTGCCTCAGCTGAGGATTGCATCTTTCTTTTTTCTTCTTTAAGATTTTAGTTATAAGTAATCTCTGCCCCTAAGTGGGGCTCGAACTCAACCCCAAGATCAAGAATCACATGCTCTTCTGACAGAGCCAGCCAGGGGCTCTGGGATTACATCTTTTGATATATGAACTGTGTGCTCCTTAACCATCTATCTCTAGAAGATTGGAAGGAAACAAAATACGCTTTTCGATCGAGTGGCACATTATACTTGAAATTAAGAACTCTTTGCTATGTTAGAACAGTAAAATGAATATAAAATGGGTTTGAAATGCTTGCATCCATAGTGAGATTTATATCTAGCTATTTTTGATAAATTCTCAAGTATCGGGAAAACTGCAATTTTAAAAACTTCATAATCCCAGGACCATTCCAGTTTCCCCAGTTGTGTCAGTGTTTTTAGTTTGTTTGAAGCAGGGCTCACGCATTGCAGCTAGTTGATCTGTCCCTTCAGTCTGTTTTCATCACGTGACTGCCCCTCCCTGTCTCTTTTCTTCCTCGCGTGTTCTTGGCTGGTTGGTGGTAGTCAGGTTTCCCTGTGTTGAATTTTGCCCTTTCCACCGAACGTGTTCTTCTGCCGTCTGCATCTCCTGTGAGGTGGTGGGTAGATCCTGCGGCTGATGCCTTCCGGCCTGGCCTTTGAGCACAAGGCCCTGCGGAGGCCGTGGTGTGTGCCCTCACCGGGAGGCGTGCGCCTTCGTGGCTCCGGGCCCGTGCCGCTCAGGACTGCACTCAGTCCTCGCAGGGCGTGAGGTGATGTTACTTCTTTGTTCTGCCTCGAGGAGCTGAAATCCGTCGGTAGATGGAAACTGCCCTTCCGTAAGTATTTGGTCACCCTAAGGGGCAGGTCAGGAGGGAGAGGAGGGTACGTGCCGGCCGCTCTCTGTCCGCGCTCGCTAACAAGGCGGCTGGAAGCCGCTCCCACAGGGACCGGTGACTGTTCCAAGTTGTGTTACCAACTCGTGAATTTAAACGTACGTGGTACGTTTTAGTCCCTCGCGGTTAGGATTCTCGTAGGCGCCCACACTGAGCCGCTTGTGGCCTCTGGAGCCTCTTTGAGTGCCCTCCTCTGTCGTTCGACATGACCCGCACTGCCCCCTTCCCCGCTTTCTGGTACAGTAAGGTGTCCTGGATTTGTTCCAGACTTCTCTGCCCCGGGCCTGGTGTTGGCTCTTCGTGGAGCTCGGGTTCACTTTTGTAGCAAGTGGCATATTGAGACCACGGTCTGGGCGCCGGGGACGCTCACTGCCAGACAGGCACGTACGCTTTTAAGGGAAAATATCAGGAGTTCATACTGTGTGTTTCAAATTTAGTAGTATTTGGGTTTTACTTCTTTGAGTTTATATTGGCATCGCGTTTCTCTAATGCTTCAAACTGTGGTTCCCAGCGACGTTAGCATCGTTACTTATTTGTTTTATCCTGTAAAATATATGTGATAGTTTGAAATAACAATATGTATGTATTAGCAACAATATGATTACTGAAAACAGTTTAGGATTTTCTACAATTCTTTTTGTCCTTAGAGTATATATCCCTAGGGATGTTTTGCCCAATTAAGTTTTAAGGTCACTTGAACCAGTTCCTCCGTGTGCCAGCCACCTGTTTACCAGTTATATTCATTTTTATTTGAATTTTAAGAAATAGCTTCTTTTGAAATTTTGTTGAAGGTTTATAAAACGTTTTCATGTTTCCAAATCAAAATTAAATATTTCCAGAAATCAAGCTTCTGTTCCTCATCTTTATACACTGTTTCCTCTTTCTTCCATAGGTAACATCTGTTTTTACTACAAGTGTGTGTGTGTGCACACACAGCCCTCTTTCTTAGACATTGATAACATGCAACCTTTCTCCATCTTGTTTTCTGTTGTTGTTTTTTTTAACCTAACACCCTGTCACAAGGCTCACACCGTATAGGGATCTGCCTCATTCTCTTTTGTGCAAAGTGGCATAGTATTCCATTATATTCAGTGTATTATAGAAAAAAATTTAACTTCTAAAAATATGTTGGCTTTATATATGTTTCTTCTGCATATAAATGTCATCAGTTTTGCTCTTTATCTGATGGCCGATTTCTTAGTGATTTGGGGACCTTGCAAGCAGAATGCTTGTCAGTGCCTGATTTTCCTTATGTGTAAAAATATGTGAGGTTTGGACTAGAAGCTCAAGATGGGTTATTTTAGCTGGAAGACCGCAGATGAGTAAACCGAATCGGAGAGTGTCTCCCTAACAGCAGAACGTACACCCTGGGCCCGGCCGGCTCAGGTGCCGGAGCGCTTGGCTCTGATCGTGGGGTCGAGCCCCATGTTGGGTGTGGAGATTAGGTAAAAAAATAAAATAAAATAGAATCTTAAAAAAAAAAGAAAAGAATGTCTTCCCTGTATACACAGAGGTGGAGGTGACAGGGAGTCACATCAGGGGTGCTGAGGGGTCGGAGGCGGTGCAGGCAGGGACGCGTCAGATAGGAATGGGAAGCGCCGAGAATGACAGAGGCCACGTTGGCCGCATGGATCATGAGGGGCCTGTGTAACGGGATGCACAGAGCACAGAGAGGCTCCTGGGGGCGCCTGTGCTGGCCATGCCCGGCCCCACGGTGGGGCAGGGGGTCTGCCCGCGGGCCTGCACTTTGGGAAGTGTCTTCTTTATTCTAAAAGTTGATTAAATAGCGTGATCTGCTCCACGTGGCCTCATTTTTTGTTTGTCACTCGTATTTCCAAGCAAAGGTGACGCTCCGGGGGGGGGGGCCCTCACACACGCAGCCGCTTCTGCCCCCAGTCCACGCACGGCCTCCGGGCGGCGGCCACCTGGACGTGGCTCTCTGTGGCTCGTCAGTCGAGGGGACCGAGCCCTCAGCCTGCCTCCTCCTCCTGGGCAGATGGCAGGACTCTGGCCCTGGGCCAGGAGAGACGCAGCAACTTGACACAGTGGGGGCTGAACGAGCGCTTCAAAAACAGATTCCTCCACCCAGGGCCGCTGGCGGTGGCCCGAAGGACTGACGAGCAGGCCGCGTGGGGCGGGCCCGTCGGGGTCTCCTGGGCTGCGACCCCCCCCCCCCCGGCCAGTCTCCCCCTCTCCCCGCTCTTCAGCCGCGGTTACCACCCGCGCGTTTGTCTGCTTGAGGGCCTCGTCTCCTCTGGTCTTCGCTTGGCCGCTGTGTCCGCCCCGGGCCCCCTCCCCCTGCTGGGTGTTTGGCATCAGGGGCCGTGAAGAAGTCCGTGCTGGAACGTTTGCATAAATACAGCTTGTCGCAAACCTGGTCTTTTGGCTTTTTTTCTTTTTCTTTTTTTCTTTTTTTTTTTATCAACAGGGCACACCTGTCTGTTTAGGGCTGTCTCTCCTCCCTTCAGTGGCATCGCTTAGATGGCACTCTTCATTTCCCTGCCGGGCTTGACGCTGAGCTCGTTTGCCTCCATCTGTGTGGAGTCCTGTACTTTCTTGCTGGCAGGAGCCATTTTCTTTGTTTATCTGATGCTTCCCTTTTTTGGTTTTCCCCGGGCTTTCCAGTCCTTGGAACACCCTTTTGTCAGCACACGTGCTTGGGTCTCCAGTTTCCGATCTCCAAGTAAGATGTCGCTCCACTGAGAGCGCAAGCAGGGAGCATAAGTCATCAGAGTGGGAGGCGCAGAGGGAGGCAGACGGCTCCAGTCCAGCTCGGCCGCATTCGAAGCGAGGATGTGCCTCCGCTGTGAGGGGGGCTTCCTGGGCAGCTGGCCAGAATCTGAAGTTTTATGAGGTGATTTTCTCAAAGAGAGGTTCTCGCATTTGGGTGGCAGTATGGCCCCGAATGTGACACATTCATGCCTAAACACGTAGCAGCCCGTAAATAACGTAATAGTAGAGCGGTAGTTCTGCTCAGAGGACCCTACGGGGGGGCGAGCTCTAGAACCAAGAACGCCAGGCGCTGTGGCAAGCCTGGTGCGTGGAGCAGGCCCGCACCGCTACCCCCGAGGTTGCTGCTCCCCGGTGGCTTCTCGTCTTGGCCGCTCTGCGGCTTCGTCTCTTAGTCACCAGACCTCCCTTCCTGATGGTTTCCATCGTGCTCTCCGCTTTGTGTATCTGTTGTTATTGTTCACATGTTCTTTATGTGCGTGGAAGCAAACATCTTCTTCTCACACTTGATGCTAAAAAGGTGAGGTGTTGGCAGTGGTCCCAAGGTTCGCCTCACTCACGTGGCGCGGTGTGCTGACCAGAGGCATGTGTGCCCACTCTGGGTGTTGTGACCTCCAAGCTGCTTCCCCACACTGGACTGTTGAACATTAGGCCACAAATGCCCAAGAGTTGTCTCCTCCACCACCTTTGGGTTTTTTTGTAGGTGTGTGTGTGTGTGTGTGTGTGTGTGTTTAAATTAGAGAGCAAGTGCATACACACAGGGGAGGGGTGAAGAGAAAGAGAGACAGAGAGAGAGAGAGAGAGAGAGGGAGGGAGAGAGAGAATCCCAAGCAGGTCCACACTCAGCGAGGAGCCTGATATGGGGCTCAGTCCCGCAACCCTGGGATCATGACCTGGGCCAAAATCAAGAGTTGGACACTCAACCGGCTGAGCCTCCCCGGCGCCCCCCCTCAACCACCTCTGTAATGTACGTGACTTGAGTATGTATTGTTTGTAGTCAGAGGTTTCCAAAGAAAGGTTCCAAAGATGTGACTGCACTAATGTTGCCACTTCTGGTGCCCAGTCTGTATGTGGAGCGCATGGTGGGATTCCTGCCCATCTATAGCTGGTGTAGATTCCCAGATGTAGTTGCAGGTTAGAAATTGCCATCACAGGTAGAAAAACGTAGTGTTTTAATTTCAGATGTTTGTAGGTACTTTCTTTTTACACTGGTTTTTAGTTTGAGGGCCTTTGAACATGGTGTGAACATTTGTAGCCATACTTGTAGTAGACATTGTTCTGGTCTGGGGTCAGGAAATGGCTGACTCCAGGGGACCCATTTACCACACACACTGGCACTCAGTATGGTACGTGTCCATGTTGGCAGCTGTCCTTTGGCCGCTTATTTCTCCTTATTTCACTATATTTAATTAGAAACATTGTGCACTCACGTTAGTTTTCCAGTGACTTCTAATATCCTTATTTCTCTCAACTTTTAATTTTTTAAATTAAAATACATATAATGATATGAAATTCTTTGGACCTAAAAATGGACAGAATTGTATTACATCAGGTTCAGATGCGTTAGCCATTTTTTAATGATGTTACTGCTATTATTATTTTTCTGTTGCAGTTGTTAAGCGAGTGGTTATTACATTCTACTGTGTTACATTTTTTAATAAGAAAAAATTCATCATTTAAACCATTTAAAGTACGGTTTGGTGGTTTTTAGTATATTCACAATGTTATAAATTATTATCAGTATCTAATTCCAGAACACTTTCATTCATCCCCAAAAGAAATTCTTAGCATAACCACTAAAAAGTGACTGTCCAAGAGCGACTGGGTGGCTCGGTCGGTTAAGCATTTGACTTCGACTCAGGTCATGATCTCACGGCTTGTGAGTTCGAGCCCCATGTTTATTATTTTGAGAGAGAGAGACAGAGCCCGAACTGGGGAGGGGCAGAGAGAGGGAGACACAGAATCTGAAGCAGGCTCCAGGCACTGAGCTGTCAGCACAGAGCCCAACGTGGGGCTCAAACCCACGGACTGTAAAATCATGACCTGAGCCGAAGTTGGCTGCTCAATCAACTGAGCCACCCAGGCGCCGCTAAAGGTTTGTTTTTTTTTTTTTAAGTTTATTTGTTTTTAGAGAGACAGTGAGCGCAAGCGAGGGAGGGGCAGAGAGAGACCGTGAGGGCAAGAATCCCAAGCAGGCTCCGAGCCATCAGTGCAGAGTCTGACACAGGGCTCCATCTCACAAACCATGAGACCATGACCTGAGCCAAAATCAAGAGTCGGATGCTCAACCCACTGCACAACCCAGGCACCCCAAAATTAGACATTTCAAAGTGAAAAATTCAGTGTTGTTTAGTACATTCACAGTGTTGTGTAACCACAACCTATATATGGTTCCAAACATTTTCATTACCCTGAAAGGAAATTCCATACCCATTAAGCAGTTAGTCCTCATTACCCTTCCCCTAACCCCTGGCAGTGACCAGTCTCCGTGGATTCACCTATTCTGTATATTTCCTATAAATGGTATCGTACAGTTTGTGATCTTTGGTTTTGACGTCTTTTCATTGAGCATAATGTTTTCCAGGTTCATCCATGAAATGGATATAGCCTGTTTCATTGCTTCATTTCTTTTTACAGCTGAACAATATTCCATTGTGTGAAGATACCACATGTTGTTTATCCAATTCATCTGTTGATGGACATCTTGGTTGTTTCCACCTTTTGGGTATCGTGAATAGTGCTACTGTGAGCATGTGTGTACTTATGTTTGAGTACCTGTTTTCAGTTCTTTCGGGCATATACGTTAAGAGTGGAATTACTGGGTCCGATGGTAATTTGATGTTTAACTGCCTGAGGAACCACCAGATTGTTTTCTGCAGCAGCTGAACCATTTTATGTTTCTACCAGCAGTGTATGAATGTTCGAATTTCTCCACATCTTCACCAACGCTTGTTATTTTTCCTTTTTAAAAGAATTGTGGCCATCCTGGTTGGTGTGAAGTGGTAACTCATTGTGGTTTTGGTTTGTATTTTCCTAATGACTAAAGATGTTGAGCATTTTTTCGTATACTTGTTGGTTATTTCTGTATCTTCCTTGGAGAAATGTTTCTTCATGTTCTTTATGTATTCTTAAATTGGGTTGTTTCTCTTTTTGTTGTTGACTTGTAAGGGTTCTGTGTATATTTGGGATATTAGACCCTTATTAGATATGTAACTAGCAGATATTTTTCCCATTTCGTTGTCTTTTCACATTCTCGATAACGTCCTTTTATGAAATACAGGTTTTCAAATTTGGCAAAGTCCAGTTTATCTACTTTTTCCTTTTGTTGCTTGTGCTCTCTAAGAAGTCTTTGCCAAATTCTAGGTTATGAATATTTGCCCCAATATTTTTTTCTAAGAATTTTAGGTGTTAGCTATTATGCTTTAGTTGGTGATCCTAGTTTGTATATGTGGAGTGATGTGAGGGTCTAATAATAAGTTCATTCTTCTGCCTGTGGTTACCCAGTTGTCCAGACACTTTGTATTCACCACTGAGTCCTCTTGGTATCCTTGGCAAAAATCATTTAGCCATAGATGGATGGGTTGGTTTCTGACTCTCAGTTGTATTCCATTGGTCTATATGTGTGTCTTTATGCCAGTATTACACTATTATGATTACTGTAGTTTTGTGGTGGTTTTCTTTTTTAATGTTTATTTATTTTTAATGTTTATTTATTTTTGAAGGAAAGAGAGACAAAACATGAGCAGGGGAAGGGCAGAGATAGAGAGAGGGAGACAGAATCCGAAATGGTCTCCAGGCTCTGAGCCTGATTTGGGGCTCTAACTCACTAACCATGAGATCATGTCCTGAGCCAAGGTCGGTTGCTTAATCGACTGAGCCACCCAGGCATCCCTGTAGTGGGTTTTGAGGTCATAAGTTTGAGGGGCGCCTGGGTGGCTCAGTCGGTTAAGCGACCGACTTCGGCTCAGGTCATGATCTCATGGTTCATGGGTTCTAGCCCCATGTCGGGCTTTGTGCTGACAGCTCCGGCCTGGAGCTGCTTCAGATTCTGTGTCTCCCTCTCTCCTGCCCCTTCCCTGCTCGTGCGCTCTCTCTCTCTCTCTCTCTCTCTCAAAGAATAAATAAACATTAAAAAGAATTTGAAGTCATGAGTTTGAGAAATGTGAGTCTCCCAACTTTTTCTTTTTCAGCATGTCTTGGTTCTTTGTGGTCCCTTGTAATTCCATATGAATTTGAGGATCAGAGTTTTTCATTTCTGTCAAGAGAGAGGCCATTAGAGCTCTGATAGGGATTATATTGCATCCATAGATCACTTTGGGTAGAGTATTTGGGTTCTCCAGAGAAACAGAATATGTGTGTGTGTGTGTGTGTGTGTGTGAAGAAGTATTTATTATAAGGAATTGGCTCTCACAATTATGGAGGCAAGCAAGTCCCAAGATCTGTAGGCTGATTGGCAAAGTGGGTACCCAGGAGAGCCAGTGGCTTAGTTCCAGCCCGAGTCTGCAGGCCTGAGACCATGAGAGCCAGCGACGTAGTTCCTGTGCAGAGGCCAGCAGGCTCAAAATGCAGGAAGAGCTGATATTTTAGTTTAAGTCCAAAAATGGGAAAAAAGCCGATGTCTTCTTTTGAAGGCAGTCAGGTAGAAAGAATCCTTCTTACTTGAAGGAGAGTCATCCTTTTTGTTCTGTTCAGTTCTTTGATTGGATGATGCTCATTCATACCGGGGAGGGCAATCTGCTTTACTTGCTCTACCAGTTTACATGTTAATCTCCAGCGCCCTGACAAAAGCACCTAGAATAATACTTGACCCAATATCTAGGCACCCCATGGTCCAGTTAACACATAAAATTAACCACAGGTAGTATTGCCACTGTAACAATATTAAGTCTGTTAATCCATGTTTTGCAACTGACAAGTGTCTTGCTGTTTAATTGCATCTTTCATTTCTTTCAGCAATTGTTCTGTAATTTTCAGTGAACAAAACTTTCACCTCCTTGCTTAAATTTATTCCTAGGTATTTTATTCTTTTGGATGCTGTTGTAAATGGAATTGCTTTTTAAATTTCCTTTTTGGATTGTTTATTACTATTGTATAGACACACAACTGTTGCGTCTGTGTTAATCCATTGATGAGTTCATTTATTAGCTCTAGTTGTTTTTCTTGTGAATTTTGGGGGATTTTCTACGTATCGGATCATGTAATCTGTTAATAGAAATAGTTTCACTTTTTCCTTTCTTATTTGAATGCCTTTTAACTTCTTTTTCTTGCTCTGTCTAGAACTGCCAGTACGGTGTTGGATAGCAGTGGTGAAAGCGTGCTCCTTCCCTTCTTCCTGCTCTGAGGGCGAAAGCTTTTAGTTTTTCACCATTAAGTGTGAGTTTTTCATAGGTCCCCTTTATCTCGTTGAGGTAATTCCCTTTTATTCCTAGTTCTCTGGTGAGAGTTTTTGTAAAAGGGGTGTCCGATGTTTTTTCTGCCTCAGTTGAGATGATTGTGTGTTTTTCTCCCTTGTTTTATTAACGTGGTTTATCACACTCATTGATTGTCTTACATTGAACCACTCTTGCCTTCCTGAGGTAAATCCCACCAGGTCCTGGTCTATAATACCTTTAATATGCTGTTGGATTCAGTTTGCTAGTATTTTGTTGAGAGTCTCCTTCATTTTTGAAGAATAGTTTTGCTAGATACAGAATTCTTAGTTGATTTTTCTTCACAGTCCTTTGAATATGTTATACCATTGTCTTCTGTTCCCTATGACTTTTTTTTCTTTTATAGTTTATTGTCAAGTTGGTTTCCATATAACACCCAGTGCTCTGTCCCCCATGACTTCTGATGACATGCCAGCTGTCACTCATATTGGGGAAATCCTTGTATATGTGGAGTCGCTGGTCTCTTGCTGTTTTCAGAGTTTTCTCTGTTTTTCCACAGTTTTATTATAATGTGTATTAGTGTGAATCTCTTTAAGTTTATCCTACGTGGAATTTGTTGAGCTTCCTGGATGTACAGATTAATATTTTTCATCAAATATGGGATGTTTATGTCCACTGTTACTTCAGATATTCTTTCCACCCCTTTCTCTCCCTCCTCTCCTTTCTGGAACTCTCATAATGTACATGTTGGTGTCATTGATGATGCCCTGCAGGCCTTTCAAGCTCTGTTCACTTTTCTTTTTTGTATTTTCCTTCTGTAATTTAGCCTGGATGAACTGCGTTGCCTCATCTTCAGCTTCTCCACTTCCTTCTGTAGCCTGCCGCCTTCTGCTGTTGAGCCCCTGTTGTGTGTTTTTCGTTTCAGTTATTGTGCTTTCCACCTCCAGAATTTCTGTTTGGTTCCTTTTAAAAATTTATCTTTATTGATATTCTCTATTTTGTGAGCCACTGTTCTGATGGTTTTAGTTCTTTGCACATGGTTTTCTTGATCTCTTTGAACACGTGACATAACTGATTTAAAGTCTTTGTAAGTCTCGTGTCTGGGTTTCCTCCTGGACCGCTTCTATTTCTTGCTTTTCCCCCTGTGGATGGTATGGGCCATGCTTCCTTGTTTCTTTGCATGCTCTGTAATTTTTGGCTGAAAATTGGAAATTTCTAATATTATAATGTGGCAAATCTGGAAATGAGATTCTTCCCTTTCCCCAGGATTTGTTGTTGCTGGTGTAATGACTTCTTGTGCTAAGTGTGTAAGGTTTAGATTCTTTATCTTGTGTGGTCATTGAAGTCCCTGTCCCATGAGCGTAGGAGTCAGCTAGTGATTGGACAGAGGTTTATGTCAGTGCCGGGAAGCAAAATTGCCGCTCAGTCTTTTCAGAGGGCACCTTTGTGAGTGTTGGCATGTGCTTTCAACACTCAGCTGGGCAGCTGACAGCTCTCAGTTACCGTTCACTTCCTCTGTGCAGAACTTGAAGTCAGCCAGAGGCTTAAAGCCTTCTCAGGTCTTTCCTGAGGGTGTACACAGCCCCCCGCATTTGTGTGGACTTCTGGATTCCCAGAGACACATTGGAGGTTGTCAGGGCCCTTTTTCCCCAACTTTTCTTTTCAACATTTTGGTTAATCCCTTGTTTGCCTCGATTGTTATTGATTGCCCCAGGCAGTGGTTATTAGTGAATTTGCCTATAAACGTTTGCAGTAATCACCGCCCTCCCCCACCCCCACCAGTAACCACCTCAGCATTGGAAGAGTTCTGTGTATTGAGGTGAAGCCAAATGCTTTGCGCTGGTCTTCTGCGAAGTCAGAACAAACCACCAGCATTCTTTGCAAATAAGGTCTCTTCTCCCCCTAACCCCCTTCCTGCCAAATATCTGACCTGCAATTGCAGACTATTAGACCCCGGGCCACTGTCCTGGCACATGGGTTCAGGAGAGGATAAAATGCCACTGAGTTCACTGTTCTTAACCAAGATTCAGCTAGTTTCTCATGATTAAGTGTTCCTCTGATTGTTGCAAGCTTTTGGTTAGTTTCTAAGGTTCCAAACAGTTGTCTTTGATGGATTTTGCCAGTTTTTTCTTGCTTTTATTTTATTTTTCACATTTATTTATTTAATTTATTTTTTAAATTTACATCCAAGTTAGTTAACATGTAGTGCAACAATGATTTCAGGAGTAGATTCCTTAATGCCCCTTAATGCCCCATCCCCCCTCCTACAGCCCCTCCATTAACCCTCTGTTTGTTTTCCATATTTAAGAGTCTCTTATGGTTTTGTCCCCCTCCCTATTTTTATATTATTTTTGTTTCCCTTCTCTTACTTGCTTTTATTGAAGGATGGATTTTTGGAGTTTCTTACTCAGCTGTTTTCACTGACATTGCTCACTATTTTGTTTTTAACATTGTGACCAACTTTGAGTTTGCCAAATTTATGTACACGACACCTGATTTCAGAAAGGATTTAAGATGCCTTATGGAGATAAGCAGGATAAAAGGTAAATTATTTTTTTAAAGATTTATTTTATTTTGAGGGACACAAGGGCAGGGGGAGAGGCACAGAGCAAGGGAGAGAGAGAATCCCAAGCTGTCGGTGCAGAGCCCAGCGCAGGGCTCAGTCCCATGAACTGTGAGATGATGACCTGTGCTGACCTCAAGAGCTGGGACACTTAACCGAGCCATCCGCACGCCCCAGAGATAAATTGTTTTTAATATTGGTTTTGTGCCTGTTGGTTAGAGGGCATCCCTGGTAAAAATGGTATCCTCCCATGTTGCTGTTGGAAACTTGGTCTTGCAGATGGAAATTTTGGTTCCTTTGGTGATCATGTGGTTTCTGCCCTCCCTGTTCCATAGCTTGAAGGGACCTGAAGCAGATTCACCTCAGTGGTTTCTCCATCTGCGTGACTTTGATGGAACCTCAAGGTGATCACCACACCACTGTCCAATTTTAGAAATGCTCGTTATTCTCCACCTCTGAATTGATTGTGAAAAATTGCCTCCAATGGTGATTTTCCTAAATCCACACTCCCTTTTCCTTGGGACATAATAGGTGGGTATTTGTCTTATTTAAAAACTTAGAGACAGCATCCCTATTTGTTGTTTTAGGAAGCAGTCAGGTGATTCTCCCACTTTAAATCAGAACTGACTTTTCATAGTGACAGTCGATGGCTGGCAGGGTTTGGGATCGTCCGGAAACCCGAGGGTGCTCACCTGTCCCCACCAGTCCTGGCCCCTGCGGAGGTGTCATGCCCCTGCTTTCCTCGGCCATCGCACTGATCCAGAAGGTCATGGGCCTCCCAGCTGGGCCCTGCTCAGGGTTCGTGTCATTTCGGACTTGAATAAGCTCTTGTTTAGGCAATCTGTTTTCCTTGAGCAATGTGAGTCTGTTTGACATACTGGCTTATTTGCTAGTTTTCTTTGAACAGAATATTCTTCTTTTGAAAATGACTTTATAATAGAGTTGAAGCTGCTTTGTTTTTTGGTTTAATATATACTGTTGTGCCTTTTTCATCAGCATCACCAATGAGATAATCTGAATATTTTTAAAAGGCCACGATGTGGATAAACTTGACTACATTAAAATTAAGAACTTCTCTTCTTAAAAGACATAAATAACATTAAAGCCATCCACAAACTTGGGGAAGACATGTATATATAACTAACAAAGGATTAATAGTCAGAATATGTGAATAATCCCCACACATCAGTACTATAAAGGATAGTAGCCCACTTATAAAAATGGCAGAGAGACACAATCAAGCATTTCACGGAAGGAAAAACATAAGTGGCCCATGAAAGTATGAAAGATGCTAACCCTTTTTAATCATTAGAGTAAGGAAAAAGAGACGGTCGTACCTGCTGCGTGGGCAGAATCTAAGAGGTCTGCTTTCCCGAGATGGCGAGGATGTGGATTAATAGAAATGTTTACACTGCCTTGCTTTGGAGAGCAGTTGGGCTCTAGCTTGTAAATTGGCCACGAATACAGCTTGCAAATCAGTCCCTCTGCACTCTGGGCGCACGGTCCAGGACAGGGATTGGCAGACTCTTTCTGTGAAGGGCAAGATGGTAAGTATTCCAGGCTTTGTGAATCTTTACGTTTCATTTGTTTGTTCAACCCTTTAAAAATCTGAAATGCATTCTCGACTCAAGGAAATAGGCAATAGGTAACAGTAACCTAACAAAAATCGCCTGCTGGATAGATTTGACCCACAGGCTATAGTTTGCTAAATTCTGATCCCCTGATCTAGAGCACATACCCTAGAGAAACTTACACAAAGTTCCAGAACAGAAGTGCCAGAATATTCAGAGCACACTTCTCATAATAGCAAAGACTGGCAACTGTGATATGTAAATGGTTACGGCAGTTGTGGAATATTATACAGCCATGAACATGAATGAACCATAACTGCTGCACAGAGCAGACATTGGGTAAAACCTTACAGTACTGATAGCAGAGGACTATGTATGGTATGGTATCATTCTGTAAAATTAAAAACAGGAAAAGTCTCTTGTTTAAGAAGAAGGGACGCCTGGGTGGCTCAGTTCGTTGAGCATCTGACTTGGGCCCAGATCACGATCTCACAGTTAGTGGGTTTGAGCCCCACGTTGGGCTCTGCATTGCTAGCTTGGAGCCCGGAGCCTGCTTCAGATTCTGTCTCTCTTTTTCTCTCTGTGTCCCTTCCCTGCTTGTGAGCTCTCTCTCTCTCAAAAATAAATAAACATTTTTTTAAAAAGAAGAAAAATATATATGATAGCAAGAGAATTATAGATAGAAAGTTGAGGCTGACATTTACTTCTAGAGAGTCAGGAGGATACCTGAGGAGGGAGCACATGGGTAGGTGGTGACTGTTAAGGAGGCAGTGGGTTCTAGAGGCCTGTTTTTGTTGTATTCTTGCCGTGCATGTATACTGCACATAATCTTCTTAAAAATTTTTTTAAGTAGGCTCCATGCCCAATATGGGGCTTGAACTCACAACCCTGGGATTAAGAGTTGCATGCTCTACCCACTGAGCCAGCTAAGCAACCCCACATACAATCTTTTTTATGTGCCAAATATTACCTAATACATTTATTTGAAAGGCAAGGAAGAAGGATACCAGCCAGGGAGGGCTTAGAACCCTGCCCTCCCTGAAACAATACTTTGTGTGCCAAAGCTGTGCCAAGTTGCTCCCCTGGGAGAGAAAGAGGTGGATGTCTCAGCAGCTCTGGGGTGGTAAGTGCCAGCGCAGCCTTGAAGAGCTGTGGAGAGAGTGCCCAGCGGGAGGGCCTTCTCTGCCCGGTAACAGTAGTGAGGTCGCTGGCAAGGAGTGCGCACTCCTCCTTCCCCGAAAGGCCTGGCACTCATGTCAGAAATCAGTTGCCCACAAACATGAGGGTTTATTTCTGGACTTTCAGCTCTCTCTCCTCAATATATATGTCTAAGGGCCAATACCACACAGTGTCCTGAATACTTTGTAGTAAGTTTTGAAACAAAGAAGTGTGCGTCTTCGAGCTCTGTTCTTTGTCAAGATTGTTTTGTCTATTCTGGCTCCCTCGAATTTCCGTCTCATTTTTAGGTTCAGCTTATTCATTTCTGCTGAAAGTACCAGCTAGGATTTTAATAGAGGTTGGGATGCATTTGATCAGTTGGAGTAGTGTCACCGTCTCAGCGGTGTGGAGACTTCCAGCCCATGAACAGGGGATGCCTTCCCATTTGTTCAGATCTTTGCTGTCTTTCAACAGTGTTTTGTATTTTTCAGTATATGTATCTTGCCCTCCTTTGGTTATGTTTATCCCTGGATATTTTATTCTTTTTGATGCTATTATAAATGGGTTGTTTTCTTAACTTCGTTTTTGGATTGTTCATTGCAATGTATAGGAATACAAGGGACTCCTGGGTGGCCCAGTCGGTTAAGTATCTGACTCTTGATTTCAGCTCACGTTCTCATCTCACAGTTTGTGAGTTTGAGTTACGCATCAGGCTACATGCTGACAGTGCAAGCCTGCTTGGGATTCTCTCTCTCTCTTCCTCTCTCTCTCCCCCACTTGTGCACGTGCTTGCTCTCTCTCAAAATAAATAAATAAACTTTAAAAACTAAAAAAATAAAATAAAATTTTTAGATATTGATCTTTTATCCTGAAGCTTTGCTAAATAAGTTTATTCAACTCGTTTTTAGTTGATTTCCTTAGTGAGTTATATATATATTATATATATATATATATATATATATATATATATATATATATGATTATGTCCTTTGAAAATAGAAATAGTTTTACTTCTTTCTCTCCAATCTGGATGGTTTTGTTTCTTTTTTATTTGTCTAATTGCTGAGAAGGAGCTTTTTAAACAAGGCTTGGGGGCCGAGTAAGATGAGGAAATAGCCCAGTCCTGTCACACCCCCTGACTGCTGTTGGCGGGAGGGTATGTCTTCTCTGGATGCAGACGGATGTGACATACCGTGTGACACTGACTCCTGATGGTGCTGTGACAGTTGGGGTAGCATCTGCTTTTCAGGTGAAGAGAAGTAAGGCCCTGAGGGTAAGTGCTGTGCCCAAGGATCCACCTCTGGGCAGGACACCGGGCAGCCTTGCCACCCAGGCCACTCAGTGCCAGACGTCCTGCCTGTCTGGCTCCTCCCCCAGAGCCCCTAGCACCAGGCTCCCCTCCATGTCCCCCGACTGTGCTGTGTCTGCTGCTGCTCCTCCTTTCCTTCTGTTGGAATTGAAATGATGCCACCAGTCCAGTTGATGAAGTCCGGATCTCCCCAAAACCGAGATGGTATCTTTCTCTTTTGAAGATCTGCATCCCTTTGTAATTCCTGGGTGGTGCTTCTTACGTCCGCTGCTAAAGCTCTCTATGGGCAGCGGCATTCTCCTTCATCCCCGTGTCCCTGATGTGTGAGGAATGGAGCTGGCTTTGTTGTGGGCGCCCAGTTGTATTTGTCGAAATAGAATGTGGTTGGTTTGGCAGGCTTCGCAGAGTCACTGTGCTGGAGAAGGGTGTTCCTAGGACAGGGTGGAAGGACAGTGGGCGTGCCCCCCGCGTGCGCAGGCCAGGAGCCCTGCAGTTTGTACAACCGTGTGGCCAGCAGCACTCTCCAGAAAACAGCGCTGAGACCAGAATAGAGTGGGAAGCGTCAGCATTTGAGTGGAATGGGCTGTTCTCTAAAATCATATCTGTTTACCAGTTTAGTAAATATTGGAGGAAATCTGTACAGTACAACCGTTTACATGTTGGCCTGTAAGTGTTTGGTATGATTACAGTCCTGCACAGTGTGCATCACCCTTGACCCAGCAGTTTAGCTTTCCTAAACATGCAAGGTGTTCAGGAATGTTCACTGCAGATTGCTCATAATTGCAAAGCATCAGCACCAGCCTAACTGTCCATTAGTAGAACTGGTTGTATAAATTACGGGAAAGTCCAGTGTGTGCAGCGCACAGCCCTTCAGAGTAATAACGTAGATCTGTGTGTGTGCTGATGGGGAAACATGGCCAGAACACGGGGTTGCTTTCAAAAGGAAGCTGTCGATGAGCTTGCATGTGCCACCCAGTTTGTATGGAGGGAACAAGAAAGACAAGTTTTCCTTATGTGCACTTGCCATCCCTGGATGTCTGTCCGCTCTCCCGGAGCACCAGAAGGGAGCGCCTGCCTCCGGGTGGTTGAGGTCAGGGGGTCTGGTACTCACTCTTCACACTTTCCTCCCCGTCGTGACTGCTTGTTGTCTTAGGGCATGTACTGTGACAATATAAATGAAAATCTCTCTGTGCTCCCTCCTACGTCTGGTTCTGAGGCACCTGGGTGGCTCAGTCGGTTTAGCATCTGACTCTTGGTTTCAGCTCAGGCCATGATCTCACAGTTTGTGAGTTCGAGCCCTGCATCAGGCTCTGCGGTGACAGCACAGACCCTCTTTGGGATTCTTCCTTTCTCTCTTTTCTCTCTCTCTCTCTCCTTCTCCATTCCTCCCCTGCTAGCTCGCTTGCTCTCAAAATAAACATTTAAAAAATAAAATAAAAACATAAAGTGTCTGGTTCAGTGGGTTGTCGTGTACTCACAGAGCTGTGCACCCGTCCCCATGACCCAGTTCCTGAACACCTTCATCACCCCAGCAGGAAACCCCGTGCCCATCAGTACACGCTCCCCCTCCCTCAGCCCTGGCAGTCATGAATCTGCTTTCTGTCTCTGTGGATTCGCCTGTCCTGGACATTACATGTTCACACCCCTTGCTTATGCTTCTTTCCTCCCGCATGAATGTCAGGTGGAGGAGGTCTAGTGTTTCTCTGGGCCCTGCGGTGTGAGCGCCGGGGGGCACCGTTCCCTCCTTCCCAAAGGCTCATTCTCTAGCCTGCAGCCTGGATCAGGAATGGGCTGCGCGCGGGCTGAGATGCAGGGCTGCTGGGTAGTGTGTCAGGGGCCCGCAGTGGCCCGTTGCAGAGATGCCCACGCCAGCACCCTGCATTACCGGTGAGTCCTGACAGACCTGCCGACCGTGGGCTGGCCTCTGCCCTTCGGGACAGGGCTGCGGCGATGTTGTCTTTGACATGCCTGGGATGTGTTCTGCATATCTGTCCGCTTCTCTTAAGTGGCCTGCAAAACCCAAAGGTCCCAGACTGCTTGCTTGTTTATACAGACTATGCCATGTTGGAGGCAGATGAACATTATTATTTATCATTAGTTTGATCCAAAGTTAATTGTCTCTCAGACTTGAAATAGGAATTCACCTTTAAAGAATCAAATATTTCTCATTACAAACCGTTTATTGAACACATAGCTTCCTAAGCACCATTGGCTAAGACACCAAAACCAAAGTCACAAGTAGTTTATAATCTAAGAAGGAGTTTTCAAGGTTAGAATCTCCAAGACCAGATCCAAAAGCTGAGGAGTTTTCTCTTTCTGGAAGTCGGTTGTCGTAGAAACACACCTTGGTACTAAAGGCTCAGACCTCACCTTTGCCTCTGCGACCAGCTCAGCAGATGTGTACCAGGTACCTTGTGCCCATCAGGCACTCCTGTAGGTGCCTGGTGTTTTCCATCAACCAAGCCCATGTCTTTGGCCATGGGAGAGACTGTGAGCGGTAGGCGTGCGGCGGCAGAAGGTGGGCAGCGCCGTGGAAAAGGCCTAGGCAGGGCAAGGGGAGTGGGGCAGCGGGCCTGGCCAAGGGGAGCCCCCCAGAGAAGGTGGGGGGTGGGGAGAGCCCGGAGTGGGCCTGAGGCGGGGGCAGGAGAGGCCCCGCTGTCGCTGTTGCGGTGGCAGCCGTCGGGCTCCTGGGCGGCCCTTTTCTCGGACAGGAGGACTGAGCCCTGGGCTCCTTCCCGCTCAGAGTCTTGTGAGCAGGATTCTGACCAACAAATTCGAGAGCAAAGAGCTGCTGGCCTTTTGAGGTCACTTTGAAAGCTTTTGTTCTGTTTTATTTTCATAAATAGATGGATTTCACAGGAGGCTCCCACACTTCGCCGCAGTGATCTTCTATTTTATTAAAACTAGCCCGAGTGTGGCTGGAACACTAGCTCGTTTGTTGGGCAGATGCTAGGCCACTGGAGTCCCATCCGTCCTGAGTTGTGAGACGTTCATTCTTTCAGCCTCACGCAAGGCACAAAGCTCTAGGGAGCAGGCTCTGCACCGCACCCCGTGGCCTGGGGTGAGGGCTTTCCCAGCAGACCGGGGTGCTCTGCCTGGACCCACACCAGCTCGTGGCAGCCTGGCACTGAGGAGAGAGGGGAAGGCGGTGGGGGACAGACCCCCGGGCCTTGTCAGTAGAAGGAATGTGGCCCTTATTTTTGTAAGTAGCAGAAATAAATTGATTGAGCAAGAACATAATGTAGTTTTGAGAGATCTGGTGAGGTTTTTTTTTTAATGTTTGTTTATTTTGAGAGAGGGGGAGAGAGTATGAGCAGTGGAGGGAGAGAGAAGGAGAGCGAGAGTCCCAAGCAGGCTTCGCGCTGACTTGGGGCTTGATCCCACCAACTGTGAGATCATGACCTGAGCCAAAACTCCAGAGTCGGATGCTTAAGTGACTGAGCCGCCCAGGCGCGCCGACCTGGTGAGTCTTGGGGGAAAGGGCTCGGCAGGTTGGCCACATGTGTGGCCGTGCCCTTCAGCTGGCCGGGCCGCTCCGGTGGGGCCCTTCGTGTCTCAGATCCAGGAACTGCTTCCTTTGCCTGTTGATGGGAACTTGCAGGTGGGAACCCACCACCCTTGTCACCGTGTGCGCTAGGAGGGCCCGTCCAGACAGGCACTGGAGACCCGTGTCTTCAGTCCCCGTGTCCCCTCTGCCAGCTCCATCCCCAGGCACAGAAGGCCTGCAGATCCACAGTGGGCGCCCCCTGGAGCCCCGGGGTGGTGCGCCTCGGGGGCCGTGTTGGCACAGGGCTAGGGAGGGGAGGTGGCTCCAGGCCGGCAGCACAGGTGGAAAGCAGGTGCCGGTCATGGTGTGCCCGGGTTGGAGCGTTGTGGGTCCCTCTTGGGGTGCTCGGGGAGCGGGGGCAAGAGCAGCCTGAGGAGCCTGTACTGTAGCCACCGGCCCACGGTACCTGCTGTTGTTTGAGGGCCGATGCTGTTGGCAGCACAGGCTGCAGAGCGTGGCCCGCCACGCCTGAGTCCCGCCACGGGGACTGTCCTCAGCAGTGGGGCTAACCAAGAAATAAAATTGGCCGAGGATGGCTGTTGCTTTGACCAAGATATCAGAATGACACACAGAGGTTTCAGTTAGCACAGCAAAGTATTTTGCTGTATTGCTGTATTTCAAAGAACCTTTAAAGACACAACTGCTACCTGTCAGAACTGTTTTGACTGTTACCAGTAACGGTGGGTAGAGTGGGAAGGAGAGAAGCACTTTGCTTGTGTCTCGCTCCCGTCACTTGTGAGTCCGGAGGGTCCCTGTGTGCTACGTGAGCTGGAGAAGCCCCCTCAGCTCTCAGGCACTTCGTTTCCAAAGTCGTGCTCCTTACTCCGTGCACGGGACGGCGTGACACGCTTTCCTCAGTGCTGCTGCTTTTCCCACAGAACCTCTCCTTCCTGACATGGAGGCAAGTAAGAAGATGGACTCCCCCGGCACACTGCAGCCGAACCCGCCGCTGAAGCTGCACCCCGACCGCGGCGCCGGGACGTCCGTGTTCGTCCCCGAGCAAGGAGGTTACAAGGAAAGGTTTGTGAAGACCGTGGAGGACAAGTACAAGTGCGAGAAATGCCGCCTGGTGCTGTGTAACCCGAAGCAGACGGAGTGCGGACACCGGTTCTGTGAGACCTGCATGGCTGCCCTGCTGAGGTGGGTGCCCCTCACCGCGTTGTGCGGCTTCTCCGGTCTCTCTCTGCCCCTTCCTCACTTCCCTACACAGTAAGCTCTGCAGGGTAAAAGTTCCGAAGAAACCCAGTAAAATCCTCAGAGCCTGGCCTGTGATCATCTAGGGAAACCCAGGAGGGCGTCATGCTTGAGTTTTCCAGGGCTCCTGTGACTCGCGGCCTGGACTGCCCAGCCCCGTCCCCCAGACTGCTGTCTCCTCTCCCCACCTGCCTGCCACCTTCCTGATGGCACTCGCCACGCTGGCCCGGCACCCTGATGCCCCCCTGATCCCCCCACCCCATCTGTGTTGCTGAGTTTTGCTCTAGAAGCTCACGGCTTCGTAGAGGAGACAGGCCCATCAGCAAAGGACAAAGGAGCCCGTAGTGTGCAGGTGCTCTGGGGGCAGAGAGGCTGAGGACAGGGTCAGCAGGACTGGGCGTGTCCCCTCCCAGCCCAGGAATCCACTGTACGCACGTTTACCCGGCGAGGGTAGGTAAAGCACGCATGAGCCCTTGTGCCATCTCAGAGTCACACAGGGAGGCTGTGATAGCACAAATCACTTCGGTGAAGAAAGCGTCTTGGTTCATCCCCAGGTATTTTCTGGGCATCGTGCTGGGCACTGGGGGTTATGGCAGCACGCTCTCAGACCTGGTCCCCACTGCCAGGGCACAGGGGCCTGGGAGGGCTGCCCACTTCTCTCTTCCTGATTTGCCACTAAGGGCAGGGCCCTTGAGAATCACACAGCAGGCAGCCTCCGTCCCTGTCATCCTCCCCCTGGGTGCTTCCAGCTCTAGTCTTAGCCACTTACCCTGGACAGCGAACTCCGCTTCCCCTGCCTGTGGGTAAAACGACTCGAGTCCAGCTTAGTGATGGCACAGTAGACTCGGAGCGCCTGATTTTCGTAACACAGAGACCTGGACTGCAGCTCCGGGCCAGGGGAGCGCTGCTGTCCGTGGGGGCGGGGCTCCCAGGGCAGGGCGTCCGGAAAGCTGTTCCTCTTCTGGTGTCCCTCCTTTTTCTGCTCCCGGCTCTCCTCCTGCTCCATGTTTCTGCAGGTCTCAAGGGATCCCGTCCGGATGCTACTCAGCCCTGGGTCTGTGGATATAAAAAGATTCATATGATTAAAGCAATTTAGCACAAGCTTCATATTTGTGTAGTCTACATGAATGAGCTTTTACTTAAAAACATATTACGTCTCCCATCAAGTCTCAGTTCTCCTGCCTGGCTTTCCAGGCTTGTGGAGCCCTGCCACTCTGTCCACGGCCTTGGGACACACTTGTCAACCCTGCCTCCTCCTCCCTGAGGCCTCTGCTGACTCCCTGTCTCCGGCAGGGGCCATGGAAGTAGAGAGGGTCAGGCTTAGTTTTATTTTTAATCTCTAGGAGGTGGTTTCCAGGCACAAGGTGTGGTTAGAATCAAGTCCAAAATTGGACAGCAGGGGAGCAAGGGCACTTGTCCTGCGTTTGGGGACAAGAATGATGTAGTGGACGAGTGGTTTCCATAGACAAGGTCAGTTTCAGATTCTTGTGCTGTTAACTGCGGAATGACGTTGGCTTTTCAGTGGGTGGTAAAGGAAGATAACCTATGGAGAAAGTTCTGGCTGTTTCCATAAAGCACGACCGTTTGTAGGCCCCCCCAGTAAGCTGTGGACGCTCGCACCAAAGAGCTCCTCCACAGAGAGCTAGTTTTGGTTTCTGAAATAAAATTTCACTTTTAACTAAGGGGCTTTCCAAGTGGGACTGATCTAAGCTGTTCTGCGTAAAAACTTCCTTATGAAAAACTACCATCAGAAAAATTCAGCCCTTCTGTCCTGTGGCCTGCTGCCTGAGCCCCGTTGAGCACGGCATCCTGGAGCTCCAGCTGCTGGTGGGAAGGCTGCACATGCGAACAGGACTAGTGGGCTGATGTCTTCGTTGTGTGTTCTCCCCTCAGCTCCTCCAGCCCCAAGTGCACTGCGTGTCAAGAAGGCATCATCAAAGACAAGGTATCCTTGGGGACTTGAGAACGACCGTGTTAACTGCTCACATGGTTCTGCGCGCAGAATTTGCCTCCAGGGCTCCAGGCGCGCCGACTGTGTCTCGGGTGTGAGGGCGATGCTGCAGGAGCCAGGCGGGAACTGTCACACCTGTCACACGGGCACCGGAGACACACGGCAGCTCTGCTCAGCGGCTGCCCAGCCGGGTGACCTCGGCCAGGTGCTTCACCTTCCGAGCCTGTCTCCTCACCTGTGACAGCAATGGCACCACCTCCTGACTGAGACCCCGGGGGGGGGGGGGTGTGAGGGGCGGGGGCGGGGGGAGGTCAGCGTAAGTGAAGTGCAGAGACGCGCCTGTCAGGCCTTTGCCCCGCACAGCCGGCGTTCTGCCCGCAGGGTGCTGGGCTCAGGGCTCGGCCTGCCCCTAGACACCATCTCCAAGTCCCCAGACAGATGTGGGATTTCAGCCCTGCCCGCCCCCCCACGTGCTTATGTGTGCCAGTGAAAGCTCTTGGCCTCATCGGGGCCACCCCGCAGCTTCCCTCCTGGGGCTCAGTTCCCACCACAGCACCTCCGGCCAGCTATGCCTTGTCAGACCCTGCTAGGCACACTTTGGGTTTGAAACGACTCATTCTTAAAGTACTTAAAATATCAGTAAAAATGTGTGGTACTGATATCTTGATTGATGGACCTAACAATTTTTTAAATGTAGGTCATTAAATTGTACAGTAAAATTCTTGCTCTGGGGATTTCCTGCCCAGGGCACTTTACAGATTGGGTTTGTCGTCAGGGTGGCCCAGGTGAGTGCAGTGATGTGAGGATGCAGAGCTAGGCCCCCCGGTGTGAGTCCCTGGACAGGTGAGAGATGGAACTGGCAAAATGTGCACGTACCTTGTGTTCCTCAGTGATTACCTGCTGCTCCAGGTCACAGTCAGCAAAAGGGAGGGGCTGTTGTTAGGAAAACACACTCCTCGACTCTCCCCCCATCTTAGCTGGGCCACTAACTTGTGACCATGGATGGGACCAGTGTGATTGAGGCAGAGGTTGAAACAGCAGACCTTGTCTGCCTCACTGCTCAGTTACTAGCCCTATTTTTCAGTGGCATTGACAGCCGAATAAAATGACTGATTTTGTTGGAGCATCTTAAATGATGCTGACTGAATCCTCGGGTCCTCATGGGAGGATGGGGTCTGGAGCCCGAGATCAGCCTCTGCGGTCACGGCGTGGCCTCAGGCTCCACATCTGTGCACTTGGACAGTGACCATAAATAAGCTCAGCCCTAAAAGTCTGGCCTTTCACTAGTTTGACATTTCCAACCTATTTTTTTTATCTATAATGTTGAACTCAAATGACTCAGGGAACTTAATGCCACAAAAGGGAAACATTTCTTATTGGCTAAAAATACCTGTTTGGTGACTTTAGTGTGTTTTTTAAAAAGTCATGTTTATAAAGGATTAGATTTGACTCCAAATTACTTTATTTTTAACTCTTAACAGCTGTTGATTCTATTTCTTTGCCGGTGGAGTTGAGAAAGGCTTGTTAAGATCCCTTTTTTTTCACTGTTCTAAAATGTTAACATATAGGAGTTTCTTAGAAATGCCTGAAGACTAAGATGATATAGACTGTGTTGCTAGAAGGAGGAAGCGTGCTTATTTTCTAAGGGAGAAATAAAATTGAAGGAAGGTTTTCATTTTCAAAGGGAAACATTTTCAGGGCGCCTGGGGGGCTCAGTTGGTTAAGCACCCAACTTCAGCTCAAGTCACGATCTCACGGTTCGAGGGTTTAGGCCCCACATGGGGCTCTGTGCTGACAGCTCGGAGCCTGGAGCCTGCTTCCGATTCTGTGCTCCCTCTGCCGCTCCCCCACTCATGCTATGGCTCTCGCTCTCCCTCTCCCTCCCTCCCTCTCTCTCTCTCTTTCTCTCTCTCTCTCTCAAAAATAAATAAATGTTAAAAACATTTAAAACAGGGAAACATTTTCATTATTGGATTACCTTCCATCTTTGCAATATTGATTTAAAAGAGTTTGCTTCAGTGACAGGGTAGTGCTGCCCCCTTTTTGGTGAAAAATGAGTTATGAGTGACATAACCTTAGGAGAAAGAACCAAAACAAATGTTTTATAAACCATCTGCAGAGTGTGATCTTTTACAGTAGTTTTGCCATTTCCTTAGTAAGTGATCTAAAAAGGCCTTAAGTCGTAGTGGGTCCTGCCCTTGTCCCTTGGTGGGTGTCTGCCACCCACACCTGTAGCTGCCCCCTGCAGAGTTGACTCCTGGAAGTCTCCGGAGTCAAATTCGAACCTGGTCCTGGTGTGCCTGCCCCCTTGATGTTACAAAATGTTTGGATGCTCCAAATTATTCAGTAGAACCTGTTTTCCTTTGACTTCTCTAGTAAAAGAAGGTAGTTAAGGTTGTATTATTTAAATTGTGTCTCTTGGTGGGGACAATTCCTTCATTCTACTTTAGAAATGAGAAATTAAGATGGTCCTTAGTGCTTTCTGAGGTCCACTTAAGAGATGCTCTCATGGTTCTTTTAAAGTGGGCTTGCCTTGTCTGAAGTAGCAGCATGTGGAGATGAAGAAATATTAATCCTCTAAAATAACTGTCGTTCCATTTCAGGTGTTTAAGGATAATTGCTGCAAGAGAGAGATTCTGGCTCTTCAGATCTACTGCAGGAACGAGGGCGGAGGCTGCACGGAGCAATTGACCCTGGGGCACCTGCTGGTAAGTCCCTGGTTGGGTCCAGGCAGGGTCAGGCTGACTGTGAGGAATGCAGTTCCCAAGTGCAGGCTGGTGTGCCCCGGAAAGACCACGTTTACATTGATTTTCAAAACACGACCAAATGTGAAGGCAGCCTAAGCCACTCAGGTACCAAATGTTATATTTATGACATTGTTGGCAGAATTGCCAACTGGTTTTTAAACACCCCCAGCCTATTTAGAATGGATAGAAATCTGAACTGATGTTTAATTTTGGAAGGCCCATTAAAACCTTCTCTCTTTTTTTAACCATGAAAATCAACTTAACGTCTTATATCTTTGGTTAGCACATTTTATCCTGGAAGGATAGCAGTTTTTCATGTTTATTTATATTTGAGAGAGAGAGAAGCCGTTTTTCATGTTTATTTATATTTGAGAGAGAGTGAGAGGAGAGCATGTGCACACATGCAAGGGTGGGGTGAGGCAAATAGTGAGGGGGACAGAGGATCTGAAGCAGGCTCCATGCCAACAGCTCAGAGCCCACCATGGGGCTCGAACTCACAAACCGTGAGATCATGCCCTGAGCCAGAGTCAGATGCTTAACTGATTCTGCCCCCCAGACGCCCCTGGATATTTGAATTGGAATAAAACAAAGTCCTTAGCAGATACCCATTCATTGACCCAGGGAGGAGAGTCAGCTTGCTCCTTTCAAAAGCAACATAGCTTGAGTAATGGCTAAACAGAATATGAATTTCATTGTCTCTCAATACGTTTGCCACCCTCCTCTGTGAGCCTGATCTCGTGGTGGACGAAAACATTTCTGGAGGAGTTAGTTGCATAGAGTCTAGAATCTGGTGTTTCAGACCGAATTTCTCTGTCAATTTAAGAATTATGAAGCGTTTGTCTTACAGGTGCATTTGAAGAATGATTGCCAGTTTGAAGAGCTCTCGTGTGTCCGTGCTGACTGCAAGGAGAAAGTGTTGAGAAGAGACCTGCGTGACCACGTGGAAAAGGCCTGCAAGTACCGGGAGGCCACGTGCAGCCACTGCAAAAGTCAAGTCCCGATGATCACACTGCAGGTGCGCTGCCCTCCCGCCTCCCCTCCCTGCGGCTCAGGCCGGGTGTCATTCGTCACAGAATAGCGCTTGAAATGACTATTCTAAGAGGAGTAGAGAGAGGAGAGAGGAGTAAATAGCAGTTTTCATCTGACTTTAATTCAGACTTAAGCTTCATTTGTTTTGCGCATTTCGATTTGTATATTTCCCCATTGCTTTGATTGACTATCACTTGGGGATGCCAAAAAAAAAAAAAATGAAGACTGATTATCAAAAAAGGTAGAATTTTTCTTTTGTCCCAGGGAGTGTCTTCAGAATCTTCTCGGTCGCCTGGTCTTTCAAGCAGATCTGGGACCCACTTGGCCGGGGAAGTTCACCTGCAGTGTTGAAGTGCAGCTGTCTGTCGTGGAGAGAGACATGAATCTACCATTTTTCACACCTCGATTGTTGGCACAGTTCTGCATTGTGCATGTGGTAGAAATCAGATCCCTTATCTGTAAATTAGAAAGATATGTTGGGGTGGATGACAGACTTTGAAAACAGTCAGTAGTACAGTAGCCCTCAAACGTTTGTCCATTTCTTGAACAAATACTCACTGCATACCTGCTGTGTGCTGGGCACTGTTCTGGGGTTCGGTGGTGAGGCTCCCCTTCTGGTGGGAAGAGGGGATAGGCAGGCAGACAGGGTGTGTGGTACTGACTTGCACGTGAAGAGCAGCACACAAGCGCCCTGGGAAGAGGGCTCGTGAGGGTTGGCGGCTCCGAGGCCATCAGTGGCCGGTGTGGGGAGAGTGCCCGAGCAGAGGGCACTGACCCAGCAGGTGGACTTCGGGAACGGCGAGAGGCCGGTATGGCTCCCACGCCCGGAGCAGAGGCCCGGGGCCAAGGAGAGCGTGGGGGCAGGCGGTGGGCTGCCGTTAGCAAGGTGGTGACATCGGAGTACCCAGTACGTGCCGGCTAGACGGAGGGTCGGAGGAGAACGTGGAGGCCAGGCACTGTGTTGGCCTGTGCAGGAGGAGGGAGGGAGGAGCCAGTGCCCCGGGGCACGTTTGGAGGGTAGAGGCAGCGGGATTAGCAGGTGGCTTGAATCTGGAGAATGTGTGAAGGATGGCGCCTCGCTTGTAACTAGGGCAGCTGGAGGAACTGGGGTGCCTACTGAGGTGGGGCGCAGCGGGGCTTTACACGCTTGGGAGGGGAGCAGGGGGGTGCTCAGGGCTGCAGGTGCATCTTAATGAGGTGCTCCTTGCAGCTTTGGCACTGGGGCCATGAGGAGGAGAGTCAGAGTCCGAGGACAGGGGCCTAGGGCACAGGAATGCTTACAGGCTGCTGAGGCAGGAGGCATCTAGCAAAGGATCGGCTGGCATGGAGGGGTCAGCAGAGTGGTGCCCCAGAGTCAGTGGGAACTGGAGAGTAGGGGGCCGGCACGAAAGGCAGACATTACTGGGAGACGGTGGGTCAGGGGTGGGGGGAGGTTGCTAGGAGCGGCACTGTGACTGGGAGAGGACCAGACACCTGCGACCAGGGTGTGGGGGCCACGTTTGGTTCCTGGTGGGTGTTGTGGAGCATTTATTGACCAAAATTTATGAAAAGTTTTTGTTTTTCTGTAGGAAATGAGACGTACCCTGCTTCATAATCTCTATAATTTGCCTTACTTTGTACAACTTTCTTATGCTGGCGACTTTCTTCTCTTGTGAAATCTTTTTCCTGTGTGATTTCTGTAGATCTTTCTCGTTATTAAGGACCTTTCAGAACTGTGGAAAAGGAATAGCGTTCGTCCTAATTGAATAATTCCTTCAATAACTAAATTCAGATGAACGAGACATTTGCTTAATGAGCACAACTCCAGACTTTACACGTGCTGCTATGTTGCTACCAAAGTTATACTTTGCTTCTTACAAAAATCAGTTATCTTTATTTGTAGAATAGAATCCAGAAATTCATTTTCATTTGAGAAAGAATTGTAGAGTGTGTCAGTTAAACTTTATAAGTGCCTGACCCTCAACTACAGAGGAAGCTATAAAGAGACTGGTTTTTTTAATATATATATTTTTTAATGTTTATTTTTGAGAGAGCAAGAGAGACAGAGCATGAGCAGGGGAGGGGCAGAGAGGGAGGGAGACACAGAATCTGAAGCAGCTCCAGGCTCCAAGCTGTCAGCACAGAGCCCGAAGCGGGGCTCGAACCCACGAACGTGAGATCATGACCTGAGCAGAAGTCAGACGCTTTACCGATTGAGCCCCCCACGAACTCAGACTGGTCTTAAAGTAACAACGTGGCGTGTGGTTTCATGTGACATTTATGGAATGACGTGAGCTCTGAGCTAGTCGCTCAGGACGCACAAGAGAATAACTTGCAGTGTCTCCCCTTCATGCCACCTTCCACCGAGGGAGGCAGCCGCGTTCCCAGCCAGACCTGCCCTGGCACGGGAAGTACGGTAACCATAACACAAAGCACCGGTAAGGAAAGGCCAATTAGCTGACCCTCATAGGGTCACGGAGGGCTTTGGCAAGGATGTGGCGTCTGACCTGACCCGGGTCTTAGGTCTGTCGACTCCAGACAGGCAAGAGAGGCAGCACAGGTGTGGAGGCACTAAACGATCCTTGGCAAGTTCGGGACCTGCGTTGTGCAAGTACATACCCCTCACACATCTTACTGTGATGAGAACTGTTTCTGAACAGACACAAGAGGGTGACTTGAGGCACATGTCACTTTCCGTCAAGACCTGGAGCAGTGGTGAGGGGTCTGCCTGCTCGAGGTCACTCTGGCGGCCCCTCCCCTGACAGCAGGGCAGTTACATGCCTGGGAGGGGACCTGCCCTGGGCCTCTTGGCCCGTCAGTGCTGGGCTTTCACCCCCAGGTCTCATTTTCCAGCTAAGCGCACTTTTGTCTCGTCCTCTCCTGCCATAAGTTTGTTTTCAGAAAGAGCAGCCTTCTGACTTTGGCGTGTCGGCAGCCCCGGGTCATCCTGACACTCCCACACTTCCTGTGTTTTATCAAGTCTGTCAGTTACGTCAGGTGTTGCTGAAATACACACTGATAAAGCCAAAACCCTGGGCCCTCGCGGTTCACAGTGTTTCTTTCCTACATTTAAACCATGGTATTGACATTATTTCAGCTGTCCTCAAGTTTGTTTCTTTTTAATCCATAGATCTGTGTAAGTTAAAGTGCCAGGAGAGAAAGCCTTCTTTCACATTTTGTGTAGAAATGGTTAAATATGGTCTTTTTATTTTATTTACTTTTATTTATTTTTTACTTTTTTATTTATTTTTTTTTTTTGAGAGAGCGCAAGTGGGCAAGGGGCAGAGGGAGGGGGGACAGAGGATCTGAAGTAGACTCTGAGCTGCCAGCAGTGAGCCCAGTTCGGGGCTCAAACTCATGAGCTGTGAGATCACGACCTGAGCCGAAGTCGGCCGCTTAACTGCCTGAGCCACCCAAGTGCCCCCCAAATTTACGTTTCTTAGGGATATGGTCAAAATGGGTGAAGGGAGGAATGGGTACAGGCTTCCAGTTAGGGCATGAATAAGAACAAGGGTCAAGGCTAGTCCAGGAAGGGGGCATGTTCGTCCTGTTACCCCTCTAGGCCCCTGACTGATTCGGCCCTCAGCCCTCAGGCCACTCCTCCCACTTGTAGATGAGCCATTTGTCCACGGTTTCCCACCTAAAGACGAAGTCTCAGGGATTCCGAGCACAGCCCGGGAAATGGAAAGCCAGGGTCCCCTGTGTGGGACACTTGTGGGAGGCCTGCTGGTCAGGTGTGGTGGCGTCCTCCGGGGGCTTCCCCAAGCCCGGAGCCGAGCAGCCTCGAATCTGCCCTGCAGATCACAGCACAGTGCGCTCACAGAGACACTGCCTTCAGAACCCTCTGCAGCCGGCCGAGTGCAGCGCCCGGCTCCTCATGCCTGGCCGGACTGAGGCCCTCGGCCACGGCTCCCTGCCACCCTTCCTGTCGTTCAGCTTCGCGGCAGCACGACTGTGGAGCCCAGAACCAGAAGGCCCCAGAGGAAAACAGCAAGCACCGGGTTCCCTTCTTGGCTCGGTGATGCTGCCCCCAGGAGCCTGTCCCACATGTTGTGTCGTGTGGCCTGCAGTCACAGGTGACTGATGCATCCATCCGTCTCTCTCTGGTGGCCTCTGTCACGAGTGTGGTGTGCTCTCTAGGGCTCTTGGGTCCCAAGCCCTAACTTTGCTCCTGATGAGACACCTGCAGGTGATCGGGTAGGGGTCTGGCAGGTACCATCATCCAGGCTCTGCAAAGCTGCAGTCCATGCATCGAAGAAGGGCTCCACAGGGGGCACCTGAGGGGCTCGTCCAGTCCGTCAAGCGTCCGGCTCTTGGTTTCCACTCAGGTCATCATCTCACAGTTCACCCCACGTCGGGCTCTGTGCTGACAGTGTGGAGCCTGCATGGGATTCTCTTTCCCCCTCTCTCTGCCCCTCCCCCACTTGTGCTCTCTCTCACTCTTTCTATCTCAAAATAAATAAACTTTAAGGAAAAAAAGGGCTAAGCCATGATTTGTCCATATTTTCCGTGCATTAAAGATAGCCTCGGTAAGATTTCAGGGTGGCAGTTTAAACACCCAGCGGGTCACCGTTTGCAGTACTGGAGAAGCATCATTTCCAGACCACAAACCGAGAGGCCAAAGCAAACCATCCTTCTCTCCCGGAAGCAAAGGCCGGACACTGGGCTGCGGTGTGAGTGCCGGCAAGGGCTGAGCCTGCCTGTGCTTGCCTGTCAGGGCCACGTGGGCACAGAGGGTGTACCGCCCGCTGGAGGCAGCCTTGTGACCCCCCTCTGGGGGACTGTGCCCCCAAGATTGTCCTCACCTGTCAGATTTGAGCAGATCTCCTGAGACACCTTACTTTTTGGCTCTAGACTTTGAACTCGAGGACTCCTCCAAATGTGTTAGAATAACATCAAACAGGGATAGTGAGCAGAAGGTTCTTTGGTCTTTGTGGTGACGGAGGTGGAGGTGGTGATGGGACCCAGAGGAAGATGGGCTGTGTGTCTCAAAGCTGACGACACGTTCTTGTCCTCCAGAAACACGAAGACACGGAGTGTCCCTGTGTGGTGGTGTCCTGCCCCCATAAGTGCGGTGTCCAGACCCTTCTGCGGAGCGAGGTGAGCGGCGCGGCCGGACCTGCCCAAGGGCTGGCGGGGCTTCAGGGCGGGCGTGCTGTCCAGTCCGTGCGTCCCCAGGAGCCAGAGTCAGAGGTTTTCACAGGTCACGATACTGACATGTGCAGTAGAGAAACGATGGGGAACCCATTTTGGGGGGCATCAGAAACTTCAGAAGCAAGCAAATAAAAGCTACAAAGTGGTTAAAATCAGAGCAAAATATTGTTAAGAATTGAGAAAATGGAATTCGTTTACAGTGCAAGCAAAGGTGATAACTTTTTAGGTTCTAAAAAAAAAGGTATTTTTAAACCTATAATATAGGAATTACCGTAAGAGCTCAAAATAAACGACTTTACAGACACCCCAGAACCATTTGGCCACATGCTGCACGGGTTGGTGCTAAGGAGCACGGGGGCCACACTTCCGGCCGGCGAGACGGTCCCCGGAGGCCATCTCACGCTGCCCTCAGGCGCGCTCCCTCGAAGGCAGGGAGACTTTACATCCCCCTACGTTAACTTAACTTGATCAGGATATGTCCAGATGGGAAAATTCCAGGGATTCATAAAGGTTTTTGCATTTGGTACTGACCTGGAGCCCCCCTGGCTGCTGTTTTGGGAGCATGTGAGGCTCCTGGGGCTCAGTGCGCACCCGTGCCCCCTGGTCCCCCGCAGGCCTCGGTGCTCTGATCGAAGGAGCCTGGTTACCTCAGCCTTTTTCAGCAGCCCAGCATTTTACCACTGGATATCGGGGCGGTGGGGGGAGGTGAGGGTCAGTCTCTCACATCCCCACTGAGCAAGAGGACCTGGAGCCCCAGAACCAGTCTCCCTCGCAGTGCATCCTCCCAGGAACGTGACTCTCCCAGGGAAAGGCAGGGCCTTGCCTGGTGACAGGGGTCCCTAGGCCTGGAACGTGCCTCCAGGATTGGCGAGGAAACGCATACAGATTTCTCCAGCCAGAATGTTCTCTGCTGAAGGAAATGAATGAGGAGTCTGTACTGTTGAAGTAACCAGAGTTTTATAGTCCTTCCAAAATTGTTACCCACTCGGGCCGTCTGTAGGGACAGAGGCTAACTCCATTTGCCTCTAAGTTATTTTTATTTTAAAAATCTTTCAACCTGCATTTATCTTGGGTTGCTGGTGAACCATGCTCTTGGTCTGTAGAGTATTTTTGCCTCTATCCCGACACTTCCGCAAGGAATGACGACGAAGGCCCTGGGAGCAATAGTAACCAATTCAGGGGAAAGTACGGCCCTGGATTTATGGTAGTGCCCGGAAATTAACATCAGACGCACGTATCCTGCTTTTACCACTAGGAGTGTCAGCCGGATAGGTTCATGATTGTATTGGTGACACTAAAAGAGTATGTTTAAAAGAATTTTAAGCTGGCATTACCATGCACAGTTTCCAGCTACGTTTCTGTGCCAGCCACCTGTAATCTGCCCCTCGAGGGCTTTCCTCCAGGCACAGGCCAGAGCTCCCTGCCTGCGTTCAGAGGAACATCAGGTGTGCCAGGCTGCCCAGGTCTGTAAGCGCCACCACTCTGCCCAGGCTCAGAGACCTTCCGCGGATGTCGGCCCGCAGGCTCCCCACCCGCAGGCTCCCCACCGACATTAGCCCTTCCCTCCGCTGTTGCAGCAGGGCAAAAGAGCACTTTCCTCTCTGTCCTAAATACTGCCCTGAAGGGGAAGGATTCAGGGACTCAGGAGAGCCATAGAAGGGCACGGCCATGTGCCTCTGGGGAGCGCGTGTGTGCCGGCACACGGGGAGACACGTCCCCGGGGCCCAGCTCCGTGGTGCGCTCAGAAACCCACTTCCCTAACTCAGGGTCTGATTGTTTTCTATAAAGAAGATCTGTCCCTAGAGTTTCCTGATGAGAATTTCTTCAATAAAAGAAGCTGTCCTTAAATTGTATTCGCCTAATGAATACTACTGTGTCTTTAAAATGTAGACATTTCAATTCCCTTTTCTCTTGAGGGGGCATCATAAGTGGTTTTTATTTGACGATGTGCCAACATTTAAGCTGAACAAAGGGGTTTTTCTTATTACAATGAGTTATCCTCTCCCAATCTCTCCTAATTTTCTTCTACCAATTAGACACGACAATATTAAGATTCATGTTGTTAGAATGACCTTAGCGATCTATGAGAAGCTACATGAATTTACGGCCACCCAGAGGGAAAAAAGTCTTTTCAGAAGACGAAAAACTCATCTTGTTATCTTGAGTGTTGAGAGTAACGGTGCATCGTGTGAGCTTGCTCTGAAAGTACAGTTCTCTGTGGGCCGTGTACTAGGTGTGTGACCCAGTTACATCCTTGAATGCTTTCTCTTTTTTCGTGTTTCATGCAATTTTTGTTTATAGTCTTTAAGTGTTCATTTCAGTTCACGTTTTTTCCCTTTCTTTTTTAAATTCTGGCGCTGCAGACGGCATGTCACATTTGGGACAGTTTGTTCTAGAGAAACTGCAAGTTTGAGAAATGTTACAGTAACCGTATCTCTGTATTCTGGCGTATGTATGTGTATGCACGTGGCAGCAGTGTGTACTTACTGCGGGTGAGTCTAGGAAGCCGAGGACGCACGCTCGCCCGTGGCAGACGAGCCCCCTGGTGACAGTACACACCAGATGCTCTCTGTGCCCTTAACTGTGTTTGAACGTTTCCGTGCGCGCGCCTGTGCTACAACTCACGCCTCTTTCCCGTTGCAGTTGAGTGCGCACTTGTCAGAGTGCGTCAATGCCCCCAGCACCTGTAGTTTTAAGCGCTATGGCTGCGTGTTTCAGGTCAGTATCCGACATCTGTCCTTCCCCGTCACTGACGTTCTGCCGTGGGAGAAAGTTGCTATGTTAGCGTCTTCACGTGCAAGTTCTGCACTTGGAGTGTTTGCAGGGGACGGGGTCGCCCTGCTGCGTGGGCGACGGAGGCCACACGCAGCAGCCGCAGGTGCTCGCTGCCTGTGCCCGTGGCGTCCTGAGATTTCAGGGGGACACCTGTGCCAAGAAGGAGGTCAGGACGTGAGGAGAACAGCCACTTCTAAAACCAGCTGGGAAGTGGGACGTAGGACTGACAGTTGGTGGGGGCGGGAGGGGGGGTTCTAGAGAGAGTGTTCCAGAACCTCAGCCAGTCCTTACGTATAGGTGGATACAGCCCAGACACGGTTTAGCGGTGTGCACATCAGCACACAGTCTCGAGGACCACTCTCGTGTGTCCGTGGCCGCGTGTCCGATTATCTACGCCACACCTCCCGCCACAGCCACGTGGAGAGGGCGTCTCCGTCCCCGCCACGCTTGTGCTGCGAGAAGTCCGTTTCTGGGGTTTTTGTTGTTTTTTTTTTTTTAACACGTCTGAGATTGCTAGTGAATTTGAACTGAGTTTCATTTAAACATAGATCTTCATCTTAAAACTATCAGAGGGTAGTGTATATTACAATTAAAGTATTTTATATTTAATTTTGTATATTAGCAATATATTGTTATGAACTCAGTACAGAGATATTGGCATCTCAGTATTTTCTTAGAAACTAAGAGTAAGAATGACCGTAGCTTTCCCTTCGTCTCAGTCTCTTAACGAGACAGAGCCTCTCCACTGTTATGTCGTACGTAGTACCATTCATTCTGTGTATGTATATATATATGTGTTTATATACAGCAATACTTATATCAACATATATATATATGAATATTCTATGTACAGAGTATATGTTTTGGAGATCATGAAAATGCTTTCTGTGGCTTCTTAATTTTCCAGTATCAAAACAAATTATATTTTCATACTAATTATTTCCTTAAATATATGAAGTACTTTTGCATGTGCTTATTACTGACTCTAAAATGGTCTCCATCTTATGTACTCTGTAGATCGTTTATGTTTTGTATGTAACTTTCCAAGTATACCTAGAATAGTGAGGAACAATACATTTTCTAATACGGTGTATTTCTCTAAGAAGTTAATATTTTAGTACGTTATTTGGAATCCCACTTGGGTTACGTGCTCCCTAGATTGCTGTGGCAGTGTCTAGCTGTAACCGCAGGTGTCGAAGCATTTCCAACGTGCGTTTTTAATGAAAAAAACTTAAAAAGGAATAAGAATGATAGGTCTAAGATTTAAATTTCTTGATGTCACAAGTATGACACACAGATGAGCAGCGCTCAGCACGAAGCTCGAGGAGCAAGGAGCGTGAACTTGAGATTGCTGTAGAGCCGCAGGGCACCTGTCCTCCTCCCCACCCCGAGCATGGCCCTTCGAAGGCTTTCCATGGATCAGGCTCCCCCTCCATGTGCAGAGCTGGCTTTAGATTGGGTGTTGGTCTTGCTGCGCCCTGTGAGGGGGGGAAGTCCGCTTAATGTGCTGCATCTTTGTTCTCGCAGGGGACAAACCAGCAGATTAAGGCCCACGAGGCCAGCTCCGCGGTGCAGCACGTCAACTTACTGAAAGAGTGGAGTAATTCTCTGGAGAAAAAGGTACGCCACACTGTTTCTAGCTTTTACTGGCTTTTAATGATTTCTTCATATTATTTAAAGAAGAAAATATTTTTTATAGTTACTAATGGTTTTGGATAAATGAAATGGTATCAGGAGAATGTCAATAAAGTACATTTCTCTTCATGTGACCCTGAGCTTATAAAATGAAGGCGTTTGTGTTGATTTGTTCTTTGTTCATTGCCAAGCAAGCATGCAGTGTCTGTTTGTTTGTGTTTGATCACATTGTGGTTACCTTAGCATTGACCTGGAACAGGGATTATCAGACTTCCAAACCTTCCTTTCTCTCGCCATCAACCTTGTCATTTTGTAAATAAAGTTTTATTGGAACACAACCATGCTTATTCATTGCCCTGTGGTCCATGCTGTGTTTGCACTGTAATGGCAGAGGGTAGCATCTGAGACGGAAACTGTACAGACCTCATAGCCCAAAATATTTACTCTCTGGCTTTTTTACTGAAAAAGTTTGCCAACCCCCAGTCGGGAAGGTTACCAGTGCTGAACACTTTGCCTCTCCCTGTCTTTCCTAGGAGACAGCAGGGAAGAGCCATTGTCCTCCTGCTAGTGTTAGTAGCTGTTACTTTATGGAGGTTCAGGGCCGGGAGCACTTGCCCGGCGGGGCTTCTCTTCCAGAGGCCTCGCTGCGGGGCTGGGGTCTCCTTGGCACCTTCCCCACGTGGTGCTCCCGGGGGGACTTGCTCCGTGGCCTTCAGCTAGGCTAGTCCCTCTTTTCATGAGGAAAAGATGAAAATGTCTAAGAATCGATAGAGAAGAAGTTGTTACAGGATCTCTCATGGTGGCTTCTCTACAAAAGTAAAAACTTATTTCAATATTCCAGAAACATTTACTGAGAATTTGTAGTAGAAGGATACTGAGGCGAATTAGAGCAGCCTGTTTATTTCCTGAAATTTTGTAGAGAACAGAATACCTTGCTTCCAATGTTAAATTCAGCCCATTTTTTTTAAGTTTATTTATTGATTTTGAGAGAGACAGAGACAGCATGAGTCAGGGAAGGGCAGAGAGAGAGGGAGAGAGAGAATCCCAAGCAGGCTCCCTGCTGTCAGCACAGAGCCTGACATGGGGCTCGAACTCACAAGGTCATGAGATCATGACCTGAGCTGAAACCAAGAGTCGGGTGCTTAACCGACTGAGCCACTCAGATGCCCCTAAATTCAACCAATTAAAAATGTAAATGTCTTTGATAGAATCTAAAATTTTAAATCCAAACGTTTTTATTAACTGACATAAAATAGGTTTTTGGTATAAATGCTGAGGATGAGAAGTGACAGAAGCGTGGGCATGTCACACGTGCATGCACAAGGGCAGCGGGAGAAGGGTCTCACTTAACAGTGACATGAAAGTTGTGTCAGAAGAGTCATTTATGGCTTCCCCGTGTTGCTCTGAGTTAGTGATGGTTTATGGGTAAGTCTTTTTTTTCTCCTCTGTTCAAAGAATGTGCACTGTTTCTGCTTTCTAAAAATTATAGGCATAGATGTCAGGACTCTCCGTCTCTCACTGATACTCTGTGTCTCATTTTTTAAAAAATGTTTATTTTTGAGAGAGACAGAGAGCACGGTGAGCACAAGAGAGCGAGCGGGGTAGGGGCAGAGAGAGGGAGACCGAGGATCTGAAACAGGCTCTGAGCTGACAGCAGAGAGCCCACCGTGGGGCTTGAACTCATGAACTATGAGATCGTGACCGGAGCTGAAACCAAGAGTCAGATACTTGACAGACCGGGTCACCCAGATGAAAAGCACCCATCTCCTATATTAGAAAAGCTTAAGTCAAAGGGGAATGTGGAGTGCCCCACCAGAATAGGCAGGGACAGATGTTGCTCTCATTGCGGGGGGCGGGGGTTCTCGGGGAAGAATCAGTGTTCTTGGAAGCACACCTGCCAGGTAGACCTTCCTGTGAAAGCAGGGATCTGCAGGTGCCCAGGGGTTGCATTCTTTGAATAAAACAAAATTTAAATGAGAAAATTCCCTAAATTAAGAAATTAAGAGTTTAACATGGCATGTGTGTTCATAATGTGAGATCTTTCTGCTCATCCTCAGGTAGCTTGATTTGTTGCAGAAAAAAAGTCGCCATTGCTTTTGGAGATATTACTGACATTTCTTATCAAAAAAGTTGACATGTGGACGCCTGGGTGGCTCAGTGGGTTGGGCACCCGACTCTTGATTTCTGCTCAGGTCATGATCTCATGGTTCGTGAGATGGAGCCCTGTGTCAGGCTTCGAACTGGGTGGAGCCTGCTTAAGATTCTCTCTCTGCTCTCGCTTTCTGCCCCTCCCCCGCGTGCATGCTCATGTATCCGCATGTGTGCACAAGGGCACGCTCTCTCAAAAAAAAAAAGTTGGCTTGCATGCAGGGTATTTCTTTTTTGGTTGTGAGTATAAAGAGTCTGGGAATTGTGTCCACCTTGAGAGATGGGGGTGAGTGAATTGAAACTTTGGAGACCCGCCCGTGGGATGCTGCACATGACCAGTCTGCATCCCTTCTAGGGGCCCAAGGGCATGAGACAACATATTTTAGACAGGAGAGTCTGTTTGTGCTAACATCCTAGGAAAGTGAAGCGTTATTTTTGCCCATGAGACATTGCAGGTCTCGAATTCCTTAGCAAATACACATTGTTCTAAAATAAAACTGACTGGGGTGCCTGGGTGGTTCATTCGGTTAACGGTCCGACTTTGGCTCAGGTCATGGTCTTATAGTTCGTGAGTTCTAGCCCTGTGTCAAGCTCTGTGCTGACAGCTCGGAACCTGGAGCCTGCTTCAGATTCTGTGTCTCCCTCTCTCTCTCTGCTCCTCCCCTGCTCATGCTCTGTCTCTCTCAAAAATAAATAAACTTAAAGAAATTAATAAAATAAAACAGACTGATTGTGTCCAGAGGTGCTACTTGCCTGAGCAGATTGAGGGTAGAAAGGATGCCTTTCTTCACAGGGACACCAGGAATCAGTGCTTTATCACACCCAGGTTTGTCCTGACATGCCCTTGGGGTGTAACCTCAGGTATTTGTGGGTATTGGAGGCACATCTGAGTGGAGCTGTCCCTGCGCCCACCACAGGGCCCTGCTGTCTTCGGGGGCGGCACATCTGTCTGTAGAGGGGCCTTTCCGAAGGCCGAGCACCCCATGGAGCAGTCTTGTGAAAAGGTAGCCATATGGGAGTTGCCCTTGGACTCCTTACCTAGGGGCTTTTAAGACCAGTATAAGTTGGTTCTTGGGAGCTAATTATTTTCCAGAAAGATTTTGAAAAGGTCAAAGGTGGGCTTGGAACTGCTCCCCCAGCAGGCCCTTCCTTGTGCTGATGTGGCCTTGCAGGTGAATATATTGAGCTTCGTGGAAGGTCTTCTTGGGCGACTGGCCAGGCACATGCACCCTTGTGTCTGCAGCCTCTTGTTTCTGTTGGAGGGCTTGGAGTTGGCCCTAAGAGTTAACTGAAGCCCGTGTATAGTTTTTATTCCCACTGTGCTTTCCCATTATGTTGGGAGAGCTTTTCAAAGTACAGGGTATGGCCCATGGGTGGAAGTGAGATGACTTAGTGGATGGCAACTAGCACTTTTTAATGTAAAATAGAATAAAGAGAAAGTATCAGGGTACACGGGAATGATTAGGGCAAGTGTGGTTTTGTGATACCTGTTTCTTAGGTATACACACACACATATACACACACACACACAAATGTTTGTACAAATGGGGTGAGATGTAAGAACATGTTTCCTACTGTGTTTCCTGGTCAAAGTTTGAAAGCCTCTCTGGTAAAAGATTTATTCGTCTTCGGGAAAAACTTTAGAGTGTCCCATTCATTCTGAAATTCAGTCAGCTGCTGTGCTGTGCCTCACCTTAATTTAATTACTGGGAGCAAGTCTGAGAAACACAGTGTGTCGGATTTCCTGTTAAGTTACCAGGACCTCCATTTCCTGTATGCAGGGATTTCTTTTTCTGGAATTCCTTCCGGTGGGCTGGTAGAAGGCCTATATTGTGAAAATGTAAGCACCTATCAATATAATTGTAATAATTCATAAAACCATGTTTTGTTTGCTTACTTGAAGAATTTCTTTTTCAGGTTTCCTTGCTGCAGAATGAAAGTGTAGAAAAAAACAAGAGCATACAAAGTTTGCACAATCAGATATGTAGCTTTGAAATTGAAATTGAGAGACAAAAGGAAATGCTTCGAAATAATGAATCCAAAATACTTCATTTACAGGTAAGAAGCTTAAGCCTATGGCTGGATCACAGGGTAGGGGAGCATGTCTGTGTTCTTCAGGACTTTCTCAGTGAGATATTTGAGCAAAAGCCCTGACTCTTGTCAAAGAGACAACTTGTTTCTCTTCCTTAAGACTCAAGAAAGGCACAGGCCACTCTTTCTTTCCCAACTTTTCCCTGGAGAACAAGCCCCTGCCTATCTTCTGTGCCTTTGATTCACTGTTGGCAAAGTAAGACTACAAGCCCGTGTTTTAAAAAATGGGATGAAATCTTATTATTTAAGATTTCATTTTATTGCTGAGTAGTTATGCATGAAGTTTCACTTCCTAAGATGAAGTGAAGCCAGCCTGTTTTGTTCCGAATCTTCTAGAGGTGCGCACACTCACCCCACTCTATTTCACAATAGCAATCCACGTGCACCTCAAAACAGCCTTTGCCAGAAACAGGTGATTGTGTAGAGGCCTGATTAAAATGCCGCTCCTCTTTTCTGTTCTCAGCGCGGGTGCTGGTTAGTGTATTATTTCTGTAGATCTTCTCTGTACATTACCTTACTCACAGTATACATTTGTTAGACTGATTCCCACGTGCATCACACACACACCTATGTTTCCAAAATGGCTTTTCAGTGCTTTTACTTGGGGTGTGTTTCCCTCTTATCTGGAAGATGAAATATTTCTAGTAGCTCAGAGTCACAGCATCTTTGAGAGTGGCTTTCCTCCCACTTTAACATCAGAGGTTAGTCATAGTGGCTTGTATTGCATATTTATTTATTTTCATAAATTTATTTAATTAATTTCATTTGTATTAAAACTTGGCAGTTTCCACAGATGAGGGAAATCACAGTATTTTGAAATCACACTGTGTGTGATTTATATTTTCACACTTTCGTGATTTAATAAACTGCTGGGATCTAAGTCCGAAAGAAAGGGAGGCGCGCGCAGAGCAGTGGGGGTGGGCAGACACGGGTGGTGCCCCCGACGGGTCCTAAGTAGGAGGGCAACGGCTTGTCATGGAGGGAGAAGCGTGGAGGAAAATAGACTATATTGAAAGGAAAGGACTCCCATGACACTGGGCTTCAAATGCCTGTAATCTCATTAAGTGCCAGGGACAAGTCACCATGTGCTGAGAACTCCCTGGGGCGGTCCAGCACCTCCCCCAGTGGCTTCTGCGCGAGGCCAGGTGATGCTCTGAGAAGTGGAAGCTCACCTTGGCTTCATGGGGGGGCTGGTCTGACGGAGAGTCTGGGGGGGCAGTCTTCCGGGACCACGGGTGGAAGGGCTCTGTGGCTGGAGCCTTGGCGGCCTTGACTCTGTCAAGCACGCTCGGCCCAGGGGCCCTTCCCTCTAGTCCTTCCAGAGCCTTCTCCACCTCTTTGTCCAGAGCCTGGCTCATATGTGCGCCTCTCATCATTTCCTTCCTCATCTCAGAACCTTCCCTTCCCCTACCCCTGCCCTCCTCGGTGCTCCCCCAGCCCTGTGCATTGGACCACCACGGTGATGACAGACATGTTAGTCTCTGTATCCTCTCCTTCCTTGTCTGATTCTCCAGTAGACCCTAAAACCCCAATGACGGTGGGGACACGTGGAGTGCAGAGTTCCTGAGGGCCCCTCATTTGTATGGGGTGCAAACAGAGTTGGTTAAAGGGAGTGAGATTTAAGAGGGTATTTGCTTTTGCTGACCTAGGAAGGGCAAGTTCTTAATATTTTACTTCTTAAAGGACCTTATTTTTCGTAATGAAAAAGCCACCTAGATGTCAGCTGACTCCCTGCCCTGTGTTGGCAGAGACTAGATGAGCCCGGGGTGCAGGACCGAAGCCACGTGGCCCACTGCCCGCCCAGCCCCTGAGCGCCACCCGCACCATCTTGTTTACACAGCATTTGGTGCGTAGGTCCCAGTGACCCCGGTGGTGCAAGTGACAGGAAGAGAGAGGACGGCTTAAGCCCTCAAGAGCACAGTGTGTGCCACGGATGAATCGATGCTCTGACAGCTACTCTCTTGGTTAGGATTTATCTACAAGCCTACGACCTGTGCGGTCTCTTGGATCCTGGACCCTTGTTCTCATGGAGTCTCACACCCACGTTCAAGATGTGTTCTTATAGAAACGTGGCAACGGCTGTGTAGTCCACTCTTAAAGAGTGAGATCCTGTTTGCTGCCCTCGAGACCTTGGTTTAGGTCAGTCTTCTGCTTTGACACGGTGCCGTTCACACAGAGGAGGGGCCTGTCTACAAACAGCACATGTCCCCTTGCTGTGTGTGTGGAGCTCCTTTCAAGGGACTTGGTAGAGGCCTGTTCGTGCCCGTGTGTGGAGTTGTTCTCTCCTGCCCCCACCTCTGCCACTCCTCTGCCCCGCCTCTGTCACTGAGCTCTGGTCCGGGCCGCGCCCCTACGGCAGCCCTCATCTCACACCCCAGTTTTCTTCCTGAGGTCACCAAGTGCGTGTCCCCTGCCTTGAGAAGGAGGCACCGCGGCCTCATCCCCTTCTTACCTCAGGGCCACGAGGCTGAGAGGTGACGCATGACTCATCCCAAGTCAGCCTGTAGCTCATGTCCACCCTGCGTCCACTAGGCATCTGTCAGGCCTGCTGTCGATGATGTAGTTTTTGTGAACTCCCCTCTTAAACTGTCCAGGAGCCACGTTAGCCGAGCTCGCGCTTTCCGTGGGGAGAAAGCGTGACACCCACTGCAGCTTCTCATCAGAAACACGTTATGGGTTTGGGCGTCCTGATATCGTAGTCGAGTGCCCGGAAAACAGACTTGGAGGACTCATCAGCTATGCCTCTGGGGATTCCTGGGTGGCTCAGTCAGTTAAGCGCTCAACTTTTGATTTTGGCTCAGGTCGTGATCTCATGGTTCGTTACTTGAAGCCCAGCTTCAGGCTCTGCACTGATGGTGTGGAGCCTGCTTGGGATTCTCTGCCCTCCCCCCACTCCGCCCCTCTCCCGCTCTCTCTTTCTCGAAATAAATAAACTTTTAAAAAATGAAGAAATATGTCTCCAGACACACACATTTAAATAAAGTGACATCAGTGCGGGAAGGGGTGTTCTTTATGGAAATCATCTTTACTTCTTAAAAGTTAGCAATACCAGGTTTTCTTGGAAAGAAGAGGAAGAATATTACGGTATTTCTACCCAAAAAAAGTAACCCAGACCTACCATGTTTGTTCCTTGGTGGTTATTAACAGCCAGCAAAGGGGCTGAAACTAAATGTTTAAAAATAGGCTTCCGAAAGGAGAAGTGGGCGCAGGGCGCGGGGCTCTCCCCGTGCGGCTGCAGCTCCACGCGCGGCCTCGCGGGGGCCACGCCACCCAGCCTGCGGGACGCGCAGATCCTCTTCGGAAGTGAGAACCTGTGAGAACCCGGGTCCAGCAGGTGGGCCTGCCGGTCCTGAAACACAGGCCGGGTTGCCGGTAGCTGCCGGGTCTCGTCCCACTGCCTACTGTTAAAATGTAAATGGTCTGTGTGTTTCTGCGGGGGAGAAAGGCTTTCTGAATGATTTAAGACAGCATGAAACGCAGCCTCTCTGTCAACAGCCGCGTATTTGCCAGTAGTGTTTTGGTGCCCGGTGGTGGTGGCGCACTGAGCCGCTGGGGGGATGGGCAGCCCTCTCCTTGGCGTCGGCCTCTCTGTTTCCGTCAGGCTCTTCCTGCTGCCAGCCCTGTGCAGACGCCAGGCTTCTGGAGCAGGTGCCAGCATGCTGGCGGCCCTCTCGGGACCAGACGGTTCGAGGGCGGTGTCTGCAGCCACGGAGACAGGGCGGCCCCTCCAGCCCTGTGCCAGGCGGCCTCAAAGGAGACTGCCTGCACGTGGCTTGGCCCTTTAGGAAATGGAGACCTTCCCACAGCCAGTGGGTGTTGCCCTGATGTCCTGAACTTGAGACCCTATAACAGAGTGGAGTGAGGGCCTCTGTGCCTCAGTCTCCTCCTCTGGGATAGGGATCCACGGCACCTGTGTCCCCCAAGATGCGTGTGGGTGACAGGTGAGATGCTTGTGTGAGAGCTGGCGTGGGCCGGCCACTCTCCCTAACTAGCCGGTGTCTGATGGCGGTGGCACGGCGTCTTCAGAGAGTTCTAACTGCATTTTGCCTTTCTGATGCCTTTGATTTGGAAGCGAGTAATAGACAGCCAGGCGGAGAAATTGAAAGAGCTCGACAAAGAGATCCGCCCGTTCCGGCAGAACTGGGAGGAAGCAGACAGCATGAAGAGCAGCGTGGAGTCCCTCCAGAACCGCGTCACCGAGCTGGAGAGCGTGGACAAAAGCGCTGGGCAGGCGGCTCGGAACACAGGTGACGGCAGCGGGGCAGGAGCGGGGCGCTGGGGTGGGTCCAGGGGGCAGCACGCGTCGCAGTCCACCGCTGGGGGCCTGGCCAGGCGTGGGCACTTGAGCGGGAGTGCAGCCAGCGTGCCAGGCACGCACCGCCCTCGAGCAGCGGTTTCCACTGAGACACGGCTCGCGCGGACGCGCGAGGACTCTCCGGCCAGAGAGGCCTTCGTGAGAGACAGACCTGTTTCCCGAGTAGACACGCCCCCCTCCGCGTGATGCCAGCGTGATAGAGAGTGGGGGCTGCAGTGGGGGGCTGCGGGTGTTCCCAGCTGTGCTTGTAAAGGCCCAGGGGACAGAAGTGACCAGCCGGTGAGGCAGAAGACCTGATGGCATGATCGGCCAGCGCGTTTCTAAGATCTAGAAGCTGCTTTGGGGACTGAATGACTATTCTGAATGTTTGCGTGAGCAGGATTAATGGTGCAGAGGAACTGAGATGGTGGCGGTGCCCGCCCCCTACCCCGCTGGGTTAAGCCGAGGACCGGGAGTGACGTGGGGAGGGGCCACTCAGGGTACAGGCGACTCCAAGCATCAGGCTGGAAGTCGGGGACTCGAGCAAGAGGGTGGCCTGTTCCTGCCCCCATGGGGCCCTGAGGGTGCCTTGCAGGAGGGAGGCCCTGCAGCGATGTGCCCTGTGAGCCCGGGTGCTACATCTCTGCAGGCCATGGCCGTGGGTGTTGGGGGCCAGCAGGGCAGGGACCTGAGGTCTGTGTTTCAGGACACGTACAGGTGCCGGTCCTCCCCCCGAAAGCCGTTTCATTTAGTGCCAGTGCTGGCGGGAAGGGGACCCTCGAGCCTTCCCGACACTCACGGGCCTCCTTCACCCCATCTCTCCTCACCCGCGGCAGGCTTGCTGGAGTCCCAGCTGAGCCGGCACGACCAGATGCTGAGCGTGCACGACATCCGGCTGGCCGACATGGACCTGCGCTTCCAGGTCCTGGAGACCGCCAGCTACAACGGCGTGCTCATCTGGAAGATCCGCGATTATAAGCGGCGGAAGCAGGAAGCCGTCATGGGGAAGACCCTGTCTCTTTACAGCCAGCCTTTCTACACGGGCTACTTTGGCTACAAGATGTGCGCCCGGGTCTATCTGAACGGGGATGGCATGGGGAAGGGGACGCACTTGTCGCTGTTCTTTGTCATCATGCGCGGAGAATACGATGCTCTGCTTCCGTGGCCGTTCAAGCAGAAAGTGACGCTCATGCTGATGGATCAGGGGTCCTCTCGGCGTCACCTGGGAGATGCGTTCAAGCCGGACCCCAACAGCAGCAGCTTCAAGAAACCCACCGGGGAGATGAACATCGCCTCCGGCTGCCCAGTGTTTGTGGCCCAAACTGTGCTAGAAAACGGGACGTATATTAAAGATGATACCATTTTTATTAAAGTCATAGTGGATACTTCGGATCTGCCTGACCCCTGACAAGTCACTGGGGAGGTGGGTTGAGCAGAAGGCAACTCCTCTGGGGGGTTTGAACCGGCTGCCTCCACCGAGGTCCTCGCGCTCAGAAAGGGACCTTGTGGAACGGAGGAAGCAGCAGAAGGTGGCCGCGGGCCGGCGGGAGGAGCCGCGCGTGAGGACACACCCGACATGTTTTCTAATAGACTAGCAACACTCCACTCTGAAGAATTATTTATCCTGCAACGTGATAAATACTGCTGTCAGAGAAGGTTTTCATTTTTCATTTTTAAAGATCTAGTTAATTAAGGTGGAAAACATATATGCTAAACAAAAGAACCATGATTTTTCTTCCTTAAACTTGAACACCAAAAAAAGAAAACACACACGCACACGCACACGCACACACCTGGGGACAGCTGGATATGTCAGCATGTTAAGTAAAAGAAGAATTTATGAAATAATAATGCAATTCTGATATATTCTAAAATTCAAGAGTGCAATCTTGTTTCAAATATAGTATACTGTCTATTTTTAAGGCCTCATCTGGTCTCTGTTTTAATAATTTGTTTGTCAGAAGACCCTGAAGTACACCTAGGTCTTTTTTGAAAGTCTAAATTCAGAATCATTTTTTAATTTGAAGTTCTAAGATAATTGTTATTGCAGACATTTTGTTTTAAAACGTTGATAGACTGATATTTCTTGGCAGAAAATGTAAAATACCCAGCGCTGGTTATCACTTGTGATAGGACAGAGCACACTCGACCTGCTGTTATTTCTCGTTAGAAATGTGACCTTCGATCTCTGTCGTAGTTACTGACACTACTTCAAAATTATTACGGAAGGGAAACCGCTCATGGATGCTGTGCATCATTCTCAGATTTATAATTGTTTTCACCCTAAAATAGGGCATTTGTTGAACTTTGGAGTTCTAAACAAAATCCTGTAGGCTCTTACAATTCTGCCCCATGTGTTCCGACACACTCTCTCTTGCTGACGACTCTGGCCTTCGGCGTCTGGCGTCCGGGGGGGGCAGGTGGCTCGTGCTGAAGGAGGCCGCAGCAGGTGTGTTTTTCTTCATCCTGTCACATGGCTGCATTTTGTTAACACTCTCCAAAGGCGACATCTTCGCGTAGAGGCGGTGGCATACTGTGTATGTGCCTTAGACGTGACGCGCTGCTTCTCCACCCCAGCTTTGTGCTCACTGTAACTCCAAGGTGACGGTCTGACCCGGCGCTCCTCTCGACCACTCCACCCCTGCCTCTGCAAGGGCGCTGACGGCTCCGCGCCGCCCAGGAGCCTCCACTGCTCAGTTATCACAGATCCCAAGTCTCTGGGCCCCCAGAGCGAGCCGCCTCGTCCCGGCGCGGGCGCAGTCCCACACCCGGGGCGCCTCGCCATGTCCCCATCGGGGCCGTGGGCGCCCGCCCGCCACGAAGCAGAACCCTCTGAGCATTCCAGAGACCACCGCCCCCGGGGGGGGCCTCCCAGGCTGCCCCACGGGGCCTGGGCCCGCCGCTCCCTCGGGAAGGGTGGCCCGGGGCCCGTCCCAGCCGGCGCCTGCCCGACGGCACCTTCTCAACTCACTGTTTACCTTCTTTCAATGGTCCAACTGTGACTAGAAGCCGGAGCCCTGCCTCCCCGCGCCCCCCGCTGTGCGCCGCGCTTCTGGGTGCTCTTACCACTGATGGGTGCTACACGTGACGGGTGCTCCTTGGGCTAAACCAGTGTGTGGGAACCACCGCATCTGGGCCGCGCACCTCAGACTGCCTGCCTCTGGGCTCCCCCGTGCTCGCGCGGGGACGGTTGGGCTGGTGCCCGGTGGCCCGCCGTGTCTCTGGTGCTGCCATCTGCCCTGGGCGTGCCTCCGCCCCAGTGCCTGCTGGAAGTGCCCTCCTAGCGCACGCCGTCCCCTTCCGTAAGTGACCTCGTCGGTTCCAAGCACCTGCCATGCCCGTTAGCGTTAAATGCTTGTCGTCGTCGTGTTCATCTCCTTGACTTTCTCCACCCTGCCCCCACCCCCGTTCCTTTGAGGGTGAGTCCGTGTCCTTGGTCCTGTCCAGAAGGAGCCGTGAGTCCCCGTTCAGAGAGGAAGGACTTCCCGTGGGCGCTGCGGGACCGCCGTCCCCCCCTCAAAGGTGTCCCCGACCTCCTCCAGACCTTGCCCTGGTTCTACCCCGGAGACCCAGGGGAGACGGGACGCCTGGCAGCACCTCCTGGCTGGCCTCGGGTGGCTTTCCCGAGCCCAGGGCTTACCAGCAGGGGCACGCCTGCGACGTCCTCCCCGTCCCTAAGAGTGTGGACAGTGTTAGCAAATTTGAGTTAAAAGCAACCTCTTGGTCTGGTCCAACAACAACAACTCTTTGCCTCTCCTGGTTGAAATTCTTCTGGGGGCGGGCCACCGGAAGCACTTCTAGAAGCATCTGCCCCTTGGTGGGGGGGCGCTTTCCCAGTAGCCCCTCCCAGACACACTCCTGGTGGGAGACGACGGGCCCTTTGGGCCTCTTCCTGAGGCGCCCACAGGACATGGCGTCGGGAGCTGCCACCGTCCCCTGGGGTGAGGGTGGGCCACAGCGGAAGCGTCATCTTGTGGCTCGAAAATAGTTGGCGACAACGAGGGGTATGGGGGTCGTGTGCCTTTTGATCACCGGTCGGTGCACATCGTCCCTCTCGTGCACGTGGGGCTTTCCGGAAGGCGGCCTCCCAAAGGACCTGAATGCGTTCCTGACCCCTCGGTGCCCTGGTTTGGTGCTCGCCGCCCGGCGCCGGCCGCGGCTGTGGTCCCCGAGCGGCCAGCCCTCCCGGCTTCCCAGGGTCCCAGCAACAAGAGAACGGTGTCCTACGCGGTGTGTATTGGGTGCGCTTCCCTTGTTCCCTAAAAGTGACAGGTTTCCCCACGGGGAGAAACTGCTCCAGTGCTTGAGGAGAACCGCCACTGGGTCTCGTGTGTGAATCAGGCCGGTCGGCTTCCCGGTCATCCTCGTAGCAGCCGTGAAGACGACTCGCTGTCTCTGCCGTCCCCGCGCGCCACTCGCTCCTGCACCGACCGTGGAGCTGCTGGGGCGCGGGCGGCCCGGGGCCGGGCTCATCGGCGATGGGTGGGCACCCACGGGGAGCGCACATCGTGGTGGGCGTGAGCGAGGGGCCTGTCCCAAGAGGCTGGGAGTCTTCGAGGGGCCGAGTGGCATTTGGCACTTTGGGATTAGACCGGCCCCGGCGAAGCTCGATTCCCCTCAACCACGCCTCTTCTAGAAGAGCGGTTTTGCAGTGGCCCAGGTTCGTAGGTCACACAGAGGAGACAGGAATTCATGTAAATTGCTCTGAGGCCCTGTGCCACAAGAGGGTGGCTGGGCGGGTGGACAGAGGCGGCCTCGTGGGGGCCACTGTTCCGGAACAAGGGAGCTCTTGGCCCAGACGCGCCTTTCTTTTCCTGCCCGACCCAGTTTTTCCTTCCCTTGTGACCCCAGAGGGCCGTGGAGCACAGGGAGCCCGTCCTCTGTGGCGGCTGCCTCCACCAGGCCCTTCAGATGCCGGCCAGAGTCCAGGGCGCCTGCTGGCAGGGCCGATGCCCCCGAGGCTCCCCCGGACCACCGCGGCCCACCCTGGTGAGGCAGGGTCCTCTGCCACCCACGCTGGGGCTACGTGCCCCAGGCGAGGCCTGCAGCCGCCCTCTGCAGGCGGTGTCGTGGTCACCCGTGGCAGGCCTGGCAGCCCACAGCTGGCAGAGGAGGGGGCATCCGGACAGACCCTTAAACACGACAGGGTCCCGTGGTGGGTCATTTCCTCATCTGCCCAAGGGAGGTGGGCAGAGTGGCAGACCCCCCCCCACCCAGCTCCCCCACCCAGCTCACATCCTGGGGGGTGCACACCTCCTCTCTACTCTGTGCATGGGGGAGGGGCGAGGCTGCCCTTCCGTGCCCGTCACAGACGCGTCTGGCTCCCGGCCTCTCCGCCGGTGTTCACGGGGCCGGTCAGGAGGCCACGCTCCTCCTGGGACTTCGTGCCCCAACCTCAGCCCTCCCCAGTGGGTCCCTCTCCTCTGGGTCAGCAGAGCTGCTCAATACCGTTTTCTTCCTTCTGGTCCAGAGCTTCCTCGGGCCTCGGAGGAGAGCGGCGGGAGCTCCTTTCTTCTGTGAGCCCTGGGGAGGCGAACGAGGGGTCTGTCGCCCAAACCTGCTTGTCAGCCCGAGACCATGGTTCTGTCTTCCATTTGCAAATCCCGACAGTTTTCTTTTCTCCAAAATAGAATCCGTCCACTGGGGTCGGGTGAGGTCCGCGTGTGGCTCCTGTGTCGGCAGGTGACCCGGTCATCGGCACCGTCCGCCCGGGCCAGCGGGGGAAGGAGCCCCGGGGGTGTTTCCCGCTGGCCTCGGGTGGCCCGAGCGGAGCCGGGTGGCGCGGCGTGAGGAGGCCCTGGTGGCACCAGCAGTGCTTGCCTTTCATTTCTGCCGCTGCATCTGAGTCTCGCGAACTGTCGCATTGGGAGAGGGTCAAGTCCAGGACGGCTGCGCCACTCCTGCCGTTAGCGGTGATTGGTTTTTATCACTCAGTCCCCCATTAGACAGGGAAGGTCACCTTCAGCAGCAAACTGACTCAATTGGTAAACACAAAAGCTGGCATTCTTTCCGAGGATTTCTACAAGAATTAGCTATAGAATAGCATGTGTGATCACAGAGTGTGTGAGCCCGTGTTGACACTTGTGTAACGTCCGTAGAGCCGCGTCTCCCGACGGCGCACCTCTTCGTTCAGTTGTTACCCAAAAACAAAGACCAAAGAAGGCCAATCTCTCATTTGACTCTGTATTTTTAATCCGCCTGTTTTAAAAATTGCCGTCTGTAGTAACCGCTCGCTGTGAGGCCCCATCTTGACACTCCAAGTGATTGTGACCAGTGACTCACGTCCTGTTTTTCTGCTCTTCTAAGAAAAAAAAAAACAACAAAAAGACAGTGTAAGTTATTGCTCAGCAATAATCATGTTGTTCATGTGAATTAACAACATGTCTGATTTTCTGATAGCATTATTATGTTTTATATTTTTGTTTACTGTACATTGTGTGTGGTTTTATTTGGTATTTATTTGTGTTTTGAGGTCTTGCGATGTTTTTGTGTTTCTGATGCTAATAACTAAAGTTTATAAGACTGTAGAATGCAAAACTTGGAAATGCTCAACTGTCTGATTAGAGGAAAATAAATCTGACTAAGGAGTCCTGGTTTCTCTTTCCGCCATCTCCACAGGCAGAGCCCCAGGCTTGGGGTGGGGGGGCCCTTCCCCTGCCCCCACGGGGCCTCCCCGGCTCCTCTCTCAGAAGCAGCCTTGGCAGCGGCCCGTGCGCTCACCCAGCCCCACACTCAGAAGGGCCCACACTTGGCTCAATCTCGTGCCGTCACCATCTTCAAGTTCCTGATGTGTGAAAGAGGGTCTCGTACATTTGGTTTGCACTAGACCCTGCGGACGCCGGAGCCGTTCCTGCCCGTGGCTTCCTGGCCTCCCCTGCGAGGCAGTGGCTCTGACCTCCGTGAGTCCCGGAGGCTGGAGCGCCCAGCAGCCTCGCTCTCAAGTCTGCTGCTTGGTCCAGAGCCGGGGAGGTGGCCCTTGCTCTCCTGCCAGGCCCCGTGCCCCGGCATCCGGAATGGTGGAGGGGCCCCAGACTTCATCAGCTGTGGGACTTAGGCCTCTTTGAGCTTCAGTTTCCTCACCTGTCCAATGGAAGGACAGCATCTGTCTCCTTTCTAGAAGGTGGCTATTAAAAAGCTGTACCAGGGGCACCTGGGTGGCTCAGCCAGTTAAGCGTCTTGATTCTTGATCTCAGCACAAGTCTTGATATCAGGGTCGTGAGTTCAAGCCTCATGCTGGGCTCCACGCTTAAACAAACAAAACAAAACTGCTCATAGGAGTATTAGCAGGTAGAGGCCCAGAACGACCTCTTCCCAGCTCTGTATTTCTCCAGGTGGTCCTGTGGATCAGGCCCGGGGACAGGACACCCCCAGACGATCCCTGTGGAAGCTGCTTTCCAGCACTGGTGCAAAGACCCTGGGAACCGCCCAGCCCCTCCCCCACTGTCCTCCCCCACGCGTCACCCCTGCGCCCCACTGGGCCACTAGCACTATGGGCAACAGGAAGGTGGCCCCATCCAGGATCCCGCACAGGCCCTCGGGCCACGCTGCTCCTGCTGTCCCTCAACAGGGGGGCCGCCGGACAGTCCTCCCCACCCCATGCCCTCAGCCCTGTGGTGACACACAGTGGGGGGTCCAGGCCCCCCGGCTCTTCCTAATGCGGGGCCTGGAGGGCCCCCAGTTCACCCCACCCTGTGGTGAAGGGCTTGCGCTCCATTGTGTCTCTGGCACTCAGCCTTGGGCTCCCACCATGGCCTCAACCACAGCAGGGATGCTGAGCGACACCACGGGAGCCCCGAGGACAGCCCCGACCCTCCTCCCGGCCCGGGGACACAGGGTGGACAGCTCTGTGGGCTGGGCTGCCCGAGGCACGGAGCAGCAGGGGGGTCCTGATTTCAGAAACTGGCCTTTTGGAAACTCCAATCCTACAGGAAGGGAAATGGGCAATAAACCCCAGGAGAAGAGCACCCCCTGCTGGGTGCCCCTGAGCAGGGTGCGGGGCGCTGTGGATCGGATCTGGCGCTGCCCAGCGGCAGAGGGCGGGTGTGATGAGAAGTGGGGTGCTCGGGGCAGCTCCTCCGCCTGAACCCAGACGTCACGCAGGACTGAGTGAAGCAGCACGTCAGAGTCAGCCTGGGGGGTGGCCCTGCTCTCCCAGCGACTTGGGAGGCTTGGTCCAGGAGAGGAGGGGCCAGGCGGTTCCTTGTGACCCTGGGGGACGGGGTGGGGCCGCTCTGTTCTGAGCCCCTCTAGCCAAGACCCCTGCAGGCCCAACTAGGAACTCGGGCAGAGCGGGACCGTCCGCCGCCCCCCGCCCCCGCGCCGCTGGCCCCCAGCCGCCCGCTGTCGCTCTGCGCGGGGGCAGGCACACCCCACACGAGCCAAGGCCCAAACCTGGAAAGATGCCCGAGTCCCCCGTGCGCCTGCGTTTGGTCAGACGCCCGGTCTCTGAGCGTCTGTTGTAAGTGAGAAAACCGAGGTCTGGCGAGGGCCGCGTCCGCGGAGCCCTCCCCGCGCTTCGCCGGTCTTCGGTGGCTGTGGCTCAGCTGCTGCTTGGACGCGCCCGGGCCCCGCGCGCCACGGAACCGGACCTGGACGGGCGAAGGCCTGGAGACGCGCTCGCTTGTAGTGAAGAAGGGCTGTTTCCAGTTTCCTGAAAACGGACCGCTGCGGAAGCTAGATCCTGAACGCAAGAGATCCGCTAAAAACGCCACGGCCACGGGGAGAAGGGAAGTGTGCGGAGGAGGTCCGCGCCTTGACCCTGCGGCCAAGGGCACTGCGGAGGCCCGGCTGGGGCCTGTGTCCCGTAAGTGCTGCGGGGCTGCATGGAGGCTTCCAGCCTGTTCCTCGGGGACGCGATAAGGAGTCAGAGGCGCAGGGGAAGCTTTGAGTGTCCCCGAGCCCACAAGCCCTGGCCTTGCTCCCCAGTGACCCCTGGACCTCGGGGTTGCCCTTGGAGGAAGGCAGAGCTCAGAGGCCCCCAGGGCGTTGAGGGGGCTGGGCTGACGCCGGGTCTGAGGACCAGAGGCCAGTGCCCTGCAGGGGAGAGCACGTGAGGGAGTCTGGGGCAGCACGAGGCCCCTGCGAAAACACTCTTGGGGTGGGGTGGGGACATGTGGTCTGAGCCAGGTAGGAGACACACCCTGTGCTGGGTCCTCCCAGGCAGCTGGGGGTGGAGGGTCACACACCTCCTCACAGAGGCCTGCCCCCTCTCTGTCCCTGCACAGATCATGGCTGCGGTGTGGCCTTCATGCACCCTCGCCCCCAGCCAGGGGCAGATGGGGAGAGGCCGGCCCCGCCCCTGCTACAGGCCTGGCAGCGAGGGTGTGCACAAATGAAAGGCCCAGAGAGATCTCGAGTTTGGCAGGGACCTCACAGGTGGAGGGTGAGGACTGCTCCTGGGCGAGTCTGCAGGAGTCTGTGCAGAACTGCAGGGCCGGGGAGTGGGGGAGTGGGGGGTGACTGGCCTGCCCTGGGGGGGAGTGTCAACCATCCCTTCCTCCCAGGAGCGGCTCCCGGTGGTGGGGGACGCGGCAGTGGGGAGGAGATGGCCTCTCTGGAGAGGTGACTTCCTGCGGAGACTGGAGGACAGGACGTGCCCAGAGGGCCTGCTGCTCATCCTCCCACAGCCCCCGCCACCCCTCCCCTCCCCTCCCCTCCCCTCCCCTCGCAGGAAGAGAACCAAGCACGCTGGAGCCCCGCTAAGGCCCAGAGATATGCAGGAGCCCACCCGAGGTCACACAGCATATCAGGGACAAAGGTGAGGGGGAAGGAGCTGGGGACTGTCCTTGGGCCGATGCATCCCCATTGAGTTACAGAGAAGGTAGAGGGGGAGGGACAGTGGGAAAGGGGTGATTCCCAAGGCTCTGCAAGTCTGGGTGGGGACCACAGGGGTTCTGTCCCCCCACCCCTAGGGGGGGCAGGGCTGTCACAGTGCCCTCACACTAGGGGGGCTGAGATGGCCAATCAGAGCACAGCAAGCAACCCTGCACCATGTGACTGGTGCACATGGGAACAGGAGCCAGTCTGAGACCTCACTGAGCCCTGCCCAGTGGCCTGGTCAGAGAGGTGTGGGGTCCAGCTCTCCCGGGGCCACCTTTCCTGCCGCGAAGGTTGTGCGCAGAGAGAAACCAACAGCGAGGGCAGCCAAGCCGAGACAGAGTGAGACTGACAGCCGCAGACGGACACAGAGACTAAGAGCTTGGACAGCCCCTGGATCCAGCCTTGCCTGAAGCAGTCACTTCATGGCATTTCCTGATCACTGGCAGAAACTCACTTTCAGACTGTGCATTTCTGCTACTTCCCACAGAGCCCCTGACCAAAGTGTGTGCCCACATGCATACCGGGGTACCCGGGGCGCCTGTGCATGCAGCTTGGGGCCCCCTGTGAACACAGGGCACCTGGGCCACGGTTCAGCCGCTCCTTGGATCAGGTCTGCGCTCCTGAGGTGGGAGGGACTCCTGGCAGCTCTGGGCCAGGGCCGGTGCCCGTCTCCCGCCTCAGCATGGGCCCCGATCCGGGTCACCCTCTGATATCTGGACCCACGTCAGCCACTGGCAAGGACGCGCCCTTCAGGGTGGGGAGCCGGATGCCGGCCCCTCATGGCCCACCCGCCCCAACTTGTCCTGTTCTGCCACCTTCAGTCCAACCTCCACACTGTGCCTACAGCTGTGGCCTCATCCTTCGTGTCTCCCCTTTAATGCCGCCTCTCCCAGGAAGATTTCTCTGACTGCCAGGGAGTCTTGCTGCCCTCTTCAGACAGTACAATGTCTCTGGAAATGGCCTGTCCAGGTGGGGCAGGAGTGGCCAGAAAGTTCCATCTCCCCAAGGCCCAACCACCCCACCTTCTAGAGCCTCTCTTGGGCCTTGCCCTCAAAGCAGTCCACTTCTTCAGTTGGGAGAAGGGAGCCCCCAGCTTGGGAAGAGAGCACCTCCAAGCTCTCTGCCTTGAAAGCCACAAGTAGGGTGGGAGGAGGTGAGGGGAGCAGAGCCAGACACTCTGGTTTTGCCCCCAAGAAGGCCCGGCCAACAGGACTACTTCCCAGCAAGAGCAAGACAAGGGACAGAACACATATGACCCCAAAGAGCCCCCTTGTTCCCAGTGAAGGCTTCCTCCCTGGATGGGGCTTCCGGTCAGCCCGACAGGCAGACAAGGCTAAAGTCCGGGGCCCGGGAGACCCCCTCATCATCCCAGGCTGGGCTGGGGGCCGACGCCTCCGGGCAGGGCTGGCACCGCGCAGAGCAGATGCCAGGATCCCACCGGTTGCTCGGCAAGGGTCACTGGCACCCCAGTCCTCCACGTCTGTAGCCATGTCCACCACCTGCCCGCAGCAGCTCGTCCTGGACCCAGTGGCCACCCACCTCTCCCCCACTCGCCATCGGGCGTGACCGGCAACGTGCCATCTGCCCGACTCCCGTCACCCACAGGTCACCCTATCCCTGACGATCGATTCACCATCTGCCCCTCCTGTACCCCCTGGCCATCATCATCCAGTTTACTGTGCAGTCTGTCCACCCACCCACCTGCCCTCTGCCATCACACCCCCCACAGACCCACCCCCTTCACCACCATCCACCCCAGCCCCATCCCTCCGACACCCTACACAATCAGCCCACCTGTCCATCCGCCTGGATCCGGGCGTGCTCCCTGCGCTCATCCACCCTCCAGCCCTCCCTCTGCTAAAGTGCTACTCACAGTCCATCTAAATCCCGCTCACCATCCACTCGCCTAGTCCCTCTACCAGCCATTTGTCAGCCCTAAGCCACCACCTTTTGTCACCCACCATTCATGTCCACAAAGCCCAGCCAACATCTATGATCGACCATCCATTTATCCAAGCGCCATTTTTGTCTACCCTCCACGCTTCCCGTCATTCTTCCTCACGCAGCCCCACCCACCGTCCACTGCCCGTCCTCCCACAGGCCACTGTCCTCTACCCACTAGCCACCACCCATCGCCCCCCGGGGCCACGCAACATCCACGCAGTCGCGCACCACTCATTCTCCACCCACCTGCGCTCAGCGAGCGCGCACTGGTGGATTCACTCGCCACCCCGTTCCCCCTGCGCGGCTAGCCAGCGCACGCACCCTCCGCCCCTCACCATGCACCTGCCACCAGCCACTCACGGCCCGTTTACCACCGTCCTCAGTGCATGCAGGCCAGGGGGCGGGCGGGCCCTGCTTGGAACGGCAGACACCCAGCCCCGCAGGTGGCCGAGTAGGTGCAGCCCCAGCCGCACGGGGACAGAGACAGCAGGGACCCTAGAGGTTGTTCACCGCCACCGCTGCCCCCCCCAACCCCACCCTTGTCATGGAGCAGGTGGGTCCTGACGAGCCCCTCTTCCTGGCCACCCAAGGTCCTCGGGTCCCTGCAGGGCTGTGTGGGGGAGGGAGCGCCTCCCGGAGGGGCCTGGAGGTAAATGTGTAACCGCCCGCCGGCCGCGCCCCGCCCCGCCCGGTCAGGTGGACCCCGCGGGGCAAAGTCTGCGGGTCCGCGCCGGCGGGATGGGCGCGCTGGGCCGGGCGCTGCTGTGGCTGCAGCTGGGCGGTAAGCGGGGGGCGCGCTGTGGGGGCGGGGGCGTGCGGGCTCCGCGGCCTGACTCAGTTTCCCCGTCCCCGGGGGCGCGCTGATCCGCCCCCTTTGCACCCGGCCGGCGCGTGTCCCAGGTGTCCGCCCCCAACGCTGCTCTGTCCCGTCCTCCTCTCCCTTTTCTTTTTTTGTAAGTTTATTTTTAGTTTATTCAGTTATTTTGAGAGAGCGAGAGGGAGGGAGAGAGGGAGGGAGAGCATGCGCAGGGGAGGGGCAGAGAGAGAATCCCAAGCAGGCTCCGTCCCACCAGGGCAGAGCGGGACACAGGGCTTGAACTCACTAACCCTGAGATCATGAGCTGAGCCCAAATCAAGGGTCAGAAGCTTAAAGGACTGAGTCCCCCAGGCGCCCGCTATCCTCTCTTATGCCCCTGGCGGTTCCCTCAGGACACAGATCCCAATCAAAGCCCACCTTCCAGCAGCTTCTACTGGGCAGAGGCTTCCCACCCCCTTCACCTTGGTCCTCCTGTGGTCTCTGCCCGTGCCCTGCCGTGCCTTCTGCTCCAATGACCAGCAAAGTGGGGGCAGGGCGAGGAGGGCACGTAGGAGTGGGCTCTGAAGATCCAGCAGGAGTCCGGCAGAGAGCACCGAGGCAGGGCTCCCACAGGGTCTGGGCTGTCAGGGAGACCCCATCTGTGCCCCAGGCTCTGTGACCAACCTTCTTCCGCCTGGGGGTGGGGCATCTGAGCGGGAAGCACTTAGTCACCCCCCTCCCCAGTGATGACCCGCGCAGCCTACAAACTCTGGGTCCCCAACACCAACTTCGAAGCCACCGCCAACTGGAGCCAGAACCGGACCCCGTGCTTGGGCGCTGCCGTCGTGTTCCCCGAGGACAAGGTGACTTCCCCCCCCAACCCCGGGGGGCTCAGGGTGGGGCCTCACGTGGGGGGGTCGAGGAGGGACAAAGGGGGTCCGCCAGCCAATGCCAGTTCTTTCTGCAGATGGTGTCAGTCCTGGTGCAAGAAGGTCATGGCATCTCAGACATGGTGAGAGGGAGCTGCGGCCGACACCCAGGTCGGAGGGGGGCTGGTGGTCCCTGCTGGTCTTCCTGAAGCCCCTTTCTTGTCTCGTGACCCGGCCGGCGTTGCGCCTCGGGCCTCTGGAAGGGCTTCCTGGGAGGCTGGGGAAGCCGTGTGGGAGAGCAGGCTCTGGTCCTGTGGTCCCAGCCCAGGCTGTCCCCCAGCTTTGGAAGGGGCTCGGAAGGTGCTCCTGTCCCCACTGCCCTCTGCCCTCGGCCTCCAGCCCCCAAGAGTCTGTCTTCTGTAAGGTTTGCTCTGGGAAACACCCTCCCCACACTCCTCCCGCAGCCTTTCCCTGTCCTGGCTCCTGAACCCCAATCAGAAGCCTGGGGGACCCATCTCTCATGCTGCTTCGCAGGACGGTAGGGTTCCAGAGAATGCTGGGGGTTAGGAGAGTAAGAGAGATTCCATGACCAGTACGTTTGGGAGGTGCTGCATCCTGCACTCGCCTGGAGCTTCGCTATGTGTTAAAGGCTCTGGTAAGGCCTGTCTCTTGAAGGCGGGGTCAGCAAGCTACTGGCCAAATGCAGCCATGTGGCTGGAGCGAACAATGGTTTTTACATTTTTAAATGGTTGGGGGGGGAAAGGTCAAAAGATGAACATTTTTTGTGGCACGCGAAATATAGGAATTAAAACTTCAGGATCCATAAATAAAGTTTCATCAGCACACAGCCCTGCCCATCGGGTCGCTAGCATCTACGGCCACTGTCAGACTACAAGGCAGAGTTGAGTGGCCGTGATGGAGCCCGGGTGGCCTTCAAAGCCTAAAGTATTTACTGTCCCACCCTTTACAGAAAAGGTCGCTGCTCCCTGATTTAAAGTGTCATTTCCCAGGACCCAGCGGCATCAGGGTCACTCCTAGTTCCCACTGCTCACTGGGCTGGATCATTGTTCTGCCAAACGCACGCCTGCCAGCAAGGTGTGACTGATGTCAGGGGTGCTGGCTCTGAGCAGAGGTGGAGCTGGGGGGGAGGGGGACCCTCCGTATGGGTGCCCGAGTTGGAGCCCTCTCCTGGAGGCCAGTGGATTTTGCGCAGGTGAGTTGGGCATCGAGTGGTCCTGGCCCCACCCAATCTCTTGGCCAAATACAGGATCTGGGGACCTCAGGCCTAATTTCCACTCCCTGAGGTATCTTGGTTAATTGATGTTTTTCAAAAGCAGCATTAATTGTGGGACCCGGCCACTCATGGGGCAGGGCAAGTCAGTGCAAGGGACCCCTACCCTACCTGTGAGCCGGAGCTGTCCCTGCCTGGGGAGGGAGTGTCGGGCAGAGACTAGGGGTCCCTGGTCCCGGCAGATCTGGGGTCCAGATGCCCTTTCACATCTGTCCAACCCAGAGGCTAAGGTGCTTCCAGAAGGGGGCAGCCAGGTGGAGGAGGGGTGGAGACATGGAGGGAGGAGCTGGACCCAGCGCCCACTCCACCCCCCCCCCCCCCCCGCCATGGGTAACTGTGGCAACCGGGCAGGGAACAGCCTGGAGCAAGTGGAGAGGTGCATCCGGAGGCAGGGGTCGGTCTGAGGCAGGGGTCGGTCTCCGGCGGCTGGGGGGGGGGGTTCTCTGCTGATTTGGTTATTCTGGTGATCTCCTTTGGAAGAGCTTGAGTGTCTTGAAAGAGGCATTCTGCTGTCGCCTGATAGGCCCCTCTATCTGGCCCTTCTTTCCATCCCCCGCTGCCCAAATGGGTGCCCCTCCTGCTGTCCTGGGGGCCCAGAAGGTGCCCCCTCACCTCCCCAGCCTGTCCTCTGCCTGCACCGTGGGGGCTGCCCCCCCCCACCAGACCCGGGTGGGAACGGTCCGGGGGCCCAGGACCAGGCTGAATGGACCCAGAGCTGCCCCCGACCGCCTCCCACCCCCGATGCACGGAGGCCCCCTCTTCCACCACCCCTGCGCTCAGCACTCTCTGGCTGCCCAGACTTAGGCCTATAACAGGTGTAGTCGCAGCAGTGTTCTAACGTGTCTTTCTCAGATTTGGAGATTCCCTCCCTGGGATTTTCCCCTTCCTGAACCCCCTTCTCCTCTCCCATTTCTACCTTTGGAGGAATCTCCTATTGTCTATCCATCGGTCCATCGTTGGTGTGAGCCTACTGCAAGCGCCTCCCCCCGTGAGCTTTCTGCCTGTGCTGCCCTTCGCTGAACAGAACCCGGCGTTATGACCAGGCGAAATCTGCTGCCTTAGACCTGTGTCTCTGGTGTTTTAAGAATCCCTCCCTGTTGCCAAGTCACGGCCATAACCACCTATGTGTCTGTTACGTCACAGTTTTGCCGTCAGGGGCACATGTTGGAGTGGGACACTACTAGGGGACCAGCTTTATTTTTCTCCTTAGAGTAAACCCGATTTCTGACCTCTTCCTCCGAGCCACCGGCTTCGTGGCGCTGTTGCCACAGGTCACCAAATGCCCAGGGTGCCGGGCGCTCTCAGGGCCCTCCCTGGTCCCTTTGCTCTCTTTCCCTATGCACGTCGTGGCCCTGTGGGATGTCTTAATCCCCCCTGGGGTGACTCACCCCTCCACTTCTGCTACGAAGCCCACTAGTTTTTTGCGGATCTGATTTGCAGAGAGATTGTAGGCTTATCGGGTAACAACAGCGACGACAAACCCTGGAAGTTTGATTGGAAATGAACACCAGCTTGGTGCTATCAAGCTGCCCATTCAGGAGCATGCGCGTCGCTGCAAATATTTCACACCGTCCATCATAAAACTCGACACTAGAGTTTTAAAGTGGTCCCCGTAGAGGTCTCGTAGAGTATCAGTTCATTCATAAACCTTCACAGTTTGCCTTCTATTGTGAATGGTTCTCTATTTTTAAAAACTACATGTTCTACTTGCTTTTTATAAATGCCGATAGTTGCTCCTCTTTCTTTCCAGTCCTGACTCCTTTTCTTTCTTTTTCTTTCCACGTAGCATTGTCCAGGACCTCTCCCCCTCTGTTAAACAGGAGTGACAGAACATGGGCATCCGTGTCTTGTTCCCATGCGAAAGAGGAGGCTTGTCCCATTTCTCATTGAGCGAATGTTTGCTGTGGGGTTTTGGCACATAAACTTTATTAAATTGTGGAAATTCTATTACTAGCTTGTTAGCAGCTTTTAAAAAAAAATCATAAATACGTTTGTGGACCTCTCTAGGTCTTTTTTTTTTTTTTTTACATTGAGTGAGGTACGGTGGCCCCCTCCCTACTTTTAGCCTGTTGAGGGGGTTTTCTGAGGCTGAGCTGTCGGTGCACCACTGATGTCCTTCTGGGACCCTTAGCTGCAGGTCAGAGCATCCCACTTGGGAACACCGGGCTTCCCTCGATCGGAATGCACGGATTTTGTTGGCACAGGACTCCTCACTGCCACCTGGTGGGACACCGCAGTACATACGGCTGGGAAGTCGGGTCCGGGAGCCGTCCTGGGACAGGAACCCCATGATCACCGTGTATTTTTTTTTTTAAACTTTGTAAAAGTTTATTCTCATTTATTGTGGGAAAGAGATAGAGAGCAAACAGGGGAGGGGCAGAGAGAGGGAGAGAACGAGAGGCAGAGAGAGAGCATCCAAAGCAGGCTGTGTGCTGCTGTGGGGCTCGAACCCAGGAACTGCGAGATCACGACCTGAGCCGAAATCAAGAGTCGGACGCTTAACCGACTGAGCCACCCAGGCGCCCCACCATGTACGTTTAAAATACACTATTGCATCTAGTCAGCTAACATTTTATGTGGGATTTTTTTGTATCTACGTTTATAAGTAAAACAAAACTACAATTTTTCTGGTCTTGTCCTCCATCCGGTTTGGGAATCGAGGTTCCACAGACCTCATGAAATGGCTGGGCAATTTTTACTCTTTTTTCCGGTTCCCAGAACGACTTCTGTAAGAAGGAATCAGTTAGTTGTTCCTTGAGAGGCTAGTATACTTCACCTGTAAAAACACTTGCCCTGGGACATGAGATCCTTGACTAACATTTTAATTTCTTTAATGCTTGCTGGTCTATTCATTCTCTATTGCTTCCTGTGCCATTTTTGATGCTTTGAATTTTTCTAGAAGTTGTTATATTTCATCCAGGTTTTCACGTCCGGCAGTCCTTTTTATTTCTGAAGCTTTTCGGTGTCTGTGTCTACGCTCATAAGTCTGTTCGTGCGTGGCCACCGCCCTGTTTCTTTACTCCCGATTTCCTCGTTTCCAGGGAAGCTCTCTGTGCGGCCATCATTCCCATCTTTTCGTTATGCTCCTGCATTTGAATGGAACTTTGGCCAGATATAAAATTCTAGAAGGGGAGTTCTTTTCCTTTAGTACATAAAGTATCATTATACTGTCTTTCTGCCTCCATTGTTGGTGCTGAGAAACCAGACCTCTGATTTTTTGTTTATTTTCCTGGGTGATCTGTTCCTTCTCTCTGAAGCTTTTAGAATTTTCCCCACATCACTAACGTGCCTGGGCGTGATTTCCCTTGTTTCCCATTCCAGGCTCTAGGAGACCTTTCCATCTGAGAGTTCCCGGCTTTCTTCAAATCTGCAACAAATTCATGCTCCTTGTTTCTTCAGCTATTTCCCCTTCTCCCCCACCCTTTATATCTGCATTTCTGCACTTGGATGTCAATTCTCCCTCCTCTCCAGGTCCTCTGCCCTTCCCTGCTCTGCCCTTCCCCACTCTTCCCTGCAGGCCCCTAAGCAGAACCACGCCAGTCTCTGTGTCTTCTCCGGGCCGCGTGTTTATTTCACCTGTCATGCTCTTCCTTTCAATTATTATGTGTTTTGTAATTTATTCATATTTTCTCTTTTGATTCTTTTTATTATTATTAAGCTTTTAATTCCAGTATAGTTAACATCCAGTGTTACATTAGTTTCCCGGGTACAAAATTGTATTATTGAATTCAACCCCCTTTGGTTCTTTTCTTAAAGATTGTTTTTAAATGTTTATTTATTTTATGGGCAGAGAGAAAGAGAGACAGAGGACTTGAAGCCCACATTTGAAGCAGGCTCTGTGCTGAGCCCTACTTGGGGCTGGGACTCACAAACTGTGAGATCATGACCTGAGCCAAGGTCGCACCCTCAACCAACTGAGGCACCCAGGCAGCCCTGATTCTTTTCAAAAACAAGTCCTTGTTCAAACTTCACCTGTAACACCTCCCCTGTTCCAGAGGCGTGTCTGTCCCCACAGCTCACTGCAGCCTCCTGTCACAGTGCTGCAGACTCACGTGTGGGGACAGTTGGCCTGTGATCTCACATCCCCCCAGGGATCGGCCTCTTGGTCAGGACTGGTGCTCAGGTAGGGGACAAGCAAGCTAGGGCTTGAGGCCGGGCCCTGGGTGGGCCGCCCACGGTGACAGGGAACACACAGGATTCCGGCTCCGCCCAGCTCCCCTGGCCCAGCGCTCCTCTCCAACCCCAACCCTGAGGGTCAGAAGGAGGAGGCCCAGGGTCATGGGGCTTGGGGGCGATGGAAAGGGAGAGGGTGGCCGGGACTCTGTCACCTGGCCTTCCCACTGCCATAGATCCCCTTGACACCCGAGGCCTGAGCTATGGCCCGGCTTCTGTGGCAAACGGCTGCCCTGGTGGAGCCCAGGCCCGCAAGGGAGACAGAGGCCACGCAGAGGCCCCTGCACCCTCGCCCCCAAGTGCAGCCCCGTCCCCTCCCTCAGGCAGTTCCGGCTTCCTTCACACTGCCCTGTGGGTTGAGTTTCCGGCTGGTGCAGCTTCCCCCCGGGTTGGGGGTGGGGAGATGGGAGAGGCCGCGGCCGGAGTGTCACCCTGCCCCAAGCTCTCCACGCGCCCAAGTGTCAGGCTGGGTCTTGCTCCTCGGCCTGCAGAGTCGCTCCCTCCGGCTTATTGGAGCCTCGGCGGGGAGGGGGCGCCCGGTCTGAACTCCCTTCCCCGGGGGCGCGGAGGGGGGACGCGACCCTCCGGCACCCGGGACCGCCGCCTAAGCCCGCGCTTCCGGCAGCTCCTGCCGCGGGACGGGGAGTTCGTCCTGGACCCGGGAGCCGGCTTCGGCGCCGCAGACGCCGGCGGGGACCCGGACTGCGGCACAGGTGAGGGGGCGGGGCTTGCTGGGGCGGGGCGGGGCTTGCTGGGGGCGGGGCGCCCCTCGCGCGGAGCTCAGGGCCGCGCGCCCTCCCAGGCGCCCCCGCGCTCTTCCTCGACCCCGACCGCTTCTCGTGGCACGACCCGCGCCTGTGGCGCTCCGGGGGCGCGGCGCGCGGCCTCTTCTCCGTGGACGCCGAGCGCGTGCCCTGCCGCCACGACGACGTCGTCTTCCCGCGCGACGCCTCGTTCCGGGTGGGCCTCGGCCCCGGGCCCGCGCGCGTCCGCAGCGTCTGGGCTGTGGGCCAGGTGAGCCGCGCGCCGGGCCGGGTCTCCTCTGCGCGCCTCGGGCCCCACGCGAGAGTCGCGAGCACTCAGCCGCTGTCCCCTCCTCGGGCTGGCGCCGCCCCCAGACGTTCACGCGCGACGAGGACCTGGCTGCGTTCCTGGCGTCCCCCGCCGGCCGCCTGCGCTTCCACGGGCCGGGCGCTCTGAGCGTGGGTGCCGAGGCCTGCGCCGACCCGTCGGGCTGCGTCTGCGGCAACGCCGAGGTGCGCGCGGCCGGCGGCGGGGTGGCCGGGGTCCTCCCAAGGGGGGAAGCGGGGGAGGGGGGCGGCTGGCGCCTGGGGAGCCCCTCCCCTTCTCCGTGCCGACGGCCGCTTCCCGGCCCCCCCCCCCCCCCCGCCAGGTACAGTCGTGGATCTGCGCCGCCCTGCTCCGGCCCCTGGGCGGTCGCTGTCCCCCGGCCGCCTGCCGTGACGCCCTCCGGCCCGAGGGGCAGTGCTGCGACCTCTGCGGTGAGCGCCCCCTCCCGGCCGGTGTTCGCAGGGACGGCGTAGCTCGCCCCCAGCCTCACCTTCCCTGCTGGGCCTGGGCCCGGGCCCGCGGCGCCGACCCCTACACTCCTGTCGCAGGAGCCATCGTGTCGCTGACCCACGGCCCCACCTTTGACATTGGGCGATACCGGACGCGGCTGCTGCGAGGCTTCCTGGTAATGGGGGCCGCGCTCCCCCCTCCCCACCCCGTCCCTGCGGTCCCTGCAGCCCCCGCCCGGGACCACCTCCTCCGCAGGGACCCCGGGGCCACAGTTTGCCCCACTGACGCGGTTACTCCGCGCACCTGCCCACCACTTGTCCCTGCCGCCGACGCCCCCGCGGGTCCGCGGGCGAAAGTCCCTGGGACGACCCTGTCTCCTGCCCCAGCCCCAGTACCAGGGGCTGCAAATGGCCGTGTCCAAGGTGCCGCGCCAGACCGCGGGCGCCGAGGCGGACACGGAGATTCAGGTGGTGCTGGCGGAGTCCGGGCCCGACGCGACGGGCGGCGCGGGGCGGCTGGCACGTGCCCTCCTGGCGGACGTCGCCGAGCACGGTAACCGCGGGTGCCCTCTTCCCGGCCCCTGCGCCGCCCCGGCCTGGCGGAGGCTGAGCGGCGCGCCCTCCGTTGTAGGCGAGGCCCTGGGGGTCCTGGCGGCGGCGGCCCGGGAGTCGGGCGCGCCGGTCGGGGACGGCTCGGCGGCGGGACTGGAAGGTTCGGGAATGCGCGCGGAGCTGGCAGGCGGCGTGGCGGCGGGGCTGCTCCTGCTGGCGCTGCTGGCGGGGGCGCTGCTGCTGAGCCGCGCTCGGAGGTTCAGGTACGCGGGGCGGCGGTGGGGCCGCGGGGGGCGGAGGCTCAGTCTCCGAGCGGGACCGCGAGGGTTCATGTGCGGCCTTGGTCCCCAGGTGGAGTAGGGGCGACGAAGCGGCCCCAGCGCCCTTCGAGACGCCCCTGGGCTTCAACAACCCGGTGTTCGACGTGGCGGGCTCAGTGGATCTGGTGAGGGGACGGGGGGGGGGTAGCGGGCTTCCCGGGGGGGTGGTGGCGGCGGGGGTGTCGTGCTGCGCGCTGACGCACTGTGATTCTGCCCCCGGCAGCCTTCCTCCCTGCAGGTGGCAAACAGCACCAGCCGCAGCTACTTCGTTAACCCTCTTTTTGCTGAGGCCGAGGCCTGAGCACCCGCGTGACTGGCCAGGCCCCCTTCTGCCCTCGGCCACCCCGTTTGGAGAAACGCACGGGTCTCTGACATTACAAGATCTCCGTTCCCCTTTCCATGCTTCTTGTCCCCAGCCCCTGCAGACCAAGGATAGGGTGGCTTTGCCCAATAAAGGGGTTTCTTGCACCTGCTATCAGTTGCCTCCTCTGTCCCCACCCCTTTGCCTTTGCTGGAGTGTGGAGAGCCGGCCAGTGCCCGCTCACTCCATTGGTGAGGGGTGGTCCTCAGAGTCCTCCCTTCTGGGCACCTGCAAAGGGCATTTCTGGGCTCTACCTGTAGAACGGGTTCACAGAAGTTTGCAGTCTGCAGAGTCGCACCCAGAACGAGGAGGGGGCTGGAACTGCGGAGATGGGGTGGTTAGAAGCCAAAGGGAGTGAGGCACTTGGTAAGGCTGGCCGTCCAGTAGTCCCCCAGCATCATGCCAAATGGCTGTTGACCTTGCAAATACAGCAGCCGGTCATTTTACCAGAAAAACAGGTTTCTTCTGGAATGGCAGAGGAATTGCATTTCGGGGTATGCAGGCTGTGGCACAAACACGGCACGCAAGTCCGGAGACCAAAGGACGGGAACAGGATCAGAAAAGGAGGGGGCTGGGAGGGGCTGCTCTGCGTGACGGTCCCCTGGGGGAAAG